>JAFEMH010003507.1:0-261520 GCA_022495995.1 Adenophora triphylla var. japonica
CATGGCGGGACTCCCTCCCCCCGCATGTAATGGTGCTGTCGGTCGCCATCCGAGCCCTATGCCCGGGAACGCTTGCCCAAGACCCAACGGCGGCCACGATGTCTCCCCCACTCAGGCCAAAGCCTCACTGAGTCCAAGACAACTTTGTGATGGGCATACGCGAGAGACGTGAATGTGAACAGAGTAGCAATCGCGCGCACAGCAAACGGCTGTCCCATGAAAAGACGCTCCCCTTTCGGCTCATGGAAAGGCAAGAATCTTTCAGGCAGTCCCGAGAAATGTCGTAACATGTCTAGGTATCACCGTATCGGCATCCCAGTAGAGCATGCTTCTCGAAGTAGAGATACCAAACAGACACTAGCTTCTCCAACGGTGGCCATGCCACCAAAGAAGCATACGGAAGAACTAAGGCTGTTCCGGGTCTCGAGTCCTCCTGAATGGGCCCGAAAATCTTCAAACGTAGGGAGTGACTTCTGTTGTATGCAGAAAAGGCACCGTACACATTCCTCCGTGCGTCCCCGGAGCAGAGACGCGGCTCTCAAAAGATCCTGACTCCAATACTGGCATGAGCCTCCTTGAAAGCCCGGAAACGGATTTAATCCCGTAATGCTCTAACGACCTTCGAAAAACCTTGTTACTGCCTCGTGTGGTTCCGTACCCCTGACGATCGAAAGTTGTCCCAAATATCGCTCTTGCATCCGAGACGATAACTTGGAAAAGGGAGCCATGAAAACAATGAAGGGAACCTTGAAGAAGTTTGAGAGAATTCGGCCCGGAATGATCCAAAAACTTATGCTACAGCGGTTTCTTAACCCGATTGCAAAGTTTCGAAACCGCAATTTAAAGAATACTGGAAATTCATTCCAAGTCCGTGGGATTCTCCTACTGCCGAGTTGACTTGGTCAACCTTCTGCTGACCAGTGCCCCTAAAGTGGAAAATATTTCCAAAACAACTCCCTGTTCTCACCCTCGAAACCTGCGTGCTTTGCCCATGGTTTCATTCAACCAATATCAGGTATCCCTTCCCGCCACGGGCTCAAAAGTGCAAATAAGCAAATAATTAATAATTAAGATGCATACATGCTTAATTTTGACCCGTTCAATTTTTAGTGCATTTCTCATTTTATTTATTTTTGATTAACCTACTTCCTTATTTGCCAAAAAATAATAGAAGGTGATCACAGAATAAATATACGAAATACGGGTTAAGCCCCACGGGCGCCTTTTTGCGAAATATAATAGTTCAAATCAAATTTGTTCACTGACAAATATCATTGCATTTTGTCTAAAGCAAAGCAATAAAGAAAGAAAGCCAAGTAAAACGAGGTTACTACTGCGAGGTCACCGCGCTCGTCATCCGGTGCACCTGCGAATATCTTGCTCACATGTACATTCGCCCGGATCCGAAATCGCATAAACGGGAACTCTCCAAATTCCTCCAAAAGTGGCGAAAGGCGGCCTCCTCGCGGAGTACGCGAACTCGAGTGTGACTCTACTCACCTCTCGCGCCCGAGTGCGCGAGAAGAAGGAGCTCCCGAATCCACTGTTCCGCCCGCGAACCGGCCGAACCCTGTGTAAAGTCCTCCCCACGCGGCTTGTGGGAGCGGGCGAGTCCCTCGGCCTAGACGGCCCCCGATCACTAACATCTACGCTCCTCCGGGAACTGCACCGCATGAACTCCACGAGTCTCTAGCGTGGCGGACCACCCGTCCACCTGACCTCGTGCATCATTGTACGTACGGCCGAGACACTGCGAACCAGAAAGTCATCGAGAAGACAAGCGAGAAGTACGAGATGCAAAGTTTACGAAATACTACTATCAAATGCGTAAAATCAAAAAGGTGCTCACCGAAGCATTAGTGGTCGCCACGTATCGTGGTCTCGGCTCCGCGGAGCGGGATCATGTCGCTGTGCGGCCGTCCGGCCCTCGTACGCTAGCCTAGCTCGCGGGACAGGAAAATGTCGAGGACCTCCAGGGACCTCACCCTCCCTATGCTGCACCTGCGGGCTCCTCAGCCTCATCCTCAAGAAAACATCATAGGCGGCCCCCGCTATGATATACTCGGTGAAGTACACACCCAAGGCACGAACGCCTTGCAACAATCCCTCTTCGGCCATCCTCGTAAGCCCGAACCCCTTTTTACTTCAGCAAGTGAACATTCATCTCCCCGGCCGCCAGTCGTAAGCCCTACCGTTCCACCTCAGCGGCAGCTGCAATAAGCCCGCACAAAAATCCCTCTTCGGCCATCAAGGTAAGCCCGAATGCTCATCCCCAGCAGGATTCTAAAGAAGAAATGTCGATCCCACCGTGTTGTTAATAACGCCAGTTTAACACAACCGTTCCCCTCATTGCTACCTCATCCCGGCGGGGATAAACACAGCAACGACAATAAGCCCGGCACCCCGAGGCACGAACGCCTCGGCATCGCAACTACGGTTTGAGGCACCACACGCGCCTCTCGAAGGTTTCGAAGTCCCGTGTTCGACGCCTCCCTAACAGTCTCCATTCGGGTACGGGTACCTCGCGAATGGTCTCATTCGGGTTTAGACGCCTCCTAACATGTCTCGCTCGAGTCAAGGTCCCCACGCGCGGCCCCCTTGCCCCTTCGAACTACGATCGGCTTGATTCCCGCTCGGGATACGTAGGAATCCTTTCTCTAAGGGTCCGGCCATTGATCGCCTGTGTCTCTTTCAAAGTAAGGCATCCCGATTTGGATCCTTATCTTTTCAAAGATCCCACTCTCCTTCGGAGGAGACATCGCCGATGGGCTAACTGTAAGTACCCAAATCCGGATCGTCTAAATCCGCGAAAGTTAACCAAATCCGTTAAGCGGCCCGCTCCAAGTTAACCGAACAGTTAAAATCCCCGTTGCCGTGCCCAACGAGACGTCCCAGGATCGCCCGTGCATCCCGACGTCGAACCGCACTTCTAACACGTGTCATCTCACGTAAAAGTATGGCTTTCCCTCGAAACGCATTTTCCAAGACTTTCCGGGGGCATTTCGGACATTTTCCTGACCGTTATTTTAAAAACGGACAAAACCGGACCTGAGAACGAACTCCCATAAGGCCGGTGACTCGGAGAGGGCGCGTGGCAGCCATGCCACCTCTCTCTAGTCACTCTTCAATCACAAATCAAGGCCAAAAGACCAAAATACCCCCTGATTTGGCAAGCCAAGTCCGGCCGGACTCCTGTGCACATTTTCCGAAATTGCCAAAGAAGTCCTTCAAATTCTCAAAATACCACAAAACCCCCTGGATTCAGGCAAAGTCCGTCCGGAGTCCTACTGAATTTTTCACCTATAAATAGAAATGGCTGTCAAAGCCATTGAAAGAGGATTTTTACCCCAAAAAATCACCACCCCCTCGGCCCAAACTGGTTTCCACCCCTTCCGAGCTTCCGTTCTGTCTCGATTCGCGTGAAACCTTCGGATTTCGATCAAATACGCACCTTACTACTTCGAAACAACCTTTCGAATCACTTTCCGTGTCCCGTACACACCTCCCGAGCCAAAGGAGTCGACCCTAGCCATAGGTATAACTCCTTCTCTCTAAATCTCTCGTTCCGTCTCGGTTTACGCGCCAGTCGCTACAACCGTTTCGAACAACATTATCAAAATGTAGACGCCTCCGTCTAACGAGGTCCGATACGTTTTAGTCCCTCGATCCTCTTCTCTTTCCGTAAGAGAAGTAATCACGGGTTAAAACGGCATTCCGACCCCGTTCCATTTACTTTTATTGTCATTTACCAATTCCGGATCGATCGATCCGTTGATCGTCATTTAATTTCTGTCATTTACAGTTCCGAGCCGATTGGCCTCGTTGATCGTCATTTACGATTCCGGATCGTTTGATTCCATTGACACTGCTTTAAATACTGTCATTTACAAGTCCGACCCGTTTGGATCGTGATAGTATTTACTTTTCAAAGTCCGAGTCGCAACCCGATTCGTTGATCGCATATCATTTAATACGCATTTTTCCCGTAAAAATCGTTAACAATGTAATGCCCGGTTCAAAACCGGAGTTCGTCCGTCGAACTCTCTTTCAAAAAACGCGCGACATGACGTTTGGCCTCCAAACGCTCATCTTCAAACTAAAAGCCGCCATTTGACACTCAAAATCATTTAATACGCATTTTTCCCGCAAAAATCGTTAACAATGACTCGCCCGGTTAAAAAAAAACCGGAGTTCGGCCTTCGAACTCCTTTTCAAACTCAAAATCGACATTTGCCACGCAAACGCTCATTTCAAACTCGAAATCGACGTTTGCCACGCAAACGCTCATTTCGAACTCAAAATCGACATTTGCCACGCAAACGCTCATTTCAAACTCAAAATCGACGTTTGTCATTCAAACGCTCGTCTTTTCAAACAAAGTCACCTAATCAACGTTTGACATTCAAACCGAGATTAAGCTTGTCATTCAAGCCCCCCATTTCAAAAAAAAAACACACACACACACGATTTCGAGAAAGGTAGAAAGACTCGTCATGCGAGGCGTTTCGGGCGATCTCGTAATACTCTACCCGAAACGTAACTTGACCTCCGAACCTAACAATCTCTGGTACTAAAAGCTTTTTACTCGTTTTTGCTGCCAATAAAAATGATCCCCCTTTTCAAAGCCTTTTCCTAAGTTTTTGTACCAATAAAAACGACACCATTTTCAATAAGCCGTTTCTCAACGTTTGGGCTCAAAATACAAAAACCGCGTGGCGACTCCTCATTTTTTTCCTTCCCATGAAGCGAGGTCTCAGACACCAACCCCCCGCGAAAGACAACCGCGTTTCGCGCCCCCCGCGTGGAATCCCGGGTAATTTCAATACCTCAACCGATCATGGTGGCGGATGGGGGAAATGATGATCCCAAGAGCCCCATTGGCTGGATAAGCCTCCGGGCTGCTGAGCCCACGGATCTCCTTGGCTGGATGTGCCACCGGGGAATTTCTGCTGCGGCGGGTACTGCGGCCATGTATAACCAGTAGGGGGTAACCGACTAAAGAGTTGGTCCCAGTCTGTCTCTGCTCCAAATTAGTCGGCTGTCTCCTCGGTCGTAGTCTGTCTCTGCTCCAAATTAGTGTATCTCTGATCAAACCTCAGCTCCATCGCCTCCATCTGGTGCGACAGAAAGTACATCCCCTTGGCTAGGTCCGCTCTCTAATCTATGACAACATCCTCCTCCTCTTCTTGTTCCTCTTCCTCCGGCTCAATCACATTCACCCCCTTGGGGTGGCTCTTGTCCCTTATCTTTCTCTCCGTAATTGTAGCCTCTAACCCTATATCCCTAGGGATATTGGTAAAATCAACTCCCTGGAGCCCCATCAACCCCGAAATCATCAGCGGGTAATTGTAGTTGTTTTTCCCCATTTGCTGATATGTTCGGTTGATCTCGTGGGCAATGATTAAGCCGGTGTCAATATCTTGCCCAGTCAAGATCACATGCATCAAAGCGGCTCAACGCCACCCAACCTCGTGAGGTCTAGAAGAAGGGAGAACTCTCTCACAAATAATCCTGTGCAGAAACTTCATTCGTGGGGGAAGAATTTTGGAGGCTATCAATACTCCTTTTTCCAATGTCGGGTCAATAGGAAAAGCTCCGAATGTGTCGGCAATCAAATGAAGGTTGCCTTTAGGATTATACATCATCTCTTTGTCAAGGTGCAAAAATGAGCAGGTGTTGGCATGCACATGCTTGGAGAGGTTGTAATAAGCCACAATTCTTTCCCGAGTGTACCCCACCTCTCTACCCCGCACATAAGATATGTCTCTTTCCCCTTTTCGAGAAAAGGCATTCGCGTAAAATTCACGGACTAGCTCGCTACTCCCTCCTTCGACCAGGGCACTCAACAGATTCTACCAACCACACCTCTGAACAATATCATCTAATCCCATGTTGGTTATATCTACACCCTTTTCAACATTGAAACTCCGGGCAGCATATGTGTTAAAAAATTTCTCAGCTTCAATACTCACAAATTTACTGTCATCATATAAGGGTCTAGGTCTAACCGGGGGTTTTTTGGTTCCCCTTCGACGCTTGGAAGCAGAGGTAGACATTTTATCACACTAAGAAGCAGGAAAAAGATCTTAAAATTCAAAGATCTTACCCCTATTCAAGGGTTGCCGGAAAATTTCGCCGGATATTGGGAAGATGGCCGGTAAACCAACACCTTGCTTCTGCGAAACTAACACCCACAACACCACCTTCAACTCGAGTTTAACCCCACCTAATTCAACAGGATTGCACTCTAAAACCCCTTTCTTCAACTTTCAAAATTTCTCTTTTCCACCGGATTTAATGGCTATTAGGTGTTGGAATCAAGCTTTGGATTGAGAATAGAGGATGGGTAGGGTAATTTTAGGAGTTAGAAGTGAAGATTTTTGAGCTTTGGGTGAAGGATTTTAGAGAGAGAGAACTTAGGGTTCGAAAATTTTTTAGAGAGAGAAAGGGAGGCCGGCATTTTGTGTATTATGAGGAGGGAAGTTGGGGTCAGATTAGGTTTATTCAAAATTGCCCAGAATCCTCGTTCGAGCGCAGCCGACGAGAGCTATGCCTTTTTTTCATTAATTCAGCGCGACCGCCCTACCTCAGAGCGCGCCCACGCACCCTGGCAGTTCAGAATTCTTCATTTTTTGCTCCTTTCCACAACATTAAAGTCCACAGCTTCGATCAGTTATGTGCTATCCTGCATATCACCATAAACACACACAAGCATAATACCTATTGACATAAAATAAAAGTAAATCTTTTTGGAGGGTGACAACTATTTACACTCCCCTATAAACCTACAAACTCGGAGAGACCCATAAAGGGTGACACAAAACTTTTGTTCGACAAAACTATGTCAAACATTTGACTGCACTTTTGCTGCGTTCGTCCCCATTAATGTGAGCGGACTACACACATTAATAGGCTCAGGTCACCGTAGTTTGACACGTTCTACACTAACGATTCGAAAAACGGTAAATAACAATTTTATTCTTTTTTTTTTATGAATACCCCCACCCACAAACTAAGAATTTGCGATGTCCTTATTGCATAAACAAAATCCAACGCGAATTCAAAGCTAACGAGTAGTGGTAAACTGAAATAAAGACAGAAAGCAGTAAAAGTTACCTAAGGTTGGGTTGCCTCCCAACAAGCGCCTTTGTTTTAAGTCTTTGGCTCGACATGATGCTCTTGATTTATCATTTGATTTTCGGTGCATCCACCAACATCACAACATCAATTTCCTCCAGGACAAACACCCCTTCATAATAGGGCTTGACTCGGTGCCCATTCACCTTGAAAGTACTTCCGATTTTCAAATCTTTGAGCTCGACCGCTCCATGTGGAAATACTTTCACCAACTCATAAGGGCCCGACCATTTGGAACACAACTAGCCAAGAAAAAGTCTCAATCGAGAATTGAACAATAAAACCTTCTTACCCGGCGTTAAGACTTTCGGCTTTAAGTAATGATCGTGGTATCTCTTGGTTCTTTCCTTATATAGCTTGGCACTCTCGTAGCTATCTTGCCTCAACTCCTCGATCTCATCCAAATCAAGCATTCGTTTCTCAACCGCATTCTTCAAATCCAAGTTGCGTTCCTTCACAGCCCAATATGCTTTATGTTCCATCTCAACCAGAAGGTGACACTCTTTGCCATACACAATTCTGTACGGACTCATCCCAATGGGAGTTTTGTAAGCAGTCCGATATGCTCATAATGCATCATTGAGCTTCAAAGCCCAATCTTTTCTGTTTGGCCGAACTGTCTTCTCAAGAACTCCCTTGATTTGGCGGTTGCTTACTTCCACTTGCCCCGATGTTTGGGGATGGTAAGCAGTGGCTAGCTTGTGAACAACCCCATATTTCTTTAGGACTTGGTTGAAAAGCCTGTTTGTGAAGTGAGTGCCTTGATCACTAATGATAGCCCGGGGCACCCCGTACCTGCAAAAAATATTCTCACACACAAACTTTGAAACAACATTAGCATCATTAGTCCGAGTGGCATAGCCTCCACCCATTTAGAGACATAGTCCACAGCTACCAGTATATACACAAAACCATGGGATGAGGGGAAAGGGCCTATGAAATCAATGCCCCACACATCAAATATGTCAACAACTAGATTATAATTTTGGGGCATCTCATCACTCTTACCTATCCCTCCCGTTCTTTGGCATTTGTCACACTTTTTGCAAAAGTCTTGCGCATCTTTAAATATGGTGGGCCAATATAGACCGCTTTGAAGGATTTTCCTAGCAGTCTTTTGACCACTGAAATGCCCACTACATTGTAAGTCATGACAAAAGCGCAAGACACTCACTTGTTCATGTTCCGGAATACACCTTCTCAAAATTTTATCCGGACAAATTTTCCACAAGTAAGGATCATCCCAAATTTAGTGCTTCACATCAGATTTAAATTTCCTCTTTCGATCATAAGTAAAGTGAGGAGGCATCATGTCGCATGCAAGATAATTAACAAGATCCGCATACCAAGGCTCGTGAACATGTAAAGCAAGTAGTTGTTCATCCGGAAAATTTTCATTCACCGGAATCACCCCTTCTTTGCTATTCTGAAACGAGAAATCCTCAAGCCTTGATAAGTGATCTGCCACTACATTTTTGGTCCTCTTTTTGTCCCTTATTTCCAAATCAAATTCTTGCAACAAAAGCATCCACCTAAGAAGTCTAGGTTTTGCATCCTTTTTATTCAACAAATATTTTAAAGATGCATGATCAGAATAAATTATTACCTTCGACCCAAGCAAGTATGAACGGAACTTCTCAAGTGCAAACACAATCTCTAAAAATTCTTTTTCAGTGGTGGTATAATTAAGTTGTGCATCATTAAGAGTTCTACTTGCATAATGGATTACATGCGGTAATTTATCTATCTTTTGTCCTAAAACAGCCCCAATAGCAAAATCAGATGCATCACACATGATCTCAAAAGGGTGAGACCAATCAGGGCTAGAAAGTTACTTAACGGCTAGCAAGTTACTTAACGGCTTACAAATTTGTGAAAAATCCTTAATAAATCGCCGATAAAAACCCGCATGGCCTAAGAAACTTCGAACACCCTTGACTGAGACCGGGAGAGGTAGCTTAGAAATCACATCTATCTTAGCTTTATCCACCTCAATCCCCCTACTAGACACTATGTGACCCAAGACAATCCCATGTCCAACAAGAAAGTGACACTTCTCCCAACTAAGTGTCAAATTGGTCTCGCAACATCTCGTCAAGACCATAGTCAAATTATCAAGACACCCCTCAAAGCTATCTCCAAACACAGAAAAGTCATCCATGAACACCTCGACACACTTCTCTATCATGTCCGAAAAGATGGAGGTCATGCACCTTTGAAAAGTAGCGGGTGCATTGCAAAGCCCAAAGGGCATCCTCCTATAAGCAAAAGTACCAAAGGGACATGTGAAGGTGGTCTTTGATTGGTCCTCGGGTGCGATTGTGATTTGATTATATCCCGAGAACCCATCAAGAAAGCAATAATAAGCATGACCCGCCAACCTCTCTAGGATTTGGTCAATGAAAGGCAAAGGGAAGTGATCCTTTTTTGTTGCGACATTGAGCTTCCTCAAATCTATACACATCCTATACCTGGTCACCTCTCTAGTGGGCACATCCTCATTCTTATCGTTTTTCACAACAGTAATGCCCGACCTCTTTGGAACCACTTGGACCGGGCTCACCCATTCACTATCCGCAATTGGGAATATAATTCCCGCATCTAGCAATTTAAGGACCTCTTTCCTCACTGCTTCCTCCATGTGAGGATTTAATCTCCTTTGTCTCTCCCTCGAAGATTTAGCCCCCTCTACAAGATTAATTTTATGCATACACATCGAGGGGTTAATTCCTTTAATATCCGCCAAGGTGCACCCTATGGCCGATTTGTGCTCACAAAGCACAGCAATTAATTTCGCCTCTTGTTCTAGGGTCAAGTCTGAAGCAACTATCACAGGTAAAGTCTTGCCCTCCCCTAGAAAGGCATACTTCAAATTGGAGGGGAGGGGTTTTAGCTCAAGAGCCGGTGGAACCACAACTGATGGCCCTGACTTCTCATTGAAGTAGCCTAGGGAGTGAGACGGGCCATTAACAGGATAATGTCCCTCGGCCTTGTTTTCAATAGCCATTACTTCGGAACCCGCATTATCCCTAGTTTTCCCACTGCCATTCAACAACATCTCAAGTTCATCACACTCTCTATCGTGCCACAAATATTCCTGTATACAGTCATCTATTCTATCCACAAAGTTACAAGAATTCCCATTGTCCAATGGATTTTGCATAATATCATACACTGAAATTTCAATTTTCTCGTTGGCCACAGACATGGAAAGAGTTCCATTGCCAACATTAATAATAGTGTTTGTCGTCGCCATGAATGGACACCCCAGTAGAATTGGGGAATCACGACGACTACACTCACTATTGGCCATCTCAAGCACAACAAAATCCATAGGTATGATTAATGAGTCCACCTGAACCGAAACATCTTCCACAATCCCCAACGGTCTTTTAATAGATCGATCAGCAAGTTGGAGAGCCATGGATGTAGGTTTCAATTCAGGCAAACCCATCTCAAGATACATATAATGAGGCAACAAATTAATACTAGTGCCGAGGTCCAACATCGCCTTCACCTTACTCGAGTTCCCCATAGAAATTATAAAACTTTCGGGGTCCTTTTGTTTGGGTGGGAGGTTTTGTTGTACCACTGCACTAGCATTCTCTCCCATGATAAACTTCTCATCCTTGCCATACTTTGGTTTCCTGGAATTAATTTCTTTGAAAAACTTGGCATAAGCCGGAACATTTTTTATAACATTCAGCAAAGGGAGATTGATGTTCACTTTAGAGAACATGTCCATCAACTCCGACATTTGTTGATCCATTTTATTCCTCATAAATCTTCCAGGAAACGGTACAGACGGTACATGTGAATTGGGGGTTGGAGAGTCAACTTTAGATTTCTCCCCCAATTCATTAGTACCTTTGTCCTCATTAGCAATTTCAATAACAGGAGATGGAACAGAAGATGAAGAAGAAGTTACCTCGCTACCTACCTCTTTACCATTCCGGAGTGTGGTAATGGCCTTTGCTTGGTGACCTTGACTCGGGAAGGTCCCTGACTTGTGCCCTTGTAAGGCTTGAAAGGCTTCGGCCGTCTGCCCTATTTGGGTCTCCACTTTCTTCATTGCAGCTTCATGATTCTTTCTTGCCTGCTGTTGTTCAGCTCTCAACTGCTCTATTGCCTCCTCCCAAGGCTCCTTCTTTCTTTCAAGTACCCCTTGTGGAGGTGGAGGATGGAGAGGTTTATTTTGTGGATTCTGATTACCTCCCCACGAGAAATTAGGATGATTCCTCCACCCTAGATTATAAGTGTTGCTGTAGGGAATGTTCTGTGGAGGCCTTGGGGGATGCCCATACATAGCATTTACCTGTTCAAGATCAAAACCAAACTGCACACCACTTTGACACATATTAGTAGCATGAGATTTTAAACCACAGTAAGCACATAAATCATTTACCACATTGGCACTAGAAGAGGTGCCGTGAGCAGTCAACTTGTCAAACTTACTACTTAAGACTGCAATTTGCTTGGAAAGATTATCAGTTGCAGTCAAATCCAATACCCCCCTTATTTTACCCCTAGAGCTCTTTTGTTGAGAATTATCACTCAACATCTCAAATAAGGCCTTAGTCTCCTCAGGGGTCTTGGCTCCTATAGAGCCTCCTGCTGCATTGTCCACAACAGACTGAGTGGAATCATTCAAGCCATCATAGAAAGCTTGATTCAAAGAGGGTAAAGTGAAATTATGCTGAGGACATTGAATAAGAATCATATTAAATCTCTCCCAAGCTTCATGGAGAGGTTCTCCCACATCTTGTGTGAAAGTCATCAGTTTCTGCCTGAAATTAGCCTGCAGATGATGTGGGTAGTACCTCCTAAGAAAAATATCTTGCATCTCAGTCCATGTGCTGATGCTTTGGGATGGAAGCATCATTAACCAAGTTTTCGCTACCCCTTTTAGAGTGTAAGGGAAGCACTTAAGCCTAATCTGCTCTTCGGTCAATCCCGCTCTTAATTAAAACTGGGCTACCGTCATAATGTATTCTTTCAAGAAAGTCAAAGCATCCTCGCCTGGTAGCCCCTGAAAACTAGGTAACATAGCAAAATACTGACCTTTGACCTCTAGATTCTTTGCTACTTCGGACAGCACTATGCATGAGGTAGAAGTGTCTACCCTAGGTCTAAGGTAATCATTCATCGTTTGTGCCGATGGTTCTGCCATCTCGAATTTCTCTTCCTCTACCTCGGTGGTGGAGGGTTCTGATTCAGTGTCTGAATCTGAAAAGAGGGGATTAAAGAAGGGATCACCCTCAGGTGCTTCCTCAAGAAACTTAGTGTTTTTGGCTCTATTAAGTCTATTTATGTTGTCGTCCAATGGCACCAATATAGGCTTCAAAGAACGACGACCTTGCATTCACTACCAAACCTACTTGTTTACTTGCAACAAGTCCCCGGCAACGGCGCCAAAAACTTGATGGATAAAAATTCCTCTAGTAATAAAAACCGAGCAAGTGTACTCACTACCGGTGTAGCAGTATGCACGAGCAGGGGTCGAACCACAGAGACTCGTTGGTAAACAAATAAAATAAAAGTAGTGAATATAGTAACCAAAGATTTTTGATTGAAAACATAAAATTAATTCTAAAATAGAAAGCAAAAGATTAAAGCTAAGGAAGCAATTTAAAAGTAAAGAATTAACTCAGATCGACAACGGAGATTCACGGATTGGATTCACAATTACTTTCACTCTATTCTATTTTTATTGCTAAAAACATTAATCTCAATCTAGGATTCATTCACAAAAGTAAGGATTGGGACGGTGTGGTGCCCGGATTGCAACCCTTTTAATTGTTATCAAGCTGCGTTTTCTATTACGGCCTCACAACAATCAAACAATTATTCAGCACTTTAGAATATAGGAATCTAAACCCTTTTGATTTCTATAACGGCCTCAATTAGATCTAATCTTCAAAACAGTGTTCAATTATATCAATCCCCAATTTAATGGTGCAATCGATACCCAAATAATTAAAAGGCCAAAGTCATATTAACATAAAATAGAAACCTTAAAACTTTTAAAGATTAATACTTTGAAGAACTAGAAAGAGATCTAATTGGAAGAATTAAATCTTTAGCATAAAGATTCAGTAATTGTTATAACCAATCCGCCAATCTAAACGATTTAGCTACTACGAGACATAATAAAACTAGCAATAATCATAAAATAAGAGAACTTCAAAACCTGAAGAGTCTTTGAAGAACGAAGAATCCTTCTAAGAAAACTCAAAAACTAAAACAAAAGATATATCAAAAGATGTCTCTAAAAAGTGTGCTGCTGGAATATATATACTAGGGCGAAATCCATAAACAAAAGCGTGAGAAAATTCGAGAAAGACCTTCATTAATTGCTGAAAACTGCTGCTGAAGACGGGCTCAGCGCGGCCGCTCTGGAGATGAGCGCGACCGTGCTGGATGGCAGAGAATTTGGTCTGAATTTTTCCTCTTGAGCGCGGCCGCTCTGATTATGAGCGCGACCGCGCTGGTGTGCAGTTTTTGGAGCTCGAATATGTTTCACTATTTTCCTGCTCCGCTCCGCTCCAACTTGATTTCTTGCACTTTTTCTTGACAAAACTCACACTTAATCATCTCTTTACCCTGTACTCATAAAATACTCAACAACCACATTAAAACAACATAAAACCCGGGATTTTGAGCATAAAATAGGTTCGTAAACATGTAAAATGGGTGTGTAAAAACACATCCATCACTCTCCCATCTTAATTTTACCTTTCCCAATACCCTCAACTATTTTCTCTAACTACTTTTATCGAAGGTGATCTCTACGTTTTGGAGAGACTGCAACAAGATTCGATAAATTTCTAGAGTATCAAAAAATGACGAAGATCATCATGTTTTTTCGCTACCCCAACAAGTGTCAACTACAATTAGCGAAACAATGCATATAAAAAGCATATTTGTTTTCAGCCAATATTAAACTTTTGAGTCCATTGTGTTCTCCCCTCATATTACTAGCTAGCTCCATCGTAGCGTTGCCCACAAATTTTTGGATATACTCAAGCCATTCAATCTCAATATATTTTCAATTTTTTTAAGTGACTGAGCAATAGTATCTTCAACATAAATAAGTCAAAGAAAATGCTCAATGACACACCCCTTTTTATTCAAAAAATGCAAAACAATGACCATTTTCTCATTGATTGATATATCTTGTACCTCATCAAATAGTAGAGTAAATAAATCATCTCCAATCTCTTCAAGAATGACATTCCTAGTCAATGTGGCATCTGCACATACTATCTCTTTTTGTATTGTCGATGCAATGTATTTTTTGTTTTCTGGAGCCTTTTCTAGCACTTCTTTTACATCTCGCTAACTTCACTATACGAATTCAAAAGCTCATGAAAATTTTCTTTTTTCCCTAATTTCTTTGACTCGTTATGACCACGAAAAACCAAACCCTAACGAAAATGATATCTAATGGCTTTTATAGAAGTGATAAGATGAAGGTGAACAACAGTGGCTTCTCTATTAGAAACTTTAGCTAAAGTGTGATCAATGTGCTGCTCTTGTTTCAGTAAATCTTGACCTAGAATGTAATAGTTGTTATGAGAACTACTGACATCTCCCACATACTCCTTGAACTTCTTTGAAATCTTCTTCCAATTTCTAAATCCTTCGGTAAAATGTTCCACCACCCCCTTACTTCCGAGACTCGGGCTTGTAGAGATGTCAATACAAGAAATATACTACATCTTTGTTTGTACTGTTTTCCAACCAATTAGCACATTTTATCTACCATTTTGAACTAAACTTGTACATTGCTCCTGAAATTTCTGTTTTCTTAAATTCTTGCTCTTTTGGTTGAGATGGGCCCTTCAACAAATACGCCCTTCGAATATTTTCCAACCCTTTGACATCACGAGCAAGGCTATAAATTGAAGGCCGCATCCCAGGATCAAACACAACTTCAGGCATACCATTTTCTTCCTGAAAGTTAGATGTTGAAATATTAGGCTCTTGGGTATTAGGCGCTTTAGGAATTGGATTTGGGACACTAGCATCGGGGACGGTAGGCTCTTGGACTTGAGGCTTTTGATCATTAGGCACTTCAGAGTTTGGATTTGGGGCACTATAATCGAGGACATTAGGCTCTTGAACTTGAGGCTCTTCATTAGTTTGTGAAGGTTTCAATTTTTTGGTCTCTAACGGTGTTTCTTGCTTGTGTTGTATTCATAGGTTTGGATCATACCAAGCCAGTTATCCTTAGTGATACCCCTAAAATTTTGGCGTCATCCGATGAGAATGCAATTGGACTAAAGTAACATTGAAAAATGAAGGGCACTTACTAAACTTTAAACAAATGTATGACTCTGATGTACAAGGGAATCTATGTCAGACCACCCTAAGGTCCCTAACCCTAACTTTGATCTAACAGTCCCACAATAATGTACTGCCAAGCAACCCAATATCATGAATCCCAAATCTCGGATTAATAAACTGAAAAGGCAATTACACTGTAGATCCTTCTTCAATTGCTATCATGAACAAGATGAGCTAGTGTCGGTTACATGGTGTATTATGTTAGGAAAAATGTATTTTTGAACCGGGCTTAATCAAATCGATGACATTTTTGTAAATAACTGACACTTCTTTTAAAAAGTGCAGTGACATTTTTATAAATAACTAGAACTTAAGGCACACTACCAGTGTCGGTTAAAAGGAGTGTCAACACACATAACTGACACTCAAAGGCAATTACCACTGTCATTAAATTGGTTTATGTTGTATTAATAGTAAAGAGTGTCAGTGTTAGTAACAATGATTGTTAGTGCATGTACCTGACACTCAGAAATTCACACTGACATTAAAATAATACAATTAACGTTAGTTACAAGGACTATCATTGTATGTGTTTTCCTAGTAAAAGTGATTGTGTTATTGGGGACGTGACCTAAAACAAACATAACTTATGACTCGAGATGAACCAAGGAAGGCACATCATATCAAATCGAAGGGAATTTTGAGACCCACAATGGCCACGGGCCTTAGGCTCGTAATTTAGGGTTTAAAACCCCAAAAGACATTATTTAGGCACTCAAACACAACACAGGCATTTGATGTTTTTGTAAATTTTGTTATTGAGTGATAGAGCATGTGTCTTGATAAGTGTCAGGACATTTATTAAAGAGTGTAAACACATGTATAAAAAAATGTCAGTGTTATTTTTTCATAGCTTCCGTAAAAACTTTTTTTTTTTTTCCAAGATTTTGTGATTTGTGAGACATTAGACACGCTTGTATATTTTTGGCTTTGTGCAATGAATGGGTTCCCGGAAAGAAACAGTGTGTCCTTTTTAACTTTTTACATCTTTTTCTCCATTTAAGGAAAATTTTCCAGCTGTTAGTGCAAGGTATGGAACATGGGTCTTTCTTTTCTTTTTTAACTCATAAAGGCAATTTTGGAACGCAAGTGAAGAAGAGATGCTACATAATTTCCCGAAATATCAAACAAACAACCAAGTAACCAACACAAAATACTAGGTAGAAAAACAACGGGACACATATGCTTCGTATTTTATAATGTTTTTTTTTTTTTTTGGTACAATATGCAAGAAAATTACCATGCTACAATAATTTTTGAGTTTGGATAACAAACTATACGACCGGCAAATACAATGGATCCATAAGAGAGATACAGTGCAATGTTGCAAATATTGCAATTGTGAATTAAACGCGACTCAAATCAAATTAGTTTAGTTGACGACGAAGTTAATATTTTGATAGTGATAATTTTGAAAAAATAAAAATAAAATTGCAAACCAAAAGCCATTATGACTCAAGCTTTTATGGAACATGCATATGGTAGATGATTGACCCATCCCCTTATGCCCTAACTACCCTGCGTTATCTTCTCTCCCCCGGCCATTTACTTTTCTTATCTACCTCTGTCAGATACAACCCATTATTCAAGCCCCTCTTTAAGATTCTCACCCAACCCCTAACTTCATATATCTATCTCCCTATTCCAACCCCTTCTTCACACACACACTAGACAATGGGTACAACACATTCCCCTCATGATTCTCAATCATCCAAGCTCAAATATGCAAAAATAGCCTCCAAATATCTCCTCATTCCCACCATTCTTACAATCTCCATCAAAACCCTAGGGTTCACTCCAAATGACCTTCTAAACTTCTCCACTTCCCTCAATCTAAATCTCAACTATTTCATCCTCTTCACACTCCTAACCATCTCCATTTTAACCCTCTACCTCATTTTCAAACCGCGCACCATTTACCTACTCGACTATGCTTGCTTCAAGCCACCTAACACGCTCCGGGTCCCCTACGCCACGGCTATAGAACACGGCCGTATAATATTAGCTTCCGAGCCCAAAAGCATAGTCTTCCAACAAAAAATCTTCGAGCGATCCGGCTTAGGCGGAGAAACATGCTTACCCGATAAATTACACTACATACCGCCGGACCCTAACCTGGAAGACGCCATAGACGAGGCCAAAACCGTCATTTTCTCATCCATGGATTCGATGCTAGCAAAAACCGGCATAAACCCTAAAGACATAGACATCCTCATTGTCAACTGCAGCCTCTTCTGTCCAACTCCTTCGTTATCCGCCCTCATTGTCAACAAATACAAAATGAGAAGTAACATAAAGAGCTTTAACCTCTCCGGTATGGGCTGCAGTGCCGGACTCATATCCATTGACTTCGCCCGCCACCTTCTCCAAGTTCACCCTGAGTCAAACGCGGTCGTTATCAGCACGGAAATCATGACACCCAATAGCTACATGGGGAAAGAAAGATCCATGCTTCTTCCAAACTGTCTCTTTCGAATGGGAGGTGCTGCAATTCTCTTAACGAACAAAAAATCGCTACGCAAGAAAGCTAAATACAGCTTAATGCACGTAGTTCGCACACATAAAGGACCCGAAGATGAATCCTACCACTGCGTTTTTCAAGAAGAAGACGTAGAAGGAAACGTCGGAATAGTATTAAACATCAAGCTTATGCAAGTAGCCGGGGAGGCTCTAAAATCGAACATAAGCTCCATCGGCCCACTCGTTCTTCCCATTTCCGAGCAAATTTATTTCGTTATTTCCCTCATAAAAAGAAATATTCTTAAGATTAAGCAAAAACCCTACATACCGGACTTCAAGAAAGCGTTTAAGCATTTTTGTATACACGCCGGCGGACGGGCAGTGATTGATGAGCTTCAGAAGAATCTACGGCTGTCGGCCGAGCACGTGGAGGCTTCAAGAATGGCGCTGTACAGGTTTGGGAATACGTCGTCGTCTTCATTGTGGTATGAAATGAGTTATCTTGAAGCAAAGGGAGTAATGAAGAAAGGAGATAGGGTTTGGCAGATTGCGTTTGGGAGTGGGTTCAAGTGTAACAGTGCAGCTTGGAAGTGTAATAGGAGCATTACGACGTCGTCTGATGGGCCATGGGCTGATTGTATTCATGAATATCCGGTTCAGATTCCAGAGGTGATGAAGCTTTAGGGTTAAGAATATTATTAACGGTTTTTATAATGTGTGCTTTTAGGGCACACATTAAACTACTTAAATAAGAAAATCAATGTATTTTTATTTTTTCATAAATATGTAAGTTTATATATATAAAAAAATATTTCTATAATTATGAAAATAAATAGGTTACAGTGAATTTAATTAGTGAAATGAATAAGTTGAATTAAGTTTAATAAAAACATTAATTTCCTTATTTAAAAGCCAAAAACTTATAAAAAACACGTTTTTTGTTAACTTAACAAAAAACGTGTTTTACCGCAACAGACAGTTACACGAGTTGGTCTTATAAAAACTAGTTTTTTCTTAAGATAAGGAAAAACGTGTTTTCAAAATAAACGGTGGCAATTTTGTAATTACTGGCAACCATGTTCAAAATAAACGATGGCATTTTCGTAATTAATGGTTCCCCCGTTTATGCCAGTGCCTGTTAAACAAACTGCCAGTGTGACAAAGTGCCAGTGCATATGTAACAAAGTGCCAGCGAAAAAAGTGCCAGTACCAGTTTAACAAAGTGCCAGTGTAAACTGGTACTGGCACTTTGTTAAACTGAAACTGGCACTTTTTACACGGGCACTTTTAAATACATAAACTGGCACTCTTCACACTGGCACTCTGTTACACTAACACTGGCACTTTGTTACACTAATATTTTTGCTGGCTCTCAAAAACACAAGCACTGGCATTCAAAAAAACATGGACTGGCATTCAAAATCACGTACACTAGCACTCAAATACACATACACTGGCACTCAAAAATACTGGTAATCATTTTCTTTGACATTCAAAAAAACATGGTGGCATTCCATAAAATATGGATCGGCACTCAATAAAACAAACACTGGCATTAATATACACTAGAACTGACACATCAAAGCAATGTTTTATTCTGTACAACAGATTGTACTGGCATTCCACAAAACATAAACTGGCATCTGAAAACTAGAACACTGGCATTCAAAAACCAACGAAACAAATTAGAAACAAATTTCTTGAATTGAGGACGGTGAAGAAATTGTTGCTGAGGACGGTACCAGAAACACCAAACAAACACAAATTCCGGTGACGATCAAGGTACGACCGGTGGGGATTTGGATGGAAATTGAAGGGGAGGGATTTGGGCCGGAGAAGACGGAGGTTGCTTGGCCGGAGTAGGAGGGCGTCGGCTTAGGGCTAGAATAGGGCCGGAGAAGATGGTGGAGAAGGTCAGTTGTTGGCGATTGAAGGAGTGTTGGAGGTCGCCGGTTGGTTTCAGGGATCGGAGAGGGGATTGGTGTTGCCGGAGAAGGAGATCGCCGGTAATGGATTTGGTGAGGACGAAGAAGACGCAGAACTTCCCTTTGCGTATAGAGAGAGAGAGAGAGGAGAGAGACTTCCCTTTGCGTAGAGAGAGAGAGAGAGAGAGAGGTGTTATTATATGTGTGTAACTGTCTGTTGCGGTAAAACACGTTTTTTGTTAAGTTAACAAAAAACGCGTTTTTTATAAGTTTTTGGCTAACAAATGATATATTGTGATTATTCAAAATTCAAACTGGACGGTTATGATTGTTAAAAAATCAAACTAGCTCCCTATATAAAAATTGCATCGGGATGTTTTGAAACTTATTCAGAATAATTATATCTGGAAATGCAAAGCAGAAACGGGGATGAATTTCTGTTTTGGCATACTTAAAAACAGGCCCATATTCGATCAAAAGTGTAACATTTCAGGAATTTCTTTTTCTGCAATTTCAATTTGTTGAGTTTATTATTATAGCTATTTATTTTAAGCAAACATTAGATTAGTTCTAACACAAGCTTGAGCAACCAACCAATGCGGGGTACCCAATCCATACCCAAACGAATAAAGAATGGATTAGCACCCTACCAAATATGACAATTTTATCCTTAATAAAAAGATCGGCTATCGAGATTTAGTGCCGTCAAATTGCTAGACTGCACTACCCCAACCCCGAATGACACTGGGTCGGGTCCTCAACACGTACCCTACCTACCAATTAAAGATTGGTACCGCAACTATAAATAACTAGTATAACATTCGTGCGTTAAATGTACCACCAACAAACTGTGATAAATAACGAAAACTAAATTAAAAAAGTTGCTAAAAATGTCATTAAAAATATTCATAATTGAATTACCAATAACAACTACAAAATTTGAAAATTTTCTTTGTAAACAACATTTGTTGTTTAATCCACGGTCTTTCCATCTTCGTCACATACTAATATCTTCAACCCAGCATGAATAGTTACCCTATATAGAGCAACATACAATTGATCATGGCTGAACACTGGCCTTTTTAGAAACAAATCAACATGAGTCGGTGATTGAGCTTGACTTTTGTTGATTGTCATTGCATATGATACAATCAATGGAAACTGTATTCTTTGAAACTTGAATGGCAAACTGAGATCAGACGAAGTTAATGACATCCTTGGAACAAAAACTTTATCTACAGCATTACTGTCGTTTAAAATTTTTTCTTCTACAACATGTTCACCAAGCCTTGTAATGATTAGTCTCGTTCCATTGCATAACCCTGCACTATGGTCAATGTTCCTCAATAAAATAACTGGAAGACCGACTTTAAGACTCAACTGATGATTTGGCAAATCGGAAGAATTTATTGTGATCAAAAACTCGGTCGAATGGATGTCGGTGAAAAGATTGTAATTATTCTCAGACCTACAAATTGAGTCTGAGCTCAAATAAGTTTTACCATCCGATTGATTATGAGAGATCATGTACTCATTTATTTTCTCGACAACATTAAGAGTTGGTGCAAGTATAGCTCTTCCCTGTAAATAATCGACGTCATCAAAACGATCAGTTAACGAAGGATATGTATTATCAACAATAGCCTTGATCAAATCACCAGATGAGTGCACAAGCAGGTCTTTGGGAACTTTTATAGTTACAACACCATCATTATATCCCCCATACGTCCCACCTCTGATACTTAAAATCCATTCACATAAAATTTTAAGCTTCAATCCACTCAGATCATTAACGATTGATTTAAGTCGCATATTTTTAGTAAGCCTTAAAACCTTACAATGAGACCATAAATGCGATGAATTGATTGTCGCCATCACAATGTCTTGCTTAGTACCTTTGGAAATCACCGGAAAGATCTGACGAAAATCTACGCCCATAAAAATAGTTTTTCCTCCAAAAGGTCGATTCAAGATATCAGGATTCTTAAACCACATAATATATCGTAAATTTTTATCAAGGGCTTCAAAACAATGTACATGAACCATTGGTGCCTCGTCCCAAATGATAAGCTTTGTTCGTACCATAAGCTCAAAGAGTGGGTTGCCCTATTTAATATTGCAAGTTGAATCCTCATTCAAAACAAATGGAATGGCGAATCTAGAATGACTGGTTTGACCTTTAGGCAACAAAAGGGATGTTATTCCACTTGATGTCACATTCAAAATTATATCACCCTTTGATCTTAAAGCAGCCGAAAGAATACTCCATAAAAAAGTTTTACATGTACCCCATAACCATAAAGGGAAAAAATCACTCCATTACCAGACTTGACACTATTCATGATCGTATCATAAGCATATTTCTGCTCATCCGTACACAATCCCAATAACTTATTGCATTCATCCGATAGTAAATCTCTATCATAGTTCAATTCATCCAATATTAGACAATTTTTGAACATTGACGAATCATAATTCTCAGGATATGGCATATAGTTGGGAAATCAATAAGGCTTTTACCTCTGTTGCGCAATATCTTTTCAATTTCCAAAGAAAGTGAAGTTTTTATTTCTTCCGCACTAAGTTGTAATCCTGTTATATTTGCAAGAAAATTATGTAAATTCGATTAGTTTTAAAATCCCTTAAAAATATAAATTTGAACTTATAAAATAAGTAGTAATTAAAAAATATTTTTTACCTTAATGATCTAAAACACATCTACGCATATAGATAATGTCATCTGATAAATAATTTAAGCAACTTTCCCATACATGCTTAAGTCGAGAAAGTGATCCAAACATCAACAATGTAACAAATAGGTTTCTCGCCTGATTATCGTATCCCCAATGGCTTGCTTCTATAATACCATCAATGTACTCCTATCAGCATCGAGCAATCCCAAAGCATAGCATGAATCCCTAAACGATTCATGTTGGACACCATTAACGTGTCTTATATCAGCATAAAATGTTGGCCCCGAACAAAATTCAACAAAGTTCGTAGGTAATATAGCTCTCCCTGACCATGTGCAACAATAAAAAAATGCGGCCAATTTTAAAACCACGTGCCTTCGGCTGCCACTTTCTTTCCTTCATGTTTCAAACAAATTTTGTCGGGAATTTCTCATAAGTCAATTGTTCAGCCACATCCTTATATTTCATGTCGGCATCCATCCATGCTCTGAAAATACTTTCCCTTGATGTTGTACGTTCGACTACTTCTTCAATTTCATCATCATCTTCGAATACTACGTTTTGTTCACCTTCTAAATGGAAAGACAATCTTTCAACTGAGGGGTTTCTATAATGGATATCATTATCCAACAACTTCCAAGCAAAATTCTTTACAAGGTGATATATATCGACAATCCAAGTCATTTTGTATCTCATCAACAATTTTTTCTATGTACCCTCGTCAACACTTTGATAAAACTTTGCAATGACACGTTCTTGACCTTTGCTTACATACTGGCAAATATATTTAATAGATTTAGCTTGGTTTCACCATTCAACATTAATGTGAGCTCCATGTGTCACCAACAGTTCACGATTGTGAGGGACCACATACCTGTTGTCAAGGGCTATTCCCTTCACAACCATTGTTCGATCGTTGTCAGGACGCTTATAGACATCATACCCATCCTCGTCAATGACCGTTTTATCACAAAAAAATTTGGGAAAATATTTACCACAACGGCCTTCAACCATGCACAGTTGAGTTGGGTCGATCTTTCCCACAAGGTCCATGCAACATTAACTCATTCACAGCAGCATAGTAATGTGGATCAGTAGACTCCTCTGAAATCTCAGCAGAAATAATATTGTCTATTCTTTCTATTGTAGGCTGAGTTCCATCATTTTCCAGCCAAAAAATAATGTGAACATGTGGTAAATTATGCTTTTGCTACTCAATTGTGTAAATAACTGAAAAAAAAAAGTAACTTGAGCATTATTTTGAAATCATGAAATTATGCCTACATATATTTGATAAGTTAAATGGAATTTAAAGAAAACCTAAAAATAATCTAGATTAAAAAGTATCTGATTTAATTGAACCAAAAATTTTCTTTTGATGTAGATCATCCATGAGAATGTCCAACTTAGCTTTAAACATTCCGCACATGATATCTCGGGTCTATCTTCGTGTTGCAAACCTTTTGTGTGTATAAATCTAACGATTTCTGGCCATTTGGGATTACATGTAAATGTAGTTAAAAGATTAGGATATCCGATCCATCTACATATGACCATTGCATATTGATAGTTTTGTATCATATATCGAGCACCCCCAATATAGGTAGATGGAAAACAAATTCGTTTACCACGAGAAGCAGGATGTCGATCACCATTCAACAGAGTATCCGTCAAGCCTTTATACATTTCACATCTCAGCTTTTTCTGATTCATCCTTATGTAAGTTAAACGTATAGTCTCAGCCATTGTGAATGAGTCCACCAAATATTGTTGAAATAGCCTTCTCGAGAAATATATATTTGGTGATTCATCGTCCCTTTCATGCATTATTTGGGCAAAAAATTCACTCATACTCAATTTGAATCGACCACCGTCATTAGAGGCATCAACATTGCGTAGAAAAATATCTATCTTGACCAAAATAAAAAGCGAATGGTACTGCAAACCTAAATACGATGGGTGCAATTTTGTAATTATTTTCAACAATCCAGATTGTGTTTCAACAACAATATCCCTATTATCGGTTAATGTATCAAAATCACCAAGTACCAACAAAGCAACATCATCCTTTTGCGGAAGATCATAACATCTACCATCAGATTTTCATCTTCCAATTAGCCTTAGCTTGACATTACTTTCAACATTTTGATGCATAGAATCATTTACCATTTTAAACGACTTCACGAGAATATTGTGATGATCAAGTATACTTTTCAAGTTATTGACAATATCTTCATGCAAATTGCTTGTACATTGCTCTTGGCTAAAAGCCGACGAAAAAAGACTTTAGCAAAATAATTTATTTTACAGATTTGAAAAAAGTATTTTTATAATTTTCCTATATTACTTACTTAATTAAGCGCGTTATGTTCCGAACTTCATGCTCAATATCATAAGTATACAATTGAGCAAATCTGGGAGGCTTTCCTTCGGGAGGTATCAAGCTTCCAATGAAGTGATAATTCTGACTATATAGTTTGAACACTGGGGACTAATTCCTTTATTAATGTCATAATCAATTTTACTTCCCATAAAAGTAAGTGAAAACATCATGTTATATGATCGAATATTTGATGTGAATAACCTACTTTTCTCACTCTTCCCGTATAGCAACTCATTAAATAAGGATGGAGGTTCGCGCATCGGTGGCAACTGTACTTTCCATTTCATACAACATCCTGAGAACTGCGGAGTTGCAACTTTTTTATATCGTTTACTTAATCTTTCTCCAAACCAAAAATTGGCATTGCAATGCTGACATTTGCTAGAAAAATCACCAAGTCTATGTATTCTATTACCAACAAAAGTTAAAAAATAAATTTAATTCAAATGAAAAATATATTTATAAGATATTATTTTCTTACAATATCTTAATAAAACTGATATATGAATACAAAAAAAAAAAAACTTATTGTGACAAACTCACCATTTGTAAAATACGAACTTTTATCAACATTGAAGTTGGTTTTTACCACATAAGAAATCATATTGCCTAACAAAATTTAAGAAAGATAAATTATTTATGAAATTTAAAAAAATAATATTAAACCGTTAAAATTTAGAATTGAAAATTCTAATAAAGTATAAAAAATATTATAATTTAGATAAATACCCTTTCGCTTCCTTGTTCTTTTTTGAACAAACTTAACTCCAGAACTTGAACTATTTTTTCGATTACTTGAATCCAAATTGATTAATTGAGGGAATAGTGCCTGATGCTGCAGGAATTGTGCTTATCAATAATCCTCCACGTGACAAGATTAATCACCTGGCTCCTTAACCTGAAATCAGAATCCACGACTAGCCGGATGTGTCTCCGGCGAAGACACTCGGGCGTGAGAGTAAGATGACAGTATATTATAGCTCAAGATGTATTGAATAATGAACTCAGAATACAAAATGGCAGTTACCTTTGCACCGTTGGTAGTGATGATGTATTTATAGTTGGTGTAGGTAGTTTAATGACAGGGCTACATGAGCTCCGAAATTATAGCGGCAGTTATGTTCATGGGAACGTGCCTGTAACCGTCCCTGATTTGTAGGGATGCTGTTATGGAAAGATTGACCCACGTGCGTCAACACATGTCAGGTCGACACTTGATGATTAGGTCGAGGTCGCCACTTGTAGAATGGCCGACCTGACTGGCGGGTAGAGCATGGTTCGTACCCGAATTATGATATGGATCATGAGGTCGGACTAAGTTAGGTCGGGACCTGATAGGTCGGACCATGGGCTTAGTCGACTGATACAAGAGATGGGCTTTGGGCCTTGTTCTGATTGAGTCATCCTCATTGAGAATGTGATGGCCAAGGCTGCTTGTGATTGGGCTTTACTCCTTTGGCCCAACTCGACACTTTTGGTATGTTCAGTGGCCCCCAACTTTCGAGTTGACTTTGTCGACTAGGAAGTTAATGAAATCTTGTTGGAAATTTGTTGTTACTCGAAGGTCGTTACTCGTTCGGAGGTTTAGTCGACCAAGATGACGTGGCACAATCCAGGACGTTGATGATGAACGGTCACAGATGAAGGAGCGCCGTTTTGGCCGTCATGATTACACTTTTGACGTTTGAGAGTCCGCCTAGGAAACCTCAAGCTTTCCGCCATTAATTAGGAAAATTAATTTTGAATTTCCCTTTGCCCTTTCCAATTCAGGGAACTATAAAATCAAGAATCCTTCCCCATTTACAACTTTTGCCTTCCCTGAACTCTGTGCGTGATTCCGGCGGTGATAAAGGACATTGATTCTTGCTATAAATTGGTGTTTTTGCCCTCCATTGTTCCGTTTTTCTCCGCTGCTAAAGGTATTCTCCTTATTCTTTAGAATTAGGGCTTTAATTTCTGCAATTTCCTTGATTTCGCCATGGCTAGGACCTTTAGTTGTGAGGCCGGAGCTGGGTATGGTTACTGTATTGTCAATCGTAGAGTCTACAAATATTTGAGTGGAGAGTGGAGGGAGATAACAGTAGAGGAGTGCTCTTCAATTTTGACACATTGGGGCCTGCGTTTCAATGAGCTAGGTTTGCTCGTGGGGATGAACTAGGTGCCTTAGGAACGGATGACCCAAGGGTTGTGCCTTTTCACCTTTTTCATGAGCTTCTCGATCATATAGCTTTGTTTTATGTCAAAGATGTCATTAAGCCTTCCTTTATTAGAAATAGGATAGGATTTCCTGGGAATCTAGGTCGCCCTTAGTACGTCTACTAGGCTCCCGAGACTTCATGTAGAACCGATTCCCCCGTTTTCCCTCTTCTTGTACGTATATGGAGACCCAAGGTGAAGCTCATGCATCGACCTCGTCAAGCCCACGCATCGTGGATGCTTTCGAGACCACTGTGGTGCCGGGCAGGAATGAACAGGGTTATGCTCCTCCAAGGGCACTTAGGGGGAAGCAAAATTTTCCATCTCGTTTGAGTATGATACATGAATTTTGCGAGGTTGATAGGAAAGAATTCGATGTCACCTTGTATAGCAGAAATGATTACTTCAATCAGCTTGAGGATACAGACGAGGAGGATCCCACAAGGGTGGCTTTCTATTATGGCCAATTTGAAGCTGGTTTAAGATTACCCCTGGACCCCTTTATAAATGAGTTCTTAGAATGCACAAATGCCTTGCCACTTCAACTAGGGGCCAACACCTGCAGGGTACTGGTTTGTTTCATTATGGTTTGTAGATTTTTAGGATACGAGCCTTGTATGAGGGTGTTCAAGGAGTTTTTCAACATTAAGTTCGACAAAGATAGGGGGATAAGTACTCCCTCCAAGCCAAAGATTCCCAAACTGTTCGCCAATCTCCCTGGTAAGGCCAGCGGATGGAACTCCTACGTAGTTGCAGTGGAAAGTAGAAGGGGATGGGAATTTCCCTTGCCCTGTGCTGATACAACTGGTGTGAGCGAGGAGAATTACTGGGATCCCTATTGGCACGATGATCTGCGTAGAAAGTTGATGGAGTTTACCAAAAAGGGGCCTATTAGTTGGCATGCCCTGGGGACCAACAAGAATAACTTTATCCGTGCTGGATTGATGGTTGGGAGTGGGGAGATTGTACCCATGGTTCCAGTAGTTAGATGCCAAAGATATCCAGATTGGGTCACCCATGAGGGAGCTCGACTCAGATTCAAGAGAGAATGCCATTATTGTAAGAAAGGTGTTGATCACTGTAAAGAAAAGGTGGAACACTTCGGGGGTAAGAACTCGACCAATCCATGTCCCTTGACACCTCCTGTCTTTGTTGATAAGTAGATGTCTTGCTCATACTTAGACTAATTGCTCGGGTGTTGATCTCATTAGTTAGCATATATTTTAACTCGCTGCTTGCTTACTTGCAATTTGAATTCGTACATAGAACATTCTGCTCGTATGTAGAATAATTAGCTCGCATATGTTTAATTCGTACATAGAACCATTTGCTCGTATGTGGAAATTACTTATGTCGACCTAATTTTTTATTGTTTCTACTTTGGTGCAGTTTTAACTCCCGAGCAAGAAGCAAACATGGGTCGAGCTGTTGATGTCAGGAAGATCAAGAGAAGCTGCGGAGCAGCCAATGCTAAAAATCATCAAGAGAGAGAGGGCGTCCTTCGTCATGAGATACTAAAGACAGTTGATGTGAATCCTGCTGCTGATATCCCAATAGAGGATAATTTGGAAGAGCTGCATGAAGACCCAGTGGGGGAAAATGTTGAGGGTAATAATGCCCAAGGCTCAGAAGAGGCCCATGCTGCTGACATGGATGGGGTGGAGCCAAATGTAGAGCCTGAGGAGGAGGTCGGCCGCTCCAGGACCCGAGCTCAAGCCAAGTCAAAAAACAAATCCAAGGCCAAGGCTGCCTCCAAAAGAAAATCTCACGTCATTTCTTTGGATGAGGATGAAGATGAAGACGATGGTGCCCCTATCAGCAAGGTAATCAAGATCGGGCCCCCAGTAGCGACCTCGACCTCTGATCAAGTCAATGCCAGTGAGCCTGTGGGCACTGAAACTTTGGGCCCCCAATCCTCTCCTGTCCAAGTTTCTTACGACGAATTGATTCAGAGCCGGGTAGGCGGGCGAGTGAAGTGACTCCTTTGACCAGGGTCAACTGGCTTGGCGAAGAGTATCCAGAACTGGAATATGGTCACGTGGGTGTCCGGAGGGGGGCTGACCAAGACCTGATCAGAGAGTTTACCCGCAAGCCTTTGACACCAGAAGCCTGTCGAGCTAGGGTTGGTTTGGCTTCCTCCGAGGTAACCCTTATGCTTTTAATTTTTTATTTTTTTTTTGAATCTTCCTGTTGTTTTTCCTTCCTTTCTTTTCACTTGATCTGACCTCTTATATCTACTCGTCATTTCAGACTCTTGCCATGATTGATTTGGCCACCACCTATTGGAAGGCTGCTGAGGAGCAGGAGAAGTTAGCCAAATCCATGTTGGCTAAAAAGAATAGCGAGCTGCTGAAGCTGGAGGAGGAGGTAGCCAAGGTAGGGGAGTTGCAGGAGGACAAGAAGAAACTGCAGGCTGAGCTTGAGAAGGTAAGGGAGGAGCACTCTGACTTGGATAGCTCCTATGAAGCCTTGAAACTTGTTAAAGATAATGAAATTAAGTTGAAGGAGGAGGCCTGGAAGAGCTTGGGGGAGGCTAACAGTGAGCTCGCCCGTCTCAAGGAGGAGAATAAGAAGATGGCGGTGACCTGAGGCCCGAGCAACGGTTGGAGGAGGTTCCCGTGACTTTGGCTAAGAAACGAGGAAGAGTTGGATGCTTTGCTAGAGCTCAATGGGAGGTTGACACAGGCGATCTTTGTGAAGACCACTAAGGAGGATGCCATCAAAGCTTACAAAGACAGTGACGAGCTTCATGTACATGTCACCAAGGAGGCCCAAGTATTTTTCAAAGCAGGTCTAAGCCATATGGCTCGGCGTATCATCGTGGATCCTTCGGTTGATATATCAATCGAGAAGTTGGCTCAATGGGCGTCTGAGGATCCTTACAACACTGCAGCTCGACAGGGCCACTCCTTGGTGCCTTATACTGATAATGACAAGGAGCTCATAGCCAAGGATGATGAAGAGGCTGAAGCCGCACCATGGGATCCTCCTGTAGTAGAGAAAGTTAATTTTGACACTATCCTTGCCGAGCTCGAAGATTATGAAGATCCAGGCTTCGATGATGAGACTCCAAAGTATCCGATTAGCGACTCAAGGAAGGTTGTCTATCATACAGAGAATGTTCTTGGCGAGCCATCTACTGTAGGTGAACAGACTGAGATCAATCCAGCATCCGTCACTGGCCAAGTGGAAGGCACTCCCCTTGAATAGACTTTGATTTTGATGGTTATTGTAACTGAACAAGCTCCAAACATTTTTGCTTTTTTGTTTTTAATACTTGGATGCCTTGGCCCTATTTTTTGGGAGGCATGATATTTTTGTAAACTTATTTTTGTTTTGCACCAGTCTTGGCCCACTTTGGGAGGCTCTTTGTGTTTAATCTTAGCTGACTTCTCTTTATAGCATGTTGTATGCTTTTGCTGCGAGTGTCCAGCTAGATGTAGATAGGATAAATGTATCATTTTGAGCTTAGAGGCGACTTGATCTTTATTGAATTAGTCGACCTCAAACTTGGCTTATCTTTGTGAACAAGATCGACTATAAGTCTAACCTGTTCAAACTATTAAAGCCGACCCAGGATCGAGCTAATTAGATTGAAGTCGGTTAGGAATCGGGCTTGTTAAAATAGTAGAGGCCGATTAAGAATCGAGCTAATTAGAACAAACTGACTAAGAGTCGAGTTTGTTAGAACGAAGTCGACTAAGAGTGGGACTTGTTAAATGATCTAAGATGATTAAGAATTGAGCTAATTAGAACAAACTGACTAAGAGTCGAGTTTGTTAGAACGAAGTCGACTAAGAGTCGGACTTGTTAAATGAACAAAGCTGATTAAGAATCGAGCTAATTAGAACAAAGCGACTAAGAGTCGAGTTTGTTAGAACGAAATCGACTAAGAGTCGGACTTGTTAAATGAACAAAGGCGATTAAGAATCGAGCTTGTTAAATCGAAGGCGACTAAGAGTCGAGCTCATTGGGATTGGTGTAACACTATGTTTGATCGAATAAGCTGCGCTTTTTATTGAAGTAGGAAACATGCTTACATCAACTTGAAACTAGAACTAACACAAGCTTGAACTTTGAAACTGAAAACTAGAAGTAGTATTTGATGAGGTGAGTAGCATGCCAAGGATGTTTCAACTCGTCACCTCCGGGATGAGCTATCATGTAGGTTCCTTCCTTGACGACTCGAGTGACTACATAGGGACCTTCCCAGTTAGGAGATAGCTTGTTCTGCTGGGTCCTTTTACCCGTTGCTTCGATCTTTCTCAATACATAATCTCCAACTTGGAACGACCTTGCCTTGACCTTCTTGTCGTGGTAGCTCTTAGTTCGCTTGTAGTTGACCATTCGGAGGTAAGTACATTTCTCGCTTCTCGTCGACTAGATCCGGAGTCGATCAATCTGTTGGTATCATTTTGCTCTTGATTGAAGAAAGTCACTCTAGCGAGTGGGGAATCTGAGCTCGGCGGGTGCCGTGGCCTCGACCCGTATGTGAGAGCAAAAGGGGTTTCCCAGTAGGCCCCGAGTGGTTGTACGGACTGCCCAAAGAGCAAGGGGGATTTCGTCCAACCAATTGTTACGTCGACCTACGAGTCCTGTCTTGAGCGAAGATAGAACAAGTTTATTTGCTGCCTCAGCTTGGCCATTTCCTTGAGGATAGGCGACAGAAGATTTCCAATGTTTGATTCCAACTCGATTCATCTCGCCGAAGGTGCAGGAGAAGCTGCAAACCATTGTCGGACACTATAGCTCGAGGAAAACCAAACCGACACCAAATGAAGTCATGAATGAAGTTGATGGCATTCTCCTCCGTTATGCGAGCTAATGGCTTTGCCTCAACCCATTTGGTGAAGTAATCAATGGCGACAATGACATACTTGCAATTTCCTCGGGCGGGAGGGAAGGGCCCAATCAGGTCGACGCCCCACATGTCGAATGGCCAAGGCTGCAATTGCGGAGTTTGCTCGGTTGTTGGCACATGAGGTAGGTTGGCAAACCTTTGGCATTGATCGCATTCTTGAACAAAGTTGTGTGTGTCGGCTCGTATGCGGCCAGTAGTATCCCAAAGTGATCAACTTGTCAGCAAGAGTCCTGGCCCCCGGGTGTCCACCACAAATTCCACTATGCACTTCATGTATCAATAGGGCGACCTCTTGAGGGTGAATGCACTTTAGTAATGGTCGAGTATAGGATCTTCTGAACAGGTCGCCTCCTTGAATGACATACCTCGGAGCTTTCTTTTTGATAGCTCGAGCCTTCTTCTCGTCATCTGGCAGCTCACCACTTTCAAGGTACGCTTTCATTTCTTCGATCCAACACTTCTCCTGAGTCCAATTTCTCGAGGGATCATCTATGCATTGAATTTTCACCCTTTCATAAGCTGGATTTTCGAGGAAGGAGATGGGCTCATCGTGTGGCTCATCTGAGGTGGCTAATTTCGAAAGGAGGTCGGCTAGCTCGTTGTCTTCTCGATCAATCCTCTGAATCTCCCAGAATTCCAAGTCCTTTATCAGCTCTTTCACCAAGTCGCAGTATTTGATTAAAGTGGAACTTAGCACCTCGTACTCGCCTCTGACTTGGTTAACTATCAGTTGTGAATCACAGTAAGCCATGATCTTAGTCGCTCCAAAACACTTGGCGTATTCTATAGCTGCTATCAAAGCTTCGTATTCGGCCTGGTTGTTGGAAGCATCGAATTTGAACCTCAGTGATTCCTCATGCAGTTCAGTTACGGCTCGACCAAGACAATTCCGGCTCCACTAACGTTTTTGGTTGCTGACCCATCTGAATATACCCTCCAACAATCGTCGGGTAGGCTAATAGCGACCTGTGACTCAGGCTCTTTCCCTTTAGCCTTTTCCTTTGGAGCTCGCTGCTCGTTGTCCTCCTTGGTGAACGTAAGCTCGACCAAGAAGTCTGCTAGAGCTTGAGCCTTCAGTGCTTTTCGAGGTCGATACTCAATGTCAAATTCAGTAAGGGCAATTGACCAATTGAGTAGCCGACCTGAACTCTCCGGCTTGTGCAATATCTTCCTTAAAGGAGCATTAGTAAGAACCACAATTGGATGAGCTAGAAAATAAGCTCGCAACTTCCTTGAAGCCACTACTAGAGCATAAGCGACCTTCTCAGCATTGTAGTATCGGCTCTCCACATCTGATAGGGCCTTGCTGATGTAGTATACTGGTTTCTGCTGACTTTCATCCTCTCTAACCAGGACTGCTGCCACCGACCTATCTCCTACAGATAGATATACAAACAAAGTTTCCCCAGTGGTCGGGCTACTCAACAGAGGTGGAGTAGCGAGGTAATCCTTTAGCTGTTGGAACGACGAATGGCATTCGGTCGTCCACTCAAAACTTTTCGTCCCCCTCAATGCTTTGAAGAAGGGGAGAGATCTCTCTGCTGACTTTGATATGAAGCGACCAAGTGCTGCTACCCTTCCATTAAGTCGCTGCATCTCTTTGACACTGGTGGGAGCCTTCATATCGACTAAAGCCTTGATTTTCTCGGGGTTAGCCTCTATTCCCCGTTGTGACACCATAAACCCCAAGAACTTGCCAGCCGCTACTCCAAAGACGCACTTACTGGGATTGAGCTTCATGTCGCTTGCTCGCAAGTTGGCGAATGTTTCCTTCGGGTCGACTACGTGACGTCCGATCTTAGTTTTGATGACCGTATCGTCCACGTAAGCTTCCATATTTCGACCAATTTGCGAGGCAAAGACTTTGTTCACCATCCTCTGATAAGTCGCCCCTGCATTCTTTAATCCAAATGGCATCATGTTGTAGCAGTAGATGCCTCCAGCTGCTTGAAATGCCGTCTTGATTATGTCGTCCTCGTGCATCTTAATCTGGTGGTACCCTGAATAAGCGTCGAGGAAGGCGAGGTTGAGTGGCCAGCAATTGAATCGACTAGCTTGGCTATTCTAGGAAGGGATAAGCGTCCTTTGGGCAAGCTAGATTGAGAGTGGTGAAGTCGACACACATCCGCCATTTGCCATTTGATTTCTTCACCATGATCACGTTGGCCAACCACGTTGTATGAGTGGCCTCCTTAATTATTCACACTCAAAAGTTTTTGTACCTCAACTTTGATAGCCTCTTCCTTGTCACGAGCAAAGCTTCTCAATTTTGGGAGCCTAGGCTTTATGGTCGGGTTGACTTCAAGTCTGTGAACAGCGACCTCTTCCTTGATTCCCCTCATGTCTTCTACCCTCCATGCGAAGACATCATTACTTTCCTTGAGTAGCTCGATGATTTCTGCTCGCTCCTCAACTGATAGCTGCTTCCCAATCTGAATTTTTTGGTCGGGGTAGGAAAGGTTGGTGATTACTGACTCTAGCTCATCCACAGCTTCTAGCTCTGGTCCATCCCTGAATTGTAGAGTCTCAATGATTATCTCCTTAACCCTTTGTCTCTCCTCGGCCCTCAGGTGTGGAGCTTCTTCTGCTATCATATCATCTAACTTGTCTGCAACCTCGCTGGTGGTGGTGGTGGCCCCCGAGTTATTGTCGAGCTGGAGGCATAGGTTGCCTATGATGACTTGGTCGACCATAACTACATCTGAATTGACCTCAGTGGTGTTAGAGTGACGTGTCGACTCAAGCATGACCTCGTCATTTGAGCGATAGGTCGACTCTTCCACGCTCGGTGATTGTTGACGATCTGGTAGTTTTGGTGGAGGATTGAGACAACTTTAAATAACCGTCTGCAGTCTCGATTTCCAACTCCCTTTTCTTTCTTTCTCTGAGAACATGATCAAGGTAGGCTCGAGCTGTGCCTTGTACACACCCTACTCCAGCGGGTGTAGGGAACTTGACTCGCTGATGAGGGATCGATGCCACCATTCCAAGAGCGACCTGTCCTGGGATACCAAGTATAGCGGCATAGTTACTATTTACATCAATCACTATAAATTGTACCTTTGATACGATCCTGAGGGGGTGTTGGCCTAGGTCGACGTCGAGCTCTATCTTGCCTTTTGCATCAACTCGATGATTGGTGAAGCCTTCCAACTTACCATCATATCTCTCCAACTGCTCATCATTAAGACCCATTTCTTTAAAAGTTTTGTAGAACAAAATATCCTTGCAGGCCCCCGTGTCGACCAAGAGTCTGCTCGTCGTACATCCGTCTATGAGACCTGGGATGACGAGAACTTGCTCCCTAGCCGCCATATTAGTTGCCAATTCATGGGGGTAGAAGCTGATCGCTTCATCTCTGACTTCTCTTCTTGGAGGTACATGTGGGGCCTTGTTGAGTTGGAAGATCTTGTGCTTGATGGCCGTGTTGCTTGCTTGCTCTGTAATGACCCCCAGGTTCAATCTAGGTTGCCTAGGTCCCTGCTGTCCGCCTGCTGGCTGCTCGCCTCCACCAGTTTGAGGCCTTTTCACGTAAGCTTCGAGTCTCCCCTGGTCGACCATTCTCTGGATGATACGCTTCAATCCCAAGCAATCCTCTGTGAGATGACCAGTGTCCTTATGGTAGTCACAATATTTGCTATGTCCCTTCCTAAATTTGTGCCTGGGTTCATTGGGACAGGAGGAGCCAGCTCGACAGCGTTCATAATCTCTGTTCGACTCACCGTAAGGGGAGTGAAAGCTTCGGGCACTTTCTCCGTTGCCCTAGTCCTGTTCTTTCCATTTTTATTGTTTCCTCCATTCTTGTTCGAGTCCTTTTTATCATCAGCGACCTCCGCCTTGGGGCTTTTACCATTCTTTTTCTCTTTCCTTTCCTCAGCAAGAGCGACATTATACACCTTCTCAAACAACTCCTGTCGAGTTGTTACTGTACGAACTGTGAGTTCATAATCCATGTCTGCCGAGGAAATACCGTTTCGGAAGCAATTAATGACTTCCCTATTAGTGAGGTCTTCCTCTATCTTATCAACCATTTCCTTAAACTTGGTGAAGTAACTCATCGAGCTTTCATTCTTCGCCTGTACTAAGTTATTCAGATCGGTGACAGTTATCTTCCGAGCTCCTGCAGTCGAGAAGCGATCCAAGAACTTTGTCCTGAAGCATGTCCAAGTAGTGATACTACCCGCGGCCAGACCGTTGAACCAAGTTAAGGCTGCCCCAGTGAGTGTGCTTAGGAGGGCTTTGCACATATTGTCATCCTCATTGGCGACAAAACACATGGTGGCCTCCAGATGTGCTATATGACTCCTTGCATTGGTCGACCCCGAATACTTCTCCAGAAGAGGCAACCTGAAAGTAGGAGGAGGCCGGCTATCTCTGATTTCTTTGGATAAAGGTCGAAGAGCAAAATCAATTCGTTCGACCTTTCCAACATCCTTTTTCTTCTCCTCCTCCCATTGCTCAAACTTCTTTTTCATCAACAACCATTCCCTAGCATCGGGTCTTTCATCTCTTGGAGGGGGCGCAGCATTTGACTTCTGGCCTTCACTTCTAGGGGGAGTCACCTGCCTACTCCTTCTGTCCCTGTGAGAATGAGCCCTCTCTGATCGTACTGGAGATCTGTGCCTGTCACTTCCTTGTGGCGACCTGCGCCTATAATCTCCAAATGGCGACCTGCGCCTCTCCTCTCTTACGGGCGACCTGCGCCCATTCCTGTCTCTATGAGACCCTGACCTCTAACGTCTGGGTGGCGAAACACATGTCTGTTTCTATTGGCCGTTAAGCGCGTCCTTAAGTCGGGACCGAGCCTCTTGCTCCCCTGTTTCTGTTGAGGCTAGCCCTTAGGTCGTTACTGGGCACATGAACGACCGTGGGAGCTCGTTGAACTATCCTGTTTTCACCATTCTGCCCTACACCTTCATTTGGCCTCAAACTCCTGGCCTGTTGCCCATTAGAAACCTGAGTAGGGGCCACTCTCTCAGAGCGTATGTCGGCACAGTACCGCCTCCTCCATGGCTATCAAGTCGGCCAGAATCTGGGCTCGCTCCAACATCATCTCCTTCTTGCTCATGGGGTTGGTGGAGGGACCTGCCCTGTTTCCAACATTAACCTGAGCGGTCGGACGTTTTGGAGGAGGTGGAACTCCTTGCCCATCCATGTGCCTTTTCCCTCTCCTTGTGTCAGGCAATCCTCTGCCATCAACAACACTGGTAGAGCGGGTGGCTCTACCATGGGGACGATTCGGTGGGGGAGGAGGCAAGTTAGGGTTCTCAGCGTTTGCGTTCGTGTTGTTGTTGTTCACTTCTTCATGCCCAAGCGAAGCCTCGGATACATGTCCCTCTGAAGTCACCATCGTTGCAGGTTGATAGAGTTTTCGAGGTCAAGTTTAAAGCACGATTCCCGGCAATGGAACCAAACTGATGCTGCAGGAATTGTGCTTATCAATAATCCTCCACGTGGCAAGATTAATCACCTGGCTCCTTAACCTGAAATCAGAACCCACGACTAGCCGAATGTGTCTCCGGCGAAGACACTCGGGCGTGAGAGTAAGATGACAGTATATTATAGCTCAAGATGTATTGAATAATGAACTCAGAATACAAAATGGCAGTTACCTTTGCACCGTTGGTAGTGATGATGTATTTATAGTTGGTGTAGGTAGTTTAATGACAGGGCTACATGAGCTCCGAAATTATAGCGGCAGTTATGTTCATGGAAACGTGCCTGTAACCGTCCCTGATTTGTAGGGATGCTGTTATGGAAAGATTGACCCACGTGCGTCAACACATGTCAGGTCGACACTTGATGATTAGGTCGAGGTCGCCACTTGTAGAATGGCCGACCTGACTGGCGGGTAGAGCATGGTTCGTACCCGAATTATGATATGGATCATGAGGTCGGACTAAGTTAGGTCGGGACCTGATAGGTCGGACCATGGGCTTAGTCGACTGATACAAGAGATGGGCTTTGGGCCTTGTTCTGATTGAGTCATCCTCATTGAGAATGTTATGGCCAAGGCTGCTTGTGATTGGGCTTTACTCCTTTGGCCCAACTCGACACTTTTGGTATGTTCAGTGCCTAAAATTTATTTTAATAATATAGATATATAAAGTAAAGTTTTAAACATTCAAAATATTTAAGAAATAATGAGCTTCTTTATGAATGACTAATTAACTTTTACTTATAAAAAATTTATAACCCAAAAAATTAGATTTTTTAAAATAAAGAAAATCGTATCATACAATTGGTTATATCAAATAATGGATGATGTGAAGAAATGAGACGGTCATTTTCATTTTCCGTTCCAGTCATATTATTATTTGATAAGTGAACTGGCATTGTAGTTGTACCTAAAAAATATGTATGACAAAAAATAACTGTGAAAATATTTTGGTTAATGACATTATCAAATTCATGTCATATAGAAAAAAAAACTTAAATTCAACTTCTCAATTGTTAGAAGTATCTTGTTCTTTGGTAAGGTCAATTACCATTAATGTAGTTGGACCTATAAGTCTATGTAATCAAAATAGCAATTACTGTTAACATTAAATTCTAAATATATAAAAACCGATAAATAAAATAAATAGAAATGATATTGAGTTAAGATATTATACCATATCCTTTTAATTTTTCAATGGTAACATGTCGATGTATGTAACTTGAGCAAAAATGAGATGAATATGAATAGCAAAACAATAAAAAGGTAAAAAAAAATGTTTCTTACTTCTAAATCTACAAGTATCAGCTCATATGATATGGGCATGCTCATTTTGTTGTCTAATAGAATTTCCCATTTACATGTCACGCTTGTTTTAAAGCTCCAATCTGATCTTCCTTTGTGTAGGTTACTGATGAGGGAGACTGAGATGGACATATTTAATATGTGTTGTATGCTAAAAAGATTAGTCAAAGGAAATCAACCCTTACAATGGAAGAGTAATCAAGCTTTTATACGTGAGATAGAAAGTCCGTCTGTATGTCAGAAATTTTCGAAATTAATTTTTTTTTTTAAATTTGTTATTTGAAAAGTAGCTCAATTTTTTTGTAATAATCAGTTAACAGTTCATTTTTATTTAGTTATTTGAATTTTTTTTAATGACAATAAGGATAATAGCTCATTTGCACAGGATTGTGTGCATACATCAAGAAATCTTCAGTTTTTTTTATTAAGGACTTTAGGACCCTATGTAATGAAGCTTAGACTTCAATTTTTTAGCTAAGTCCATTTTATAGAATAGGTTAAATTTAGGCTTGAAGACTGACACAAGACTCATTGGAATTGAGAGTTGCAGATCAGAAGTTTCAAAACCGCCCTTTCAACCGCCTTAGCAAAACCGCTCCTAGCACTTGCTTGGTGGAATTCTTTGTTTGAAACTACCCTTGAACTACTTCAGTGCAACCGCCCTATGATGAACCGCACCCTTGCAGTTCAACATCAACCGCACTCTGCAACCTCACTGGAGTTATCAACCGCACATGTCAAACCGCTTATACTCCAGAACCGCCCCAATGATTGAGACTTGAAGTGAACCACCTTTTACCATTGTAATCCACATTAGAAATATCCAATGTCAACCACCTTATCTTGTCACGTGATTCAATGTCAGAGAAGATCTGCAAAGATCTTGAAAAGTGACAGGTGTCCAAACCTCATTGCTTGCAGCTGGAGCATTATCAGCTTTATCTGCAACTACTGTACCAAAGGACAAAAGTGGTTGCTGTGGACCAATGAGAATGCATCAAGGACTGTCCTTACAACAGCTGTGTCCAACGGCTATATTTGAGATGCTTGGGTATAAATACCCCTAATCTTCACCATTTGAAGATTTCTTGAAAAATTGAGAAGTGCTGTGTTCATAGAAGCTGAAGCTCTGCCCAGAAAGTGTTCAAACCTATGAATCTTCATCTTCATACTTCAAGAAATATTCCCCATCCCAGAAATCAAGCCTTAACACATTCAAGAATCATTGTGCTCTACATCTCACAGATTTAAAGAGCCTTGATCTTGTTCTCACACACACACCTCACTTGTTTAATCACATAGATTAATCACTTGAGATACACAGGTTATAGTCTTAGGATTTGATCTTCATAGAATAGATTTTAAATTTGAGTATTGATCTTTGTAACTTGTAATCTCTCATACTCATAGTAAAATCACTCTTGAAAATCCAAGACTAACCATCTTGGTAGTGGACGTAGATCGTTTATCGATTGAACCACTCCAAATCACGTGTTCTTACTTTCTGCATTTATATTTCCTGTGATTACTAATTATTCATCTCTATCTCTGTTTGATCTTTATTTAGATATCCATTATTGTGAAATAGTGTTTGGAGTTAACATTGTCAAAACCTCACGTGTTTGTAAAACTGCTCTTACCAAAACCGCCAAGCAAAACCGCATTTTACAAACCGCCTTTGCAAACCGCAATACACTCTATTATTCCGCTGTGCATTTTACATAATTACTTGCAGTCTATTATCAACTGCAAGAGGATTTTGTAAGCAAGAGGTTTCGTTTTTAAAAGAGGGCGAAAATTTTGTAACAGCTATTCACCCCCCCCCCCCTCTAGCTGTATTTTCACCCTTGTTGCCACCTTTGGGGCCAACAAGTGGTATCAGAGCAAACACTTTTAAAAACCACTGTTTTTCCGCTTGTGTGCCGATTCGTTATGGCAACCTCAAAGACAATGACAATTATTAACTATTCACACATTCCAATTTTGGACGAAGACCACTTTGACATCTGGAAGTGCAGAATGCTCATTCACTTGGAAACAATTGATGAGATGCTGGTGGAGTGCGTGATCAATGGCCCGTTAATTCCGATGAAGGCCAACACTGATGCAACCACCAATAGAGAAACTCCAGAGGTCAAAAAGCCAAAAGATGAGTGGTCAGATGAAGAGAAGAGATTAGTTGCCTTAGACAGCAAGGCAAGGCACATCATTTCTGAAACCCTCCCCGTATCAACTCTACAGAAAGTGATGTACCTCAAAACCGCAAAGCAGATGTGGAATGCCATAGAGAGCTACCTCGAAGGTGACGAAGAGTGCAAGGAAAACAAATTATACACTGTTGAAAGATCCTACAACAACTTCAACAGAAAATCCAACGAAACCTTGCGTCAAACCTACGATCGCTATGTTGAGGTAGTTAATGCTTGTAGATCTCTTGGTAAAACTTTAACCGATAAGGAAATCAATATGACTTTCCTATCTGCTTTAGGTTCTAGATGGGTAAATAAGGCTACCTCTCTAGAAGACTCCAAAGTATTGGGCACTTGGTCGTTAAGTAACTTGTATGCCAATCTTAGAGTCTATGAACTTAAATTAAATCATATTGAAGAGATTGAAGGAAAAACCAAGTCGCTTTCTATGTCCGTAGTGGAACAAGAGGAGAAACCATCTACATCCAATCAAACCGCAGACCCTTCCATATCAACCTCATCACTCATCGAGATGGATGATGATGATTTTGCCATGTTTGTGAAAAGATTTCAAAAATTTAGAAAATCCTCAAAACCTTTCACAAAATCATTTTCAAAAGGCAAACCTCCTACAACATTTTCAAGGGCTGCAGATACAAAGAAAAAGAGTGACCTAGTTTGCTACAACTGTAGGAAACCTGGCCACTTTGTATCTGAGTGTCCACAGCCTAAGTATGAATATATGAAAAAGAAAACCGCTCCTGCGAAATTTTCTCGTCGCAAGGGAATGGTTGCTGAGGAGGAAGAGAATTCCAAGGAATTAGCAACTTGGATTGAAACAGATTCTGATGATGGAAGTGATGATGAAACCGAAGAGGTTAATCTCTGCTTAGTTGCAGACGCTTCCGATGATTCAGATTCTGAGTCAAACGAGTTGCAAGATATGGAAGAAGAAGAGGTTTTCACAAAACTTCCAAATTATAAATTGGATGATGATATCAAACTTACTCCTAGCGTTAAGATAGGAAATTGCTCGTATTCACGTCCCATTTTCTCATCTAAAAATGCTCCACCTTCAAAAGCAATTCCAAAGAAAATTTTGAAAAAGGTGGTGGAAGAGGTTTCTCCCATGGAACATGAAAAGATGTTCAAGGAAGCTGAAATGGTTATCCATGAATTCTCTAATCTTAAGAAAGCCTTAAGCTTAGCTCATGATGAACTTAATCTGTACAAGACGGAGAAAACTGTGATGAGGTCTGAAATTTCAAATCTTAAGGACCAAATCAGAAGTATGACTCCTCTTGCTGATCAGAACCGCATACTTGAAACTAAGGTTGCTGCACTTCAACTTCGGAATGATGACTTGGTAACCCAAATTAACGATCTCCAAAAGATTATTGATTCGTGGCTCAAGTCTCAATCCACCAAGGATCAAATCATAGACTCCCAAGTTCCTCCTGGAATTAAGGAAGGTCTAGGTTTTGGATCTGAGGAAGAGGAGAAGTGTGCATCCTCGAGTGAAAAGGATGAGGAAATTTTGGAACTAACTAAAGAAATTCCTAAGGGGAAGCATGCCAAAGGAAAGGGTAAAGGATGACAAATTAATTATGTCTACCCAAAAGGGAAGCAATATGGTAAGAACTCTCAGATGAAGCCAAAGGATTCTGAGAGTGTAGCTTCAGAGGAAATGGCTTATGGAATTGGACGAATCCCTGCTCCAATCGCTTCTGGTGGAAAAGGCGGTTCTGGCAATTCCAGGTCTGACCGCGCCTCTTCTTCGACCGCTCCTCCTGCCTTCAAAAGCAGGAATAGCGTTCCTAGAAAATACGTGGTCAAACTAAAGCCAGTTTCTTTTGTCCCAGCTACAACCGCTCCTCCCAAACCGCATGCAACTCCTAAGAAGAGTAAGGAGTTAGTAAAACCTCATGAAGCTTGTAGCTATTATAAATGTTCTGTGTGTGATGGTTTAGGTCACAAGGCTGCAGAATGCCTTTTGCGGTTCACATCCAATGCCAGGAAGAGTAAACCTCCTTCTGTCAAGCAGGTGTGGGTCGTAAAGGGTTGCTAACTTCAGGACCCAAGGAATAAAGGGGGACCTCGTTCTTAATGTTTACATTTCAGGTCTTCTGCTTAATGGCTGGTCACTCCAAGGAAAATGAATGGTATCTTGACAGTGGCTGCTCAAGACATATGACTGGAGATAGATCATTACTAGAAGATGTCATTGAAGCAAGTGGTCCGTCTGTAACCTTTGGTGACAACAACAAAGGGAAGACCATTGGATATGGTGTTATAAGGAGAGGAAACCTAACCATTGAGAAGGTTTCTCTTGTCGATGGACTCAAGCACAACCTCCTTTCAATTTCTCAATTTTGCGACAAAGGAATGCTTTGCAACTTCACATCATCAAATTGCTTTATCAAAGATAGCATTTCCGGCATCACCCTACTCACAGGGATTTGTAAGAGTAATATCTACATTATTGATCTAAATTCTGCATGTAGTATTACTAATCTCTGTTTTGTAGCTAAGAATGTGAGCGAAAATAGTTGGCTATGGCACAAGAGGTTGAGCCACTTGAACTTCAAGTATCTTGCAAAGATTGGTAGGAAAAACCTCGTTCGTGATTTACCTAAAGTGGTTGACCACCATCCAGAGAAATGCAGTGCATGCCAGCTTGGTAAGCAGTCCGCGTCGTCTTTCACCAGCAAGACCGCTCCATCAACTTCAAGATGCTTACAACTGCTTCACATTGATTTGTTTGGACCCGTAACCACTGCCAGCATTGGAGGAAATAGATATACCTTAGTGGTGGTGGATGATTACTCAAGATATACGTGGGTTGAGATGATAATTTCCAAAGATGATTGCTACGAGATTCTCACCGCATTATTTAGACGGCTCCAAACTCAAAAAGAGGATGACATCGTTAGTGTTCGATCAGATAATGGAACAGAATTTAAGAACAACGGTGTTGCTCAGTATTGTGATGACCATGGGATTGATCACAATTTCTCAACTGCTGGTGTTCCACAACAAAATGGGGTTGTGGAAAGGAAGAATAGGATGTTGATTGAGGCTGGAAAGACAATGATATATGAAGCGAAGCTACCTCAGTATTTTTGGGCTGAAGCAATCAATATCGCATGCTTCACTCAGAACCGCTCCCTCATCAACAAAACCTATAACTAGACTCCCTATGAGCTTTGGCGAGAAAGAACCCCCAACATTGCATTCTTCAAGATCTTTGGCTGCAAATGTTTTGTCCTCTACAACGGAAGAGAAAATAGAGGTAAATTCGGAGCCAAGGCCGACGAAGGTATTTTTGTTGGGTATGCTAAACATTCAAAAGCTTTTCGTGTTTTCAATAAAACTAGTTTAAAAATAGTTGAGTCTGTCCATGTTACTTTTGATGAGCATTCTCTCCTTGAGCCACATTTGGCTCCAAGTGTTGCTGATGATTTTGTTGAGCATAATGAAACAGGTGAACCTTCTAGAACCGCACCTGAACCTCAACCGCAAAATCCAGCACCCTCAACTGAAATTCCCTCAAACCGCACGTTTGAAACCGCACCTGAAGTTCCTACTCCAGATGCAACTCCTAGGGAAGATGAAGTTGAAAATTCCCCTATCCAGCTTATAGAACCTCTTCATCAACTTACCTTCCATGACTTCGCTGAAGGATCTAACGATGTTCCAATTGAAGATCTTCAGCAAACCTCAGTCCAACCAGACTTACCCCCAGAGGTTCGTGAAGTCAGCAGTCACCCCCTCACAAATGTGATTGGTGATCTGTTTTCCGAAGTTCAAACAAGGAGATCGAACTATGATGAGCATACTTCTTTATTATCTCAAGTTGAACCCAAGAAAATTGATGAAGCACTCCAAGATTCCAGTTGGGTTGTTTCTATGCAAGAAGAACTCAACCAGTTTGAAAGATGCAAGGTCTGGACTTTAGTGCCTAGACCTCAGGATCAAGGAGTGATAGGAACTAAGTGGGTATTTAGGAATAAGATGGATGAGAATGGAAGCATCACTAGGAATAAAGCAAGGTTGGTAGCACAAGGATATAGGCAAGAAGAAGGAATCGATTATGATGAAACCTTTGCTCCAGTTGCAAGATTGGAAGCTATCAGAATCTTCTTAGCCTACGCCTCTTTCAAGTGTTTTAAGTTATATCAAATGGACGTAAAGAGTGCTTTCCTCAACGGTGAACTGCAAGAGACCGTGTATGTTGCCCAACCGCCTGGATTTGAAGACTCCAAATTTCCCAATCATGTCTACAAACTCCAGAAAGCTTTGTATGGACTTAAGCAAGCTCCAAGAGCATGGTATGAGACTCTTTCTAAATTTTTACTAGAAAAGGGATTTAAACGCGGTAAAATCAATACAACTCTTTTTATTGCCAAATATAATGAGCATACATTACTTGTTCAAATTTATGTCTTTGATATTATTTTTGGTTCTACTAACGAGTTACTTTGTAAGCGTTTTGAAAAACTAATAAAAGGCAAGTTTGAGATGAGCATGATGGGAGAATTAACATTCTTTCTCGGGCTTCAAATCAAGCAATGCAAAGAAGGTATTTTCCTCAGCCAAGCCAAATACACCAAGGAGTTGATAAAGAAGTTTGGATTAGAAAATGCTAAAGCATATGATACTCCTATGGCCACCGGCAATAAGCTAGATAAGGATCTCAAAGGTAAGAAAGTTGATCAGACTTTATATCGAGGTATGATCGACTCATTACTTTACTTAACTGCTAGTAGGCCAGATATCATGTTTAGTGTATGTGGACGCTATCAAGCAGATCCTAGAGAAGCACATCTTATTGCAGTCAAGCGTATAATCCGCTATTTATCTGGAACCACTAACCTTGGACTTTGGTATTCCAAAGATTCGAACTTCGATCTTGTAGGTTATTCAGATGCAGATTATGCAGCTTGTACTATTGACAGGAAAAGCACTAGTGGTACTTGTCATTTCCTCGGGAATAGACTAGTTGCTTGGGCCAGCAAGAAGCAAGCATCAGTTTCAGTGTCAACCACAGAGGCTGAGTACATTGCTGCTGGTAGTTGTTGCTGTCAAATCCTTTGGATGAAGCAGCACTTGGTGGACTATGGAATCCATGAAGGGAATTGCCCCATCATGTGTGACAACACTTCAACAATTTCAGTCTTCAACAACCCTGTCATGCATTCCAAGACCAAGCATATTGATATCAAGTATCATTTCCTCAAAGACCATATGGAAAAGAGGAATATCTATTTAGAGTACGTGGAAACAGACAACCAGATTGCTGATATCCTCACCAAGGCTCTTGACTCCAAGAGGTTTTCATTCCTTATAGGAGAAATGGGTATGCTTGAACTTAAATGAATCCATTTTTTTAACTAACTTGTGTGTTGAGTTTAGGTTGTAGTCCTTATTGAGAATTTCAACCTCACCAATGTTGAACCGTGTATATTCAAACCGCATGAGTGGTCAACCGCCTCTGCAGCCAACCGCATTCTTCCAACCGCATGCTGCTTTCTGACCGCTCCATCTTTGACCGCATTCAACAATTGGTATTTTCAAACTTTGTTTTAATTTTTATTAACTTTGAAGAAGCTATGCGGTTTTAAACTCCTTTCAACCGCACTGCCACGTGGACTCAAGGTAAGTTTTCTTTTTTTAGTCCACATTTTGACATAAGGGTATTTTTTGCAAATATTTTCCCACGTTATTTCAAAATTTAAATGCATTTAATGCAAAGGAAACATTAGCATTAAAAGCTCTCTTGTCAGCCGTCATTGGCAAAAGGGAAGAAGATGAAAGGTTGCAACAGAGAAATGATTTCTTTTATGGGAAAATCAAAAAGTCTTTTCAACTGTCCTTGTTCTGAAAATTTTCCTATAAATAAAAACCTATCATCAACATTTCAACCTTTCCAACTCTGTCACCCTCTGCACCGTGTCCTTTTTCTACCAACTCATCTTCTCTCTCTAAAATCTTCATAAACCTCAAACTTTATTTCTTCAAATTTCAATGGCACCCAAGGCTCCCTTCACTGATATGGTATGATCTTCTTAACTTCATCTTTCTTCATTTCTGCAAAATACCATGTGAATCTGCCATTGTTAGACCTTGAAGGCTTCGAAAACCCTCAAATGAATTTTTGTTCATAACTGCTTTGTTTGTTGATCATTTTGTATGATTTAAGTTGGGTTTTGTTCGGATTTACTTATGGATGATTTATATGTAACTTATTTTATGATCCATCAATGATTTGAGCACTGATTTTGGATTCTTAGTTTAAGACATTTCGAAAACCCACTTCTGTGTTTTTGCTTATCCTTGTTGATTTTGAGCAAAGTATGAACTTTTATTGTTATATTGTCAATCTACTGCTCAATGTGATCATTTTGACATGTTATTTGTTGATTTTGGTGAACCTATGTTGAATCTCTGTTCTTAGTGTTCTAAGTTGTTCTTCGTGTTCATCATGCCTTCAAGATGACTGTTCATATGTGATGAGTGAGTTTTACACTCATCCGTTGACTACTTTACGAACTTATTATTTGCTTAATCCTTGAGTTTTGTGCGTTTAATGGATGTTTTTAGTGTTTTTAGTTTCAGTGGTTCAAGTTTGGAAATTGGGAACAATTGTGAATAAATCAAGTGGAAAATTGGGATGATGCAATTATGGGTTGAATCGAATTATAAGTGGGACAAAACCAAGGCAATTGTAGTGGAAGAAAGCAGCTGGGCCAATGCAAGAATGAAAGTTGGGCAAAGGAGGAAGGAAATTGGGCCATTTCAAGTGGCTGGGCCGGAAGGAAAGAAAAGAAAATGGGCCTAACAGTCTGCCGGTGTGGGCGGTCGCTCAGGTTCTTATGGGCGGCCGCTCAGGAGAAAAAGTGTTGAAGCCTTGAACCTTCTGTCGGTGTGGGCGACCGCGCAGTGCAGTGTGGGCGGCCGCGCACGAGTATGAGTTGTGAAGACCAAATGTTTCTGGAGAACTGGGCGACCGCCCAAGGGTGAAGTGGGCGACCGCCCACGAGGCGTTTTGCAGAAGGCTTCCAGGCGGATTGGTATTAATGAGGATTGATGATTTTTATTAATGGTATTTGTTTATGGTTTTAATAAAGGGTTAATTGCAGTAATGGGTTTTTGGAGAACATGGGTTATTTATTTTTTATTATTGTTTTTTTCAGTTTTTTTTGAGAAACATATAAGTAGAGAATCATTATCTTTTCTCTAGGACTTATGCAGAATTTTCTTAGAATTTTCTTGGTGTTCTTCACTTTTCATGGATAGCTAATTTCTTAGTTCTTGGAATTGGAGGTAACATTTTATGTTTTAAGTTTTACTTTTCATTTTTATCTTTGTGGTACTTGGGATTATCAAGTTATTTTCAATGGAATTTTAGAACCCTTGTCTTGATCAAATAATTGTTCTGGAATTATCTAGAATTTCAATTGTGAACCGCCAAATTTACAATTGAACTTAGTCTTGGCTTGATTTTCACAATTTGTTGAATCCCCGCCAAACGATTCATAAGAATTGTGGTTTATTTGGTGTTCTTAAGTTCTAAAATGGGTTTCTAACTAATTTATGAACGGGCCAAGGGAATAGATTAGTTAGAAACACTTGATTGCAAATCACCCGCCAAAGTGTCCCAATCATACTTTTGTAAGAACAAAACCCCAAGTGCACTTTGATTGATGAATTGTGAAACTTGAACATAATTTGTGAAACCAATTCCGGGACTTGTCTCCTTATTATAAAAATCTTTTATAATCACTTTCACTTAATTTTTGCAAACACATTAATCTTAAACAAATCAACAAATCCTTCACTTTACAAACTTTTTGTTATAGCAGTAATTCCTACACTTTAAACTTCGTGTCTCTGTGGTTCGACCCGACTTACCCTATTTACAAATCACTTGTAGATAGTTGAGTTGGAACTTTATTTTTGACGTTTCGACGTTCGTCAAAATTTGGCGCCGTTGCCGGGGACGTGAAATTTAAAGTTGTTTTAATTATTTGCTATTGTGAATAGTATTTTGTGTATATATTTTTTTGTCTTGTTTTAACTTGGTGTTGCAGATTTGAATGTTTGGTCGTAGGTCACTACAACCCGATTTGTTACCAATTGACCACAACATTCATCGCATCAACAAGAGGAAGCACCCGGAACCAAGTGATACAGAAAGTGATTCGGTCTACTCTCAACAGTCCGAGAATTCCGATTCTGAAGAAGAAGTTAAAATGGCGGAACCACAAATGATGGGTGATTATGCACGTCCGGTAATTGAACCATCGCCATCATGCATTGTACTCCCACAAGCAGCAAGGAGTTATGAGTTGAAGAACCTCCATTTCAACATGCTCCCTTCATTTCATGGGATGGCATCGGAAGACCCAATTACCTTCATGAGAGAGTTTTATAGCACAGTGCAAGGTTTTCCATTGGGGCAACTAACCGAAGAGCAGTTGAGAATGAGGTGTTTTGCATATACGTTGAAAGATGCTGCCAAGACATGGTTTATGGCACTTGCTCCGGCCTCTCTTAACACTTGGACGGAAGTTTACAACAAGTTCATGGCAAAGTTTTACTCTCATCAAAAGACATCCGACTTGAGGTCCAAGATAATGTCTTTCAATCAAGAGCCGGGTGAAGCTTTTCATGAAGCTTGGGATCGATTCAAGATGTTGCTAGTCCAATGTCCTCATCACGGGTTTCCTTTAGCCCTCTTAAATCAGGCCTTCTATGATGGGTTGACTCAACAAGGTCAAGCCCAAGTGGATAATGCAGCCGGGGGTGCTATGGGTGAGAAAACTGCTGATGAAACAAGAGCCTTATATGAGAGACTTGGCATGAATTCGCAACAGAAAAGTGTAAGAGGAGGAAGAAAAGGCGTTTATGAAGTTGAGTCCAATGATGTTCTAGCGCAACAAGTTTCGGCATTGACTACACAAATGAAGAATTTCATGGGAATGATGACGGCTCAAAGTCAAGGTCAAAACCAAGGGCGAAATCAAGGAGAGGGAAGTTCGGGCACGAGTTGTGTAATTTGTAATGTGAACTCCCATGATATTATGGGATGCCCATTGAGAGACCAATTCCCGGAATTTCTTGAGCAAGCAAATGCAATGAACGCTTTTCAACCAAGAGTGAGGAATGATCCGTTTTCCAACTCTTACAATCCGGGTTGGCGGAATCATCCCAATTTCTCTTGGGGAGGAAATCAAGGGCAGGGTCAATTTCAGCAACAATACCAACCACAAATGCAACAGTCGCAGCAACAAGGGCCTGCAAGGCCAAGTGTGGAGGAAACGTTGCAGAAATTCATTCAAGCCGCTCAACAGAATCAGGTGATCATGGACCAACGAATGGGGAACCAAGAAGCTTCCCTGAAAAAGCTCGAAAATCAGATGGGTCAAATTGCCGAGGCACTCCAAAAGCACAATCCGGGTACACTACCGAGTCAACCGGAACAAGCAAAGGCCGTCACCCTGAGGAGTGGTAAGACTCTTCAGGAGGTACACTCTTCTCCTTCTCCTATAGATGATAACAATATGCATGAGAATGAAGTGGTGGTTGAGGAACGAGTTGAAGTGACTCCCGAGGAGAAACTTCCAACTCCACCTCTTAAGCCTTATGTGCCTCCTGTCCCTTTTCCCGGTAGATTGGTCAAGAATAAGGTCGAAACACAATTTAAAGAGTTGTATGACATGCTTTCTAAGGTGAATGTAAATTTACCTTTGCTCAATGTGATTAAAAATATTCCTTCATATGCAAAATTTTTCAAGGAATTGAGCACAAATAAAAGAAAGTATGCCCCGAACGAAAAAATTGTGGTTTCGAACCAAGTTAGTGCTGTTTTTTAAAAGAATTTGCCTCCTAAGCTTAAAGACCCCGGTAGTTTTAATGTGATGATTTCTTTGGGGGACTCTAAGAAAGTGAGGGCAATGTTAGATTTAGGAGCTAGCATTAACTTGTTGCCTTATTCTTTGTTTGTGGAGCTTGGGTTGGGTGAACTAAAACCTACTACTATGACCTTGCAACTTGCGGACCGTTCGGTCAAATATCCAAAGGGAATAGTAGAAGATGTTTTAGTTCAAGTTGATAAACTAATTATCCCGGTTGATTTTGTGGTTCTTGATATGGATTGAGATGCTAAAGATGTGAATGATGTCCCTATTTTGTTGGGGAGACCTTTTATGGCTACCGCAGATGCGGTAATTAATGTGAAAGATGGAAGTTTGTCTTTAACTGTCATGGATGAAATTGTTAATTTCTCTATCTTTGATTCCATGAAAAAGCCATATGAGGTTAATGAGTGTTTATTTTGTGATGTTGCTGAAAATTCTGTGTTATTTGAGCATGATGTTGAGGGCTCTCTTGTTTCTGAGTTTGTGGATGAGTTAGTTATGGAAGGTGTTTTTGATCAAAATGAGGCGAGGGCCATTCTTGCTGAGATGGATGTTATGGAGGAAATTACTGAAAAGGTTCCTTTAGAATCTTTAGGTAATTTTAATCCTAAGCATTTGCCATCTATTGTCTCTCCTCCCGAGTTAGATCTTAAACAACTTCCATCTAGCTTAAAGTATGCTTTTCTTGGTGCAAATGATTCTTTGCCTGTTATTATTGCTTCGGACTTAACAGAATTGCAGGAAAGAAGGTTGTTGGATGTGTTGAAGCGACATAAGTCCGCACTTGGTTGGAGCATTACTGACATAAAAGGAATTAGCCCAACCATGTGTATGCACAAAATCCATATGGAGGATGATGCCAAGCCAGTCCGGCAGAATCAAAGGAGGATGAATCCTCACATGCTTGAAGCGGTAAGAAAAGAAGTCTTGAAACTGTTGGATGCGGGTATTATCTATCCTATTTCCGATAGTAAGTGGGTAAGTCCTGTTCATGTGGTTGCTAAAAAGTCCGGAATTACTGTTGTTAAGAATGAGGATAATGAGCTTTTGCCTACTAGAATGGTCACTGGTCAACGCATGGTTATCGATTACCGAAAACTTAATGCGGCGACTAGAAAGGATCACTTTCCTTTGCCATTTATTGACCAAATTCTAGAGAGGCTGGCTGGTCAAGAATATTATTGTTTCTTAGATGGTTTTTCAGGCTATAATCAGATTCCCATTGCTCCGGAAGATCAGGAAAAGACCACATTTACATGCCCTTTTGGAACATTTGCATATCGGAGGATGCCCTTCGGTTTATGCAATGCTCCTGCTACATTCCAAAGGTGCATGATGTCGATCTTTTCTGAGATGATTGGTAGGTTTGTTGAGGTATTTATGGACGATTTTTCGTTGTATGGTAATTCGTTTGATGCATGCTTAGATAATTTGACTTTGGTTCTTAAAAGATGTTGTGATACCAATTTAACTTTAAGTTGGGAAAAGAGTCATTTTATGGTTAAGCATGGAATTGTGTTGGGTCATTTGGTCTCAAGAAAAGGGATTGAAGTTGACAAGGCAAAAATTGAGATAATATCTAAATTGCCTCCGCCAACAAATGTTAAAGGAATTCGTAGCTTTCTTGGTCATGCGGGTTTTTATCGGCGTTTTATAAAAGATTTTTCTAAAATTTGTAAGCCGTTAACAAACTTGCTTGCTAAAGAGACGGAATTTGTGTTTGACCAAGAATGTCTCAATTCTTTTAATTTGTTGAAGGAGAAATTGACTTCAGCCCCTATTCTTGTGGGTCCGGATTGGACTCAACCGTTTGAGATAATGTGTGATGCATCCGATTTTGCGGTGGGTGCAGTTTTGGGTCAGAAAATTGATAAAAAGTCACATGTGATCCAATATGCAAGTAGAATGTTAAATGATGCTCAATTGAATTATACTACAACCGAGAAGGAATTCTTGGCGGTGGTATTTGCTTTGGAAAAATTTCGTTCTTACTTGCTTGGATCTAAAGTGATTGTTTATTCGGACCATGCTGCATTGCGTTATTTGCTTTCCAAACAAGATGCCAAACCCCGATTGTTAAGATGGATGTTGCTTTTACAAGAATTTGATATTTCCATCAAAGACAAAAAGGGTTGTGAAAATGTTGTGGCGGATCACTTGTCTAGACTTGAAAAGGGGTGTGTGAGTGAAATTCCCTTGAATGAAAATTTTCCCGATGAGCAGTTATTTGTTGTTAAGGATTGTGAGCCTTGGTATGCCGACATTGTAAATTTTTTGGCTACGGGGGTTCTAAATCCAGATTTTTCAAGTCAAGAAAGGAAAAGATTTTTGTCAATGGTTAAGCAATATTATTGGGATGACCCATATTTGTTTAAACATGGTCCCGATATGGTTATTCGTAGATGCATTCATGAAAATGAGCAACAAAATGTTCTTTCTTTTTGTCATGAATTGCATTGTGGAGGTCATTTTAGTGGTAAGAAAACCGCTCAAAAAGTGTTACAATCGGGTTTCTTTTGGCCAAGTCTTTTTAAAGATGCATACATTTTTAGTAAAAGTTGTGACAGATGCCAAAGAACCGGTAACATTGGTAAGCGGGATGAAATGCCTCTCACGAATAACTTGGTTGTGGATTTGTTTGACGTATGGGGCATAGATTTTATGGGTCCTTTTGTGGTTTCATGTGGTTTTGAATACATTTTAGTATCGGTGGATTATGTGTCAAAGTGGGTGGAAGCAATTCCTACCCGGACTAACGATGCTAATATTGTTGTCAAGTTTGTCAAAGATGTGATTTTTAGTAGGTTTGGCGTTCCAAGGGCGATTATAAGTGATGGTGGTTCTCACTTTTGCAACAAAATTTTTGGAGCACTCATGAAGAAGTATGGGGTGAATCACAAGGTTGCAACCGCGTATCATCCCCAAACTTCCGGGCAAGTGGAAGTGAGTAACAAGCAAATAAAGGCCATTCTTGAAAAGACGGTGAAGCCAAACAGGAAGGATTGGGCCTTGAGGTTAAATGATGCATTGTGGGCGTACCGTACCGCCTACAAAACGCCAATTGGGATGAGTCCTTACCGGCTAGTCTTTGGGAAAGCTTGTCATTTGCCGGTGGAGATAGAGCATAAAGCATTTTGGGCAATCAAGGAGTTGAATATGGATTTGCAACTAGCCGGTGAGCAAAGGTTACTTCATTTGAATGAGCTTGAAGAACATAGGTTGGAGGCATATGAGAACTCCCGGTTGTACAAGGAGAGAACAAAAAGGTACCATGACAAAAAGATTTTGCACAAGGAACTTATTCCGGGAAGCAAGGTGTTGTTGTTTAATTCAAGATTGAATCTTTTCCCGGGAAAGTTACGTTCTCGTTGGAGTGGTCCGTTTGAAGTAGTGAACGTATATTCTCATGGAGCCGTGGAATTGGTGAATCCGGTTACTAACAATAGGTTCAAGGTCAATGGACAAAGAGTGAAGCCTTATTTGGATGGAGTTTCGGGATCGAAGGATGTTGAGTGGATCGAGTTGAAGGATCCGTAAGCATTGAGGAAGTCAGTCCGTCGAGCTAACGACGTTAAACAAAAGCGCTGCTTGGGAGGCAACCCAAGGTAAGTAGTGAATTGTAGTACCCTTAAATTTAATTGTTCCTTTGTTTTCATCACTTTGAGGACAAAGTAATCATTAAGTTTGGGGGTGGAGAGTTTTAGTTTTCATTTTATTTTCATTTTATTGTTTGCTTTTCATTTTATTTTCATTTTATTGTTTGCTTTTTATATAAAAAAAAAAAAAAAAAAAGCTTTGTTTTTTTGCATTTCGGGAACGTGTCGAACTACGGTGACCTGAGCCTATTTTTGTTGGGTAGTCCGCCCACATCAATGGGGACGTAGGCAGCGAAAGTGCGATCAAAATATGGGTCGAATTGTAATGTATCAATAGAGATTATGCTTGGTGTTTGCTTGCTTGGTGTTGTGCAGATAGCTGGCCAGAAAAAATCCCACTGTGCAGTTGGGCGACCGCCCATGGTGTTGAGGGCGACCGCCCATGCTTGGTTTGTAAAGATTGTGAAGCTCCTGGATAGATGGGCGACCGCTTAGGGTCATTTGGGCGACCGCCCATGGTTGGTTTGAGAAAGAATGTGGAGTTTCTGGAAGGGTGAGCGGCCGCCCAGGGTTGTGTGTGCGACCGCCCATGCTGGTTGAACAAAAAGAGAAGAACTTGCTGTGCTGGTGGGCGTTCGCCCACAGGTCAATAAGCGACCGCCCACGTTGAAATTTTGAAATATGGAAAAACTGCTGGACATGTGGGCGACCGCCCAGGATGGGGTGAGCGACCGCCCACAAGGAAAATAGGGCGTTACAGTTGAGCCTTGAAACAGCCGCCGCCTCACTCTCCCTTCTTTATTTCAAATTTCAAAATCCTTCCTCTTTATCTCTCTAAAAAAACCTCCGCCCACTCCCTTCATCTCTCTAAGAAATCTTCTCCCCAAACACTCAAATCTTCCAATCTTCTTCCCTAATTTGCCTTTCCCTACCATACCCAACCTCTTAAACCAAAGATTTGAACCCAATTTCCACCATTGTTGCCAAGAATCTTGGAGTTATTTTGAAAAAGTTGCAAGGGGTGAAGAAGGTTGCAAAAGGCTCGATTTTGGAGTTCAAAAGCAAAGGGTTCTTGTGATAATCAGTGTTCAAAGAAGGGGTTGTTCTTCTCAGTTCATCTTCTTCAACTCCGGCGAGATTCCGGTCAACTCCGGCGAACTCCGGTGACTTTTCCGGCGAAGTAAGATTTTCAATTCAATCTTCTTCAATACTTTCTCTGCGGAAATTTGAGAGCATATTGATAAAAAATGTCTAGACAAAGAAATGCTCCCGCTCCGGAACCGGTTGTTGAGTATGATGCAACAAAGTTTGTTGGGGGTAAAGCGAAGTCGTTTTTTGATAAATATGCGAACAAAGGGTTTTCGGTAGAAAATGAGTTTAACCCCAATGAACTTGGGTTGGATGATATCTTTGCTAGATATGGTTGGGGTAATTTAGCAAGCCGCCCAACTAATAGAGGTTCAAAAGTGTTGGTTCGGGAATTTTACGCAAATGCGTTTGAGGCAGGGCAAGCAAGGAAGTGTGGTTGGGTGAGGGGAAAAAATGTGTATTATAATGGTGAGGATATCAATAGATACTATGGGATGGAAGCGCCTGGGCATGAAAACAGTGCGTGTGATTATTACAATAGTGCGAAGATCATGGAGCTGAATGTGGCAGGGAACCTTCACATGTTGGAGCCTTATTTCGTAAATATTGATGTGACACTATTGAGAAACGGTAATGTGAAAAAGGCTAGGGACATGGACTTGAGGATGCGCGCTTTGCATCGATTCATTTGCGAGCGTATTATGCCTACTTCACATTATAACGATGTGCATTGGAGAAGGGCACTGTTGATGACCGTGGTGTTGTCCGGTCAAAGGTTCAATACTGGATTGGCGATATCCAAGGAGATTGTGAACACCATTAAAACTATTGGGCGATGCAATTTTAGTTTCCCATTATTGATATCTGGTTTGATAGAGAATAAGGGAGTGAGTTTTGCTCGGTTGCGGATTGCTAGGGATATTGTGTCAAGCGGGACGGCGGTTAGTAAGAGGTCCCTTACTATTAAGGGGCATGCTCAGTTGCAGCCGGGTGAAGGTTCATCGAGAGGAGTGAGAGGGAATGAGGAGGATGATGATATGGAGGAACAACAGTTCACTCCAACGGAGGCGGCCTATTATGTGGGAGGCCATGTGGATGCGTTATCTGAGGAGATTAGGCAGCTCCGGGGACATTACGAGGTGATGGATCAGCGGTTGTTGGGTATGGAGGAGAGTCAGAGACAGCTGCAGTCTATGGCTACTGAGGAGTTTTACGCTGCTAGTATGTGGAGGCAGCGTATGGAGGATGCGCAGTCAGAGATGTTTCAGGAGATGAGGCACAGGCTTCCTCCTCCTCCACCGCCTCAGCACATTCCATACCAGCCGCCGCAATATCGTACTCCGGAGCAGTTGAGAGGATGGGGTTCTTGGGATGCGCAGCAGCAGCAAGAGCAACAACAACAACAGCAGCAGCACCATAGCACTGGTTCGAGCGGAAGTGGCTCGGTGGGTCCGTGGGACCAATTTTGGAGGTAATTTGTTGGTTGAAGGTACCCCTATCCTTTATTTGATTTTTTGCATTAGGGACAATGCATGTTTTAAGTTTGGGGGTGTGGGGTACTTGGTTGTTTGTATATGCTTAATTCACATGCTAGTTAGAATTTACTGTTTTGGTAGAAAGAAAGAAAAAAAAAAAAAGAAGACAAAAATTTGAAAAATGGGGAAAAATAATAATTAGCTATGTCCTTTTTTGTATATAATCATTAACATTCTTGGTGTTCCCCTAATTGCATGTGAATGATTGTGACCGCTAGGAAGGATAATTTGGGTGTGAATATGTATATGCAAGTTGGTATATTTTTTGGTTAATTGTGGTATATTACTTAAGAGTTATAATTGAGTCATAAATCTCTTAGTTGTAGTTTCGTGCACTTGTGGAAATATGCTCTTTGTTGATAATTTTGATTCATTTTTATAAAGTTTAGAGTACACCCTCATCTTTTAAGTTAATGAATTTGTTTATCAATGTAGCAACATTAGGCAAGTCTTGTGATGAGTATTCCTTGGTTGTGATTGGAACCCCCCCTTGTGATCTTGAAAAAAAAAAGAAAAGAAAAGAAAAAAAAAGAAGAAAAAATAAAAATGAGAGCAATGGCAATGCAATGTATACTCGGTGAAACCTCCAGACGCGTAGATTAATTGGTTAGGGATTATTCTAGCTTAACCAGTTACGGGTATGCAGTAGCGTTATGGAGGAAGAGCTTTACCGCCGTGATGGTCCGTATCAAGCTCGATACCGAAGTGGCTAACTCTCAAAGCCTTTAAATAAATCTCTACTTAGTATTAGGGGCATGGAGTTCGCTGCTACAGTGTTCCCTACTTGAACGGTAGTAGATTTTAAAGTGTGCTTAAATGATTAAGTTGGGGGGGGTAATTATTTCATGGGAATATTCATGCTTTGTGTCTAAAAAGTGTTGTTGCTTGGTAAATAAAGTCAATAAAATAAAAGATGGTTGGTGTACTTAGCTTTGTAAAAATGAATCGTGGTTGTGAGAAAAGAGAAAGATGTTCGTGCATAAAGAGATTTATGGTGTAATTATAATGGTTAAGTAATATTTTACAATTAATGGAAAATATATTGATACTTGCATTGTGGAAAATCTTATCCTGCGTTTGATGGTATTTTGTGATTTATGCAATTGTGGAGCATGCAAGAATGGAGGGACATAGTTGATTATTTGGGTAGAGTAGTTTGCTTTTATTTTTGTGTGGTTGTTTATAGTTTGTTTTAGTGTTTGCTCGAGGACTAGCAAATGTCTAAGTTTGGGGGTATTTGATGAGTGAGTTTTACACTCATCCGTTGACTACTTTACGAACTTATTATTTGCTTAATCCTTGAGTTTTGTGCGTTTAATGGATGTTTTTAGTGTTTTTAGTTTCAGTGGTTCAAGTTTGGATATTGGGAACAATTGTGAATAAATCAAGTGGAAAATTGGGATGATGCAATTATGGGTTGAATCGAATTATAAGTGGGACAAAACCAAGGCAATTGTAGTGGAAGAAAGCAGCTGGGCCAATGCAAGAATGAAAGTTGGGCAAAGGAGGAAGGAAATTGGGCCATTTCAAGTAGCTGGGCCGGAAGGAAAGAAAAGAAAATGGGCCTAACAGTCTGCCGGTGTGGGCGGTCGCTCAGGTTCTTATGGGCGGCCGCTCAGGAGAAAAAGTGTTGAAGCCTTGAACCTTCTGTCGGTGTGGGCGACCGCGCAGTGCAGTGTGGGCGGCCGCGCACGAGTATGAGTTGTGAAGACCAAACGTTTCTGGAGAACTGGGCGACCGCCCAAGGGTGAAGTGGGCGACCGCCCACGAGGCGTTTTGCAGAAGGCTTCCAGGCGGATTGGTATTAATGAGGATTGATGATTTTTATTAATGGTGACTGTTTATGGTTTTAATAAAGGGTTAATTGCAGTAATGGGTTTTTGGAGATCATGGGTTATTTATTTTTTATTATTGTTTTTTTTCAGTTTTTTTTTAGAGACATATAAGTAGAGAATCATTATCTTTTCTCTAGGACTTCAGCAGAATTTTCTTAGAATTTTCTTGGTGTTCTTCACTTTTCATGGATAGCTAATTTATTAGTTCTTGGAATTGGAGGTAACATTTTATGTTTTAAGTTTTACTTTTCATTTTTATCTTTGTGGTACTTGGGATTATCAAGTTATTTTCAATGGAATTTTAGAACCCTTGTCTTGATCAAATAATTGTTCTGGAATTATCTAGAATTTCAATTGTGAACCGCCAAATTTACAATTGAACTTAGTCTTGGCTTGATTTTCACAATTTGTTGAATCCCCGCCAAACGATTCATAAGAATTGTGGTTTATTTGGTGTTCTTAAGTTCTAAAATGGGTTTCTAACTAATTTATGAACGGGCCAAGGGAATAGATTAGTTAGAAACACTTGATTGCAAATCACCCGCCAAAGTGTCCCAATCATACTTTTGTAAGAACAAAACCCCAAGTGCACTTTGATTGATGAATTGTGAAACTTGAACATAATTTGTGAAACCAATTCCGGGACTTGTCTCCTTATTATAAAAATCTTTTATAATCACTTTCACTTAATTTTTGCAAACACATTAATCTTAAACAAATCAACAAATCCTTCACTTTACAAACTTTTTGTTATAGCAGTAATTCCTACACTTTAAACTTCGTGTCTCTGTGGTTCGACCCGACTTACCCTATTTACAAATCACTTGTAGATAGTTGAGTTGGAACTTTATTTTTGACGTTTCGACGTTCGTCAATATGCCTTGTAAAATTATCACATGTTTTGGTTCACTTGATTCTCAAACATGTTTTCCATACTTAGATTATTTTCAATAAATTTTTCAATACACTGTCTTGAATATCAACCGCATGCTCTTTGTTTGGAACCGCCTTCATGCAAATCCTTGATTTAAACCGCATGTCACTTCCAAACCGCATTCAAATTAGAACTGCATGCTCCCTATGAACCGCATGATTATTTTGAACCGCATGCCTGTTAGATACTTATGAAAATCTTTTGCAACTGCATGCTTAATTTGTTTGAGATATTACTTAGTATATAGGCTGGACACCATAACCTTCCCCTGTACAACTGCTTGCAGTGTGGGATAACCTTGGATTACAATGCCACATACTAGTATAATCTCTTGCATATTTTCTATGTTCCTTAGTTGCATTCACAAATCACTTGAGGTTTGGAGTTCTTCACATTTCCAACCGCATTATTGCCAACCGCATGGATGCCCAAACCGCCTGTGCATTGTGAATCATTTTATATGCCTAAACTCTTTATTTCATTTTGTAGGAACCTAGATTTTTTATTCCAGGCTATGAAATCAATGAGCCTGAGCTTCAAAATGATGCACTTGGTAGAGAGATGATTAGAAGATTGAGTGCCTCTGGAATCCTCCCTCTCTTCAACAAAAAGCAATCCTATATCATTCCATCATTTGTGGACCAGTTCTATGCAACTGCTGTTTCTGGAGATAGAGAATTGACTGATGGAAGTAAGATCAAATGCTTGGTTGTTGATGTCGAAGGTTTTAGGATTTCCATTGATCATTTGGATATTCGGAGCACCTTTGGATTCCATGTTTCTGGATGCCCCGTGGAAGTTGATCAAGAAGTATTAGATGCAACCGCTGAATCTACAGTGAAGCTTCTATCTTTATCTGGTTCCTATAAGAAGAAGGCAAGGAAGGAGTTTGGAGAACTGATGAGTCACTTGGGCTATATGGTAGGGATGTCTGTTTGTGGGAAAACTGGTAACCACAACAACTTCACCTCTCAACAATGGACATACTGCTGTGCCATATACAATGGGATAAAGCTTAATTGGCCCAAGATCCTGATGAAAGAATTGGCTAGCTCTATTGATACTTATCAATCAAAGATCAAGAATGAGCACATGAGATGGAGACCCTTCTGCAGGCTCCTAACCGCCTTGTTTACAAGCTACCAACATTTGGAGGACCTAAGACTATCAACTCCTGAACTGTCTGTGCCCATGGGTGATGGAGACTCCCTTGGAACTAGGGTATGTCATAACTTCAGATATTCCTTTGGAGATGCTGAATACAAGTTCCTTTATGATGCTGATACCCATCATCCAAAAGAATTCTATGTTGAGATGTCTCCTGCAACTGCGGTCACTGCTCTGGGAAAGGCAATTAAGAAGGCTTCAAGAAGGAAGAATATTGTTCTTGAACCGCAGCCTAAGAAGCCTAGGACCACACCATCTCAACCGCGTGCTCAAACCGCAGGTGCTGGTCCAAGTGCTAAAGCAAAAGAGAAGATGGTCTTGAGAGATGAACCTGATGAAGATGAAGAAGAAGAGGATGCAGGAATAGCCCCTCTTATCAAGAAGGCAAAGAGTGTGAAGTCTGCAACTGCAAATCTAACTGAGGAAGATAAAGCTGCTTTTTACAAAGCAAAACTTGACAAGTTGGAGAGAAAGGCAGAATTGAGGAAAGCTGCTAAGGGAAAGAAATCTTCTTCTGAACCGCTTGCTAAATCCCAACCGCAAGTTCAACCACCAGTTCAACCGCAACCCCAACCGCAACCTACTCCTCAAACTCAACCGTCTCCTCCTCCAACCCAATCTTCAGCTCAAACTCCTCCTACCTCACCCATTCAACCTCAAACCACTTCACCAATTCATGACCAACCTCTTTCTCCTACCAGATCTCAATCCCCCAAATCGCTATCTCCCTCTCCACCTCCTAGAGTTGAAACCACTCAGGGGGAGATTCTCAGGAAGAGGAGATTAAAGCAAATGGCAAAGAAGGCAACTCCCTCCAAGAAACAAAAACATTACCTTCATAGTGTTGCCCAATCCAAATTCAAAATTCCTGGTGAGACTTCCTCATATTTTGATAATTCTTCCTTTTCCCATTCCAATTCCCATTCATCTTCCCATTCTGAATTTCAAACCCCTTTAGACCAAGCAACCTCAAACCCCCGTGCCTTTACTGAATGGACCTCTAAGCCATCTGCAGGCCCAGCTCATTCCACTTCAAGACTTAGAGATCCAACTCCTTCACCACAAAATTCTCCCATAAACCAATCAAATCCTTCACCTCATAAATCTCCTTCCACACATACCAACCCAATCACTACAACTCCTCCATCCTCCACCATTCCTCCACACTCTACCCCTGTCTCAACCGCCCCTATACCAACCGCTCCTATCCAAACTACTCCTACATCAACCGCCCCAATACCAACCGCTCCCATTCCAACCACCCCTATATCAACCGCCCCATCTTCCTTACCTCAAACTCTACCCATTTCAACTCAAACCTCCTCACCCTATACTATCCCTGCCTCTCGTATTTTTCAGACTCTTTTCTCTCAAATGCCTCAAACCGCACCTCCTACTTTTTCTGAACCGCCTCCTACTTTCACCCATATTCCCTCTTCTTCAACCGCTCCTCCACCCACTGACTACTCTCAAATCCTTTCTACCCTTAACCTAATTCAATCCCAACTTCTCATTAACCAAGGCCATATAATCAAACTAATCGCTTCAAATGCCTCCCTTGAATCTTCCAACCGCTCCCTTCAGAAGTTAGCTGAATCTCAATCTCATTTGATTGCCTCTCAAACCCTTCAAATGGCTGATCATAAGAACTCCTTAAAGAGTTTTGCTCAGAGACTTGATGCTATTAAGGGGGAGAAGGACTTAGCAAACATTTTCAAATCCTCAGCTGATTCCTGCTTTGAAGGATTCAAGAAGGATTTAGCTGAAGGTGTCGTTCAAATACAATCATTTGGAGATTCTGATCTGAAAGAAATGATTTCTCAGCTTTCAACCTCCACCAAGACCGCCTTTGATTCTCTTCAGGCTAAAATTCTCAAAGCTATCAACTCTCAACCGCCTCCTTCTCAAGACTTTCAAACCGCCTTGAATGCGGTTGAAGCAAATGTCCTCTTAGAAGTTGATAATATTAAAGCTCAGCTAGAGGTCAAAACAAACTCTCTTGATGATGCCTTGATGGCCAAGCTGAATGAGATCAGGGATGAATTCAACGACCGCCTTGAAAACATCAAGTTAGGATTCACCTCTAAACTGGAAGCTACAGTTAATGAGCTGAAATCCTCCATTCAAGTGACTGTCAATCTTGATCCGATGTCTGAAGCAATTTCAACTCAGACCGCAGTAGTTCAGGGGGAGATTCACACCCATGTTCAATTCTTTAAACTCCTCCTTCCATGCCTTAATTGAAGATCTAACTGCTAAGGTATCTGAAAACTCCAAGGCAGTTAGTGATGCCAATCTCAAGCTTGATTCTCAAGAAAATATCCTAGAAAGATTGGTGACTGCTCAAGGAAGGACCGCTGATGAGGTGAGAAGAATTAGAAGATCCTTGAAGACTGAAACCTCTGCTTCTAATCTAGCCAGGAATCTAGAAGTTGATCAGCAGCAGCAGCAAGGTCAAGAACCGCACCAACAATGAACCGCTTCTGCTCTGTAATTTTTGGTAAACTCTTTTGTTTGTTGGACCACACTCTTTGTATTTTTGTCCAACCACTTTTTGTTTTTGTAACCTTTGCATTTTGCCTTTCTACCTTTGTAATTTGTAACCGCAGTGGTAGTAATGAAAAATGCATCATTGGTTCCAAAGCCTTGTTCATATCAAACTGCTTGTTTGTAGAACAATGAAACCGCATATGGTTTATAACCTCATTCAAATATTTTCCAACTTAAAATCATTTTTTGAAATGAAGGTTAAACATTCAGTTTAAACCGCACTTTGAACTTAAACTCATATTTTTTTAAGTGCACTGAATGCATTTCTATACTTTTCATATTGTAAGTTTTTATCTTTCAGATAGTATAGAAATCTATAGCTTAAGCTAAGTGTGTGCATTGACTTGGGACATGAATTACCATGTTAATTCTTATGGACATGTTCTTACCAAGTACAATGTTTGCTTTAGTTATAGTAGGTAATGGCATCAATCAAATAGGGGGAGATTGTTGGGTATGCATGTTTTAACCCTCCTATTTTGTATTAGATTTGATTGATACCATAACCTCCTGTCTATTTTAAGGACTTTAGGACCCTATGTAATGAAGCTTAGACTTCAATTTTTTAGCTAAGTCCATTTTATAGAATAGGTTAAATTTAGGCTTAAAGACTGACACAAGACTCATTGGAATTGAGAGTTGCAGTTCAGAAGTTTCAAAACCGCCCTTTCAACCGCCTTAGCAAAACCGCTTCTAGCACTTGCTTGGTGGAATTCTTTGTTTGAAACTACCCTTGAACTACTTCAGTGCAACCGCCCTATGATGAACCGCACCCTTGCAGTTCAACATCAACCGCACTCTGCAACCTCACTGGAGTTATCAACCGCACATGTCAAACCGCTTATACTCCAGAACCGCCCCAATGATTGAGACTTGAAGTGAACCACCTTTTACCATTGTAATCCACATCAGCAATATCCAATGTCAACCACCTTATCTTGTCACGTGATTCAATGTCAGAGAAGATCTGCAAAGATCTTGAAAAGTGACAGGTGTCCAAACCTCATTGCTTGCAGCTGGAGCATTATCAGCTTTATCTGCAACTACTGTACCAAAGGACAAAAGTGGTTCTTTGTGGACCAATGAGAATGCATCAAGGACTGTCCTTACAACAAATTGTGTCCAACGGCTATATTTGAGATGCTTGGGTATAAATACCCCTAATCTTCACCATTTGAAGATTGCTTGAAAAATTGAGAAGTGCTGTGTTCATAGAAGCTGAAGCTCTGCCCAGAAAGTGTTCAAACCTATGAATCTTCATCTTCATACTTCAAGAAATATTCCCCATCCCAGAAATCAAGCCTTAACACATTCAAGAATCATTGTGCTCTACATCTCACCGATTTAAAGAGCCTTGATCTTGTTCTCACACACACACCTCACTTGTTTAATCACATAGATTAATCACTTGAGATACACTGGTTATAGTCTTAGGATTTGATCTTCATAGAATAGATTTTAAATTTAAGTATTGATCTTTGTAACTTGTAATCTCTCATACTCATAGTAAAATCACTCTTGAAAATCCAAGACTAACCATCTTGGTAGTGGACGTAGATCGTTTATCGATTGAACCACTCCAAATCAAGTGTTCTTACTTTCTGCATTTATATTTCCTGTGATTACTAATTATTCATCTCTATCTCTGTTTGATCTTTATTTAGATATCCATTATTGTGAAATAGTGTTTGGAGTTAACATTGTCAAAACCTCACGTGTTTGTAAAACTGCTCTTACCAAAACCGCCAAGCAAAACCGCATTTTACAAACCGCCTTTGCAAACCGCAATACACTCTATTATTCCGATGTGCATTTTACATAATTACTTGCAGTCTATTATCAACTGCAAGAGGATTTTGTAAGCAAGAGGTTTCGTTTTTAAAAGAGGGCAAAAATTTTGTAATAGCTATTTACCCCCCCCCCTCTAGCTGTATTTTCACCCTTGTTGCCACCTTTGGGACCAACATTAGGTTATGCTCGGCATGTTGGAATTTACATCAGTAATGAGGATGATTTGTGAATTGCCTTGTCTAAGGAATCGCACATAATCAACAAATGTATGTATAGGGCCTTTAGATGGTCCCCTGATTTCAATCTAAATGTTGAAAATCCAGTTGTTGCTGTGTGGATTAGGCTGCCAGGAATTCCATGGAGTTTCTATAATGGGGCAATGTTGGAGTGTATAGGCAATGAGTTAGGAAAATTCTTAAGAGTAGATAATAGAACTCTTGGCCTCATCAATCAGTTGTATGCAAGGCTGTGTATTGAGATTGATGTTTCAAAGCCTTTGGAAACTGAAATTTGGATTGGAGAGTCAAAGGAGGTTGGTTTTTGGCAGAAAGTACAGTATGAATGTAATATAGCATACTGTACATGTTGTGGTCTTCTTGGGCACTCTGTGGGCATTTGCAGGAAAGCAAATTGGAAAAATCAGCCTGTTAGAGAAAGGAAATAGGTGGAGGTATAGGAGAAAAGAAATGGGAAGCAACCAATGGTAGACAACCTAGGAAAACAAGAAGAACAGAGGACAAAACAGGTGTGGTCTAAAGTTGATAAGTTTAGATATGGAGAAACTTCAACAAGTAATGCAGGAATGGAAGGTAATGAAAACAACCTGATAAAACAAGTGCCAATTGAGTTAGATAATGGTGCAGGGGAGGTTTTCTCTGATGAACAGATGCATGAGGAATAAATGAGAAGAAAATCAGGAAAAGGAAATAAAGGAAGTAATAAGTTAGCAGGGAAGACAATTCATGATAATGTAATTGCCGTGGAAGTGGTAGATGTTGATGGTAGTGAGCTGGATGATTTGCAAAAAGAGAAGGAGATTGTTACTGAGAAAATTGAATCTGGGCAAGTTGAACAGAGAAAGGGAGGTAGTGAAGAAATAGCAAAGAAAGCTGATAATTCTGTGGATAATGTTACTGTGGAAGTCAGAAAGATAGGCAGTGAAAGTCCAACTGGCAGTGAAGATTTATCAAGTCAGAAAGTGGAAAATCAGTTTTTAAAGTATACTACTGAAGAACAACATAAGATGTTAACAGAAAAAGATGCTGAAAAGAGATTGGAAAACAGAAGAAAGAGGAGATTGAATGCCTTGGGCCTTGTACTTTGAACATGGAGAATTCTTGTCATTCTAGCAGTGACTTTGGTAATCCTCCTGAAGTAAAGGAAGTAATGGACAAGCTCAATGAAGAAATAAAAGGAGATGAAGAGGAAGAATATCAATTATATGTGGGGAAGAATAATAGAAAAAAGAAAGGGAATCGATATAGTAGAACAAGAGCTGGAAGCAAGAGGGATCAAGGATTTTAATAGTTCTTCTTTGTTTCAATTGTTTGGATATAGGGGGAAGATAAATTGCATAATGGTTCTAATGGTCTTAGCAATGTATCAGAATTCCAGCTTTTGGCAGCAATCTGCTGGTTTTTGGCAACTTTGGGATATGTTTTTTAGAGATTTATATTGGATTAATGCTGAAGTTTGTGACAAGTCAGTAGCTGCTTGGTTCAATATGTAAGATCTAAGGTGGATCTTGGCAGCCTTTGGTCATTGCATTGGTTGGTTTTGCTTTAAATCAGATCTTTTGGTGGCTGCTTTTATGTGGTTTTATGTGGTTGTTTGTGACAATTCAGGTTTTATGGCTGTGATGTCTCAGTTTGTGTTTGTTTGGAATGCAAACATTGATCCAAGGTTTCAGGTTTGGTTTTTGCTGAGGATGTTTAGAATGCTTCAGTTCTTTGAATCTTGGCAGCAATTTGCTGATTTATGGCAGCATTGGGTGATGTTGTTGGGTTTGATTTGCTGTTTTCCTCCTATGGAATTCCTTTAGTATATGTGCATGTTGGGTAGTTATCATATGGGTTTTAACAGAGAGTTAATTGTTATTTGTTCAGTGTACTATTTTGTGGACAGTAATTGGTTTTGCTGGTATCATTTTGCTGATTTGTTGGCAATTGATCCTTGGTTCAACTTGTTGTTTGATGGGTGTTTAGTGTGGTTAGCTTGGATTCGTTTAAATTGGTTGCAATTCTGGATGCAGTTGAAGAGCTGCATTTTAGTCTTGGTTGCTTGGGTGAATTTAGATAGGCTGCGATTTTGGGGTTATATGGTTGCGGTTGATTTTTTTGCGGTCATGCATGAGGCAGTTTTGTTTGTTGTGGTCAAGCCTATTGTGGCTGGGTTGATTGCGGTTTGCCTAATGCGGTTGGTTTTGGTTGCAGTTGGGCTTGCTCAGATGAGGTTTAGTTGGGCTATGGGTATTTTGGCTGTGGTTTTGTTTGCGGTCGATTTAAATGTGGTTAAGCTAGCTGCGATGTTGTTAGCGGTTGGTGTGCTGCGGATTGATATATATGTGGTAGAGTATGCGGTTAGCTCAATTGCGGTTTTGAAAGTGGTTAGTTTTCTTGTGGTTGTGATTAATTTGATTGATATAAGTGGGATCATGGAGTATAAAGGTATAGATAGTGATATTAAATTTGATATAGGAAAGAAAGATAAACCTAGTTGGATAGGTGTAAATGTTTTAGTTAGTTTTGAGGTCTGGCTCCATCTCACTCATGAAGTGATTGGTTGTCCCCCTCATGTATTTTGTTTGGTGTTTAATAAAATCCCCCCAGGTTCCTTCCTGTTTAAATAATAAAAAAAAAAGCCCAAAAAAACAAGCCCAAACCCTAGCTATCAATTACCCATAGTTTTAGGATTTTAGAACTACAAAAGGAGATTAGGTTTATCTTGTTTTGGATCTCCAACAAAGCAATGAAGAAGAGGTCTTCTTCTTCTTCCCAAATAATCTGGCCGCCTCCTTCTCTATTCCAGCACCTGCAGCTCTCTCTCCCTCACGGTTTCTCTCTCTATGCAGCCTCTCTCTCTCTCTACTTCTCTATCTCACGCCTACTCTCTCTCTCTCTCTCTATTCTCTAGGGTTAGAAAACAAATAAGGCTGCTAAGGTTTTAAGGAGATATTTATAAATGGGTTTTTACTAAACCTAAGCCCAACACCACCAAGGGGCATCAGTTCAGTTGGTAAGGGCTAACGACTTCTCTCCGAGAGGTATCGTGTTCGAGCCCTGGCAGAATGCAACTAGGTATTAAATTTAATAGTGGGCAAAAAAAAACCCTCCCCTTTGTTGGGAGTTAAATTTTTTTTGAAAAAAACTTTTGCTTGAGAGAAAAAGAGGCGATCAGGGTTATTTCTTTGTGACGTGGGTTTCTTGGCCGTTTTAGCCGTGATTCTTGGCCGAAGATGGCCATGCCGACATCAATTGTTCATGGGGGGAATCCTCATGATCCCGGAAAGGAAGGGGGGCAGTTTTCCAATCCAAAAGTTAGGGTTTTAGAACTGAATTCTGCTGCCATAATAGGGCAGCAGCCGCTGCATGCCATGGGTAGGGTTGGTGAGGTTCAGGCGATTTCAAGGCAAGGTGGAGTGCATGGTTCGCTAGGGAATGGAGGAGAGAAAGTTCATCAGGCAAAGGAAAGTTTTTTGGGTTCGAATATTGCTGCCATGGGGAACTTGGGCCGCATGCACAAGGGGTCACACAAAAGGCAGTTTTATCGTACTCGGCTGCAGTGAAAGGAGATAAGGGAGTGGAGGGCACTTTCATAAACCCATTTGCAGGCATTAAGGCACCTCCAAGATCTGTTTCAAAGGTTGATGGTGCCCCGACTTTATTTCTATCGGAAAGAGAAATACAAGCTGCTGCGGATAGGTTGAAATTCACATTGGTTTTGAAATTCACAGCAGGGAGGCCTCAATTAAAGGTAACCTATGATCATATATATCAAGTTTGGGGTTTGAAACACAAATTTAATGGTGGCTTGCTTGACCCAAGACATGTTCTTGTATACCTTACAAGTGAGGATGATTTCACTAGAGCTGTGGCTAGGGAATATAACGTGATTGCGAAAAGCAATTTCCGGTGCTTTAGGTGGACACCTTAGTTTGATTTTACCGTCGATAATCCTTATATCGCGGTATGGATTCGTTTGCGAAATCTACCGTTACATTGGTATGCTTTTTTGGAGAACATTGGGAATATGTTGGGGACTTTTGTGAAGGCAGATGATCGAACGATCGGGTTCACTCAGCATGGTTATGCTCGTATTTGTGTTGATGTAGATGTTTCAAAAACCTTGCCTAATCATGTTAATTTGGGAACGTCGAAAGAAAATTTTTTCGAGCAGGAGGTGGAATTTGAGCGCAATATTGCCTTTTGTGATGGCTGTGATTTATTAGGCCATACAAAGGGGGATTGCAGGAAGGGTAAGATGAGGCCAAGGGACAATAGGGTAAGGCAGATAACCACAAAACCGGACTTGGTGCACAAAGTAGATGTCAAAGGGGCGGAAAATGGGGAGCCGCAGAGGAAACAATAGAAGGAATGGCAAGTAAAAGGCAAAGGGAAGGCTGTTGAAGAGCAAAAAAAGGTAGGGGTTCGGAAGGATGATGCAGGTCCGTCCACTGAGCAGGCAGTTAATACAGTTCCTACCAAAACCTTGACTTTTGGTTAAGTGACCATATTAAAGGATGTGGGGAAGGTTGACAAAGCTAAGAGTGTGGATATCAACAAGGTCCATACTTCGAACGCTTTTTGTGCTTTGGAAGATATTGTGGATGTTGAGGATGTTGATGAAGGTAATGTAACAGGGGTTCTTTGTCAATTGAATACGGAGGCATCTTTGTCTACGAGTTTGGAGAAGGATTCTCCATCTAGGGATTTGAAGGTAGATGAGTTGGATAAGGGTTTTGATTCCGGGTATTGTTATTGTTGGGTTTTGGGGTTACCAACGCAGCCGAAGACTTAGAAATAACAAGCAAAACCCTAGCCCTTTAATCCGTCTAGCATGAAGAGATTAAAAAATATGAAAATGATTTACATACCTTGAATGCGATTTGTTAATTCAAAATAGATCTCCAATAGCGAATGTCAAAACGAATCTCAAAACCCGTTGATGAAGTTTTTGATCTTCTCCTTGTTCTTTACCTTGTGATGAATCAACGAACAAAAGGCTTCAAGCTTTTGGTGATTAACTTATCACCCTCTATCGGTAATCCATACTTGAATGGACCAAGAACACTTCTTAATTATTTCTAGATGATCTTCGATTATTGAAACGATTTTCAATAATCAATGGCTAAAAGTGTTTGACCTTTGATTCTTAATCTAGATCCCAATTTTTGTGTTTCATAAACCCCAAAATTAGATGTGTTTTTGGCTGACCAAAGGGTTCTATTTATATCAAACTAGTAAAAGCCCGTGTCCGAGGACACGTGTTTTTGCTTTTTTTTTTTAATTTAAAAAAAAAATTTAAAAGGGCAAAATGGGAAAGGGACAACTTAATGAGGGCAAAATGGGAAATTTGGCATTTGGTACTGTTCATAGTACTGTTCACCCATGTGTGATTTATACTATAGATATAAATCCCTAACTATTAGGGAAAGAATCCTTGTCAAAAATCAAAACCAAAGCTACCAAGGAAAAGCGTACGGACAGAATTTTGCCGCTGGCACGACTCGTCCCCAAGGGCACGAGTCGTGCCTTATGGCCAAAGCTGTCGCACGACATAACGAGACAGTTCACCAGTTTCTCAGATCAAAGGGCACGAGTCATGCCTAAGGGCACGAGTCGTGAGCACGACTCATCCCGTAGAGCACGAGTCGTCCCTTAAAGACCCCTCTCTGATACAGTCGTCCCTTCTCAAGGCACGACTTGGGCCAATAGGGCACGAGTCGTCCCCTCAAGCACTAGTCGTGCCAGAGTCGTCCCTCGAGACCAGAATTCATCCTTTTAGCCATTTTCAATCCGTTCTTTTGTGTGTGACCCTTTAGAAAGTATATTTTATGTTGGTAGTGAGTTGAAACATCATGCCTCACAAGACATAAGTAACTTCTAGCAAATCATTATGTCCACCCAATTAAATATAACATCAAAGCTTGATTCCTTGATAATCAAATGTCACAATCCCTTTGTCCACGATGTCCAATTGAACATGAGTCATGGTCTATGTCAACTCATATTGTTCAATGCTTTCTCGATTCCGAATATGTTGATAATCCAAGTGCATTTGATCTCTATCAAATCTCTTGAGTATGGCCATACATTTCATCAACACTATTCATCCAGGGGCCCAAGCAAACATCTCTCTCAAACAGAGAGGGAAAAATCCCGTCTTGACTTATCATTCTTCCCTACAAGAATCCAATCATGCTAACATAGCCCTTATTACTATCCGACTAAAGATAGTGTTAGACTATATTAAACACAACGTTCATCATGTGGAAGATGATGATAATCTCAGGTACGAAGGATTCCAATGACACGACTATCATGAGATTTAATCATGACAACAGACCATGTCATAAATCTTATAAGTAGGTCAAGTCTAGTACTCGTTCTCTAGAAAGTACCCATAAGTGTAATGTGCATCTCCTTGCATATAATCATCTCCATGATTATCCATTACTAACTTATACTAGTTGTTCACAAGAACTAGGGACGCAGTTCAATATAATAAACATGCAACCAAATAAACTTTCTCTATGATAAAGATGATACATAACAGTTTAAGTTAAACATAACTAAAGCCTAGGGCATTACACCAACAATCTCCCACTTGCACTAGGCTCCATCTTCCTAGGTATCGTATACCCATAGACCTAACATGACCATCATGCTTCTGCTTGTGCGAGGATCTTTATAAGTGAATCCCTAATGTCATCATCGGTTGATACTTTGCATATCTTAACGTCTTCTCATTCTTATGAATTCTCGAAAAACGTCTAAGTATGTGTTTGGATCGCTGATGTGACCTTGGTTCCATTTTTTGCACAAATGGCACCACAATTGTCACAACAAAGTTCTACTGATTAGTAATATTTGGAACATTTCCAAAATACTAAATGAACTTTTAATCCAAACTGCCCCTTTTGCTGCATCGAATGCCGCTAAATATTCGTCATCAGTAGTAGAATCAGCTACGGTGTTCTGTTTAGAACTCTTCCAACAAAACCGTACCTCCAATAAGCATAAACACAAATCCTAATTGTGATTTTAAATTAACTTTGTCAGTTTGGAGGCTAGCATCTGTGTAACCCTTACAACAAGATTAACTTCCAACCTTTCAAATACCAAGAACGTATCCTTAGTTCTTCTTAAGTACTTTAAGGATCGTCTTAACTGCCATCCAATGGTTCTTAACAGAATCAGATTGGTATTGACTTGTCATGCTTAGAGCATACGAGACGTCAGACCTAGTACAAATCATGGCATATATGACAGATCCAATTGTCGGAGCATATGGAACTTCATTCATTCTCTTTTGCTCATCAGTTGTCATAAGACAATGAGTATTGCTAAGATTAACACCATGACCAATTGACAAGTTACCTTTCTTAGAATCTTCTAAGAACCTTGTCAATGTAAGTACTTTGACTCAAACCAATTTATCCTTTTAGATCTATCTCTATAGATCTTGATGCCAAGGATGTAAGCGGCTTCACCCATATCTTTCATTGAGAAACCTTTCCTTGACCAAAACTTGACAGTCTTAAGTGTCGAAACTTTGTTTTCCAATGAGAAAGATATCATCGACATATAACAATAGAAATAATACTACGCTCCCACTGAATTTCATGTATACACAAGGTTCATCTTCATACTTGATGAAGTCAAACTCTTTGACCAATTCATCAAAATGAAGATTCCAACTCCTCGAAGCTTGCTTCAACACAAAAATTGGATCTTTGCAACATGCATACTTTATTAGAATTTCTTGGATCGACAAAACTTCGGGTTGTGTACTATACACATCCTTAAGAATCTTTCCATTTAAGAAAGTCGTTTGACATCCATTTGTCATATCACATAGTCACAATATGTGGTTATGGCAATTGAAATTCTAATAGACCTCGACATTGCAACAGGCGAAAAAGTTTCATCATAGTCAATACTATGAATTTGCCTAAATCCCTTTGCTACAAGCCTTAGCCTTGAAAGTATACACCTTCCCATCCATGTCTGTCTTGAAGACCTACTTCCACCCTTTAGTTCTTACACCTTCAGGTAGCTCAATCAAGTTCCAAACTTGATTATCAACCATGGATTGTAATTCGGACTCCATGGTTCCTAACCATTTATCCGAATTAGGAGTGGACATCGCGTCTAGATAGGAAGTAGGATCGTCATTCTCAATTACTTCCACTTTACTACTTTTTGATATGAGAAATCAACATTTCTCGGGTTCGGATTGTAACCTATCCAATCTACGATGGACTTGTGTAACTTGAACCGGTTCCACAACTCCTTGTGAATTTGGTTCCATCTCTACTCTTGGTTCCATGTTATTTTCGAATTCTTGAATTTCTTCAAGACTAATTTTACTCCCACTAGATTCTTTATTGAGAAACTATTTCTCAAGAAACGAATCATACAGAGCAACAAACATTTTGTTATCTTTGCGATTGTAAAATTAATGTCCGAAAATTACCTTGTCTGATTTGGCGCTAACTTATCAGAGACAAGTCTCTTCATATAAGCTTTGCAATCCCAAATCTTCATGAAAAACAAATTAATTTTTCTTTCATGCCACATCTCATGTGGGGCCTTAGGAACCGATTTAGTAGGGACTCAATTCAGTGCAACCACATTATTTCTAATGCATAACCTCAAAAGGAAATAGGAAGGTTAACTTTGACTCATCATCGAACGAACCATGTCCTACAAGGTTCAATTCCTCCTCTCAGACACACCATACTATGTGGTGTTTCGGGTGGAGTCAATTCTGAAACGATTTCACAGTTTTTGAGATGATTGTCAAACTCTTGGCTCAAATATTCATCACCTCGATCTAATCGAAGTACTTTAATAGTTTTGCCAAGTTGTTTTGTACTTCATCTTGAAATGTTCGAAACATCTCAAATGATTCACCTTTGGACTTCATCAGATAGACATAGCCATATCTAGATAAGTCACCGGTGAATGTGATGAAATACCGAAATCCTCCCCTAGCAATGCTGCTTAATAGTCCACATACATCTCATGTATAAGGACTAATAAGTCACTAGCCCTCCCACTACTCTTAGTGTAGGGTGGTTTGGTCAATAATCCCAATAAATAAGATCCACATTCCTCAAATGATTCATAGTCATATGAGTCTAAAAGTCCATATTAATAGAGTTTAGATATATGTTTCTTATTCATCTGACCAAACCGGCAATGCCATATGAACGTGTTGTTCACATTATTCGGTTTAGATTTCTCACTTATATTATAGATATCTTCAATATTATTGTTTCTTAACATCAAGGATATGAAGACCATTCAATGACAAATGCAATACAATAAGGCATATCATTAAATGTATAGAAACTTCTTATTCTCAATAAGAAAACTATATCCTTCATCATCCATTATAAGAAATGGAAATAATACTCATACTCAAATTCGAAACGTAGTAACATTTGTTCAAAACAAGTACTAGTCCTCTAGGTAAAGTGACTTCATAAGTTCCTACGGCTAATGCAGCAACTCTTGCTCCATTCCCACATATAGGTTTAATTCACCTTCTTTGAGTAGCTTTCTATTCTTTGTTCCTTGCACATTTAAACAAATGTGGGATCCATATCCGGTATCATATACCCAAGAACAAAAAGTCGAAAAGAAAATATCTATCATATAGATACCTGAAGTAGTAGCAATCATATTGTCCTTCTTCACCTTTTAGGCCTTCCTTATAAGCCTTGCAAATTTGCTTCCAATGACAATCTTATTGCAATGGTAGCAAAATGCATCCTTTTGAGACACTTTGGGTTTAGCCTCTTCGGCTTTGACAACTTTTTCTCTAGGTTTAGCAACCTTTGATTTACCTTCATTGTGTTTCCTTTTTAACCCCTTTCTTGTGTTAACCATTAACACAACAAACCTCTCTTGCCTAGCTTGCACTTGAAACATTTCCTTTGTTCGTTGCGCTAGAACAAAAGTAACTTCCATGTGTTCAAGGTCCTTTTCAAGAGCATTTTAAACATGGTGGCAAGTATAAGGCAAGCAACATCATTAGAATTATCATCATATTTCTAATGTTGCTCCTTATCTGCCATTTGCAACATTTGCAGCGGGTTTAGCAGAAACTGATTTGTCAAGAACGTACAATTTTGATTAAGAACATTTCTTGAGCATCTGATCAAATCAGAATAACTTGTACCGATCTTTTCGAACTTTGTCCTTCTCAAGGACGAATCACAATTTATTGTGTAATGCTATTTCTACAACAAAACATGCAAACCATATGAACACATATCAATATCAACACATTTATCATCTAAGAGCAAATAATGTATTTCATAAATACTCCCACTAAATTATACACTTTCAAATACAAGCATGTATCATATAATTATTGTGGGCTAAGATCCATATTTCACTTAATTCCGGTTTAACTGAGCTAACGCCCGAAATCAAGCTATTTAGGTAGAAACATCAATCATATCTCTATATGACTCTTAGATCTTTTTATGAGATTTCCCTAGACATCATATGTCAAAAACATGTTTCAAATCTCATCTATACCTTGGGTCAAATCTCATTTGAAAGAACCAATTAAGTCAAAACCTTTTTCAAACGAATGAGACACGAAACGATGCACCTGACAGAGCCAAAACTACATCAACCATAATCTCATCTTGATCACAAATTAAGATATAATGATGCACCCAACTGAGATGAAACTACTTCAAAATACCCTAAAATTTTACAAGTGTTCTAATCAAGGAATGGCATAAGACTTAAATATTTAGAAGTTTACAACATGTAACAAACATCGCATGGTTGTATATGAAACTTATGTGTACATCATCATGAACATGGGATTTTCACAAAAATCCTACTTTAGGATCATACCAATAATCAGGTAATAAATAACAATTATTAACTACATAATTATTTCATTCTCAAAATATATGGATTCAAATAATCATGTTAATCACATTAGACATGAACACCAAATCATAAACAAACATTTTGATTTCAATTGTGAGAATTTACCAATCTACTTTAATCACATTAAATAGATCAATATCCCATGTAAAAGATTAATCATATTAATCAATTATTAATCATGATCATGGCATATCACATATACTTGTTTTCTCAAAAAATACACATAAAATCATAGATCTATTTCACATATAGCATGTAAAGCATTTAATCACATTAAATCTAGCATGCCAATTTTAACCTAATCATGATAAGACACGACTCTAATACCACTGTTGGGTTTTGGGGTTACAAACGCAGCAGAAGACTTAGAAATAACAAGCAAAACCCTAGCCCTTTAATCCGTCTAACATGAAGAGATTAAAATATATGAAATAGATTTACATACCTTGAATGTGATTTGTTAATTCAAAATAGATCACCAATAGCGAATGTCAAAACGAATCTCAAAACCCGTTGATGTAGTTTTTGATCTTCTCCTTATTCTTTACCTTGTGATGAATCAACGAACGAAAGGCTTCAAGATTTTGGTGATTAACTTATCACCCTCTATCGCTAATCCACATTTGAACGGATCAAGAACGCTTCTTGATTGATTGCTAGATGATCTTTGATTATTGAAACGATTTTCAATAATTAATGGCTAAAAGTGTTTGATCTTTGATTCTTAATCTAGATCCCAATTTTAGTGTTTCATAAACCCCAAAATTAGATGTGTTTTTGGCTGACCAAACGGTTCTATTTATATCAAATATAAATCCCTAACTATTAGGGAAAGAATCCTTGTCAAAAATCAAAACCAAAGCTGCCAAGGAAAAGCATACGGACAGAATTTCGCCGCTGGCACGAGTCGTGCCTTATGGCCAAATTTGTCGCACGACATAACGAGACAGTTCACCAGTTTCTCATATCAAAGGGCACGAGTCGTGCCTAAGGGCACGAGTCGTGAGCACGACTCGTCCCATAGAGCACGAGTCATCCCTTAACGACCCCTCTCTGATACATTCGTGCCTTCTCAAGGGACGACTAGGGCCAATAGGGCACGAGTCGTCCCCTCAAGCATTAGTCGTGCCAGAGTCGTCCCTAGAGCCAAGAATTCACCCTTTTAGCCATTTTTAATCCGTTCTATTGTGTGTGACCCTTTAGGAATTATATTTTATGTTGGTAGTGAGTTGAAACATCAACCTCACAAGACATAAGTGACTTCTAGCAAATCATTATGTCCACCCAATTAAATATAACATCAAAGCTTGATTCCTTGATAATCAAATGTCACAATCCCTTTGTCCACGATTTCCAATTGAACATGAGTCATGGTCTACGTCAACTCATATTGTTCAATGCTTTCTCGATTCCGAATATGTTGATAATCCAAGTGAATTTGTTCTCTATCAAATCTCTTGAGTATGGCCAAACATTTCATCAACACTATTCATCGAGGGGCCCAAGCAAACATCTCTCTCAAACAGAGAGGGACAAATCCCGTCTTGACTTATCATTCTTCCCTACAAGAATCCAATCATGCTAACATAGCCCTTATTACTATTCGACTAAAGATAGTGTTAGACTATATTAAACACAACGTTCATCATGTGGAAGACGATGATAATCTCAGGTACGAAGAATTCCAATGACACAACTATCATGAGATTTTATCATGACAACAGACCATGTCATAAATCTCATAAGCAGGTCAAGTCCAGTACTCGTTCTCTAGCAAGTACCCATAAGTGTAATGTGCATCTCCATGCATATAATTATCTCCATTATTATCCATTACCAACTTAGACTAGTTGTTCACAAGAACTAGGGATGCATTTCAATATAATAAACATGCAAACATATAATGAACCAAATAAACTTTCTCTATGATAAAGATGATGTATAACAGTTTAAGTTAAACATAACTAAAGCCTAGGGCATTACACCAACAATTATATGGGTGGTATTTTGACATAGCCATTAGGTGATATCTTAATGGTGGAGGAGGGTGAAGTTGAGACGAAAAAGGACCATGTTTTTCCTATGAAAGGCGCTGATCAGGTGGCTGAAATAGGTAATCTAGTAGGTACTAATGGTGGGGTACAGAAGGTGAATTCAGTACCTTTGGGGGATACGGTGGACATCACAGGTGACATTGCTCCTTCGCAGAGTGCTGTGGTAGATTCTGATAAGGGGGGAGATGTTGAGGGTTCTAATGAGGAGGTCTTTTCTTCGACCGGGGAGGATGATTCACAGGATTCTACCTTTGCAGTTGAGGATAGAGCAGGGCAAGAGGGTAATAAAGACGTGCAGCAAAAGGTATCTCCTCGGAGAACTCGGAGTAAGCGTATGGGGGTATCTTCTAAATCAAAAGTTTCCCAATGATTGTTCTAATATGGAATGCTAGAGGGGTTGGGAACGTGGGAACTATGGACGTTTTGAAATTATTGGTTGCCAAGCATAAGCCATGGTGTCTTGCAATTTTAGAACCCAAGCTCATGGGGGATAGACTTGCAAGGATTGCGAGGCAGTTGGGGTTTAATAATTATTTGCATGGGAATCTGGTCAACACGCACATTTGGGTGTTGTAGAGCTCGGGGTTTGACATGGATATGGTATGTAGTTCGAGACAGTAGATTACAACACGTGTTACTTGTAGTGGGGATGATTACGGTATTCTTTCATTCATTTATACGAGTTGTGATCGGGTTGAGAGGCAAGCTTTGTGGATAGAGCTTATAGATATTTCCGTTCAGTTTGATGTCCCTTGGCTTGTAGTGGGTGACTTTAACATAATATCCCAGCCTTCCGAGAAATTGGGAGGTAATGGTTGGGATTTCATAGGTATGGGTGAGTTTAATTCTTGTATGGTTGTTGCGGGAGTTTCTAAGGTGGACTTTGAAGGCGGCATATACACATGGTGTAATGGGCATGATGGTTAAACGCGTATATGGCAACGATTGGATAGGGTTTTGGTAAATGGGGCTTTCCTAGAGAAGCAAGGTCTTGTCACGATTACTCATCTGCCTCGGGACATGTCGGATCATTCGCCTCTAAAGGTTAGTTTTTCGGAGATTTCCAAACCAAGGTATGTCTTTAAATTTATGAAAATGTGGTTAGATCATCATGGCTTTCAGAGTTTTGTGCAAGAAGTCTGGGATCGATGGACCGAGGGTAATCCTTTGGAAAAACTCCATAGGAAATTGCATGCTCTTCGTAAGGCCTTAAGAAAATGGAATTGGGAGATTTTTTGAAATGTTTTAAGAAAAATTGATTGGCTTCAGGATGGGATTATGGCTTTGGATGTTTAGTTGCAGCAGGGTTGGGATGATTCTGTAGCTCTTAATCTAAAGCAGAAACGGGTGGATCTGGCTCAGGCTTTGCGATGGGAATATGAAATGAAGTAGCAACAGTCAAGGCAGTTGTGGATCAAAGATGGGGACAGAAATTCTGCGTTTTTTCATGCCAGCATTAAGGAGAGGAGACGGATGAATTCTCTAAAATTACAGCTTCCGGATGGGTCTTGATGTGATAATGAAGAAGTCTTGTGTAATCTGGGGGCGGCCTACTTTGAGGACATGTTCCGATCTATACATCATGTTATTGATGATGATTTATTTGCGGGTATTGATGGGGCCTTGACTTCGGAGGATAATATGGCTATTACTGCGATTCCTGAGGAGCATGAAATATGGGAAGCCATTAAATCTTTAAATGCAGATAGTGCACCGGGTGTGGATGGTTTTACGGGTCATTTTTTTAGGGGATGCTGGCCTATTATTAAGGCAGATGTGGTGGTTGAGGGTTCAGGCATTCTATAATGGAGTGGAGCTACCAAGGGGCCTATCTTCAAATGTTCTAGTGTTGATTCCCAAGGTTGATAAGTCAACAGGTTTTAAGGATTTGAGACCGATAAGCTTGTCCACTTTCATGAACAAAGTTATCTCGAAGATCCTTACTATTCGTTTGGCTTTGGTGATTCCCAAGGTGATTTCCCCGGAGCAAATGGGTTTCATTAAAAGCAGGGGCATTCAAAAAAATATCGCTTTGGCTCATGAGTTGGTTCATCGGATTGACCAGAAAGTTACGGGGGGAAATGTGTTGTTCAAGCTAGATATGTCCAAGGCATATGATCGATTGGAGTGGGGTTTTCTGTTTCGTGCTTTGAATTCGTTCGGTTTCAGTGATAGGTGTCGGGATTTGATTTGGAGACTGGTTCAGGGCAACTGGTACTCGGTTCGAATGGGTGGTACTTCTCATGGATTTTTTGCCTCGTCTCGGGGGGTGAAACAAAGGGATCCTCTGTCTCCCCTTTTGTTTATTATTACTCAGAAGGTTTTATCTCGGGCGTTACACATAGTTATGGCGAATAATGTTTTCCTTCCGTATATGAATGGTCGGGGTGGTTTTCCTATCACTCATCTGTTGTATGTGGATGATATGTTATTATTCTGTAATGGGAGGAGGAGCTCGATTGAGGGCTTAAGGGGTGTTTTGGTGATGTATGAAAGGGCTTTGGGACATCTGATAAGCCTTGAAAAAAGCGGATTCTATGTAGGAAAGAAGATGCAGAATTTTGAGGTGGAAAACATTCGACGGTGGTCGGGTTGCACTCATCAACAGTTCCCGTTGAAGTATCTTGGTATTCCTTTGTTCAAAGGGAGGACTTTGAGGGTCCATTTCGCGGAGATTGATCAGAAGGTTCTGAAGATGATAAATGGATGGAAGGCTAGATTGTTGTCTTTTGGTGGTAAGCTGATTTTAATCAAATCAGTGTTGAGTAGCATTCCTATATATTCACTGGGGGTTTTGAAAGTCCTGAAGGGGGTGATAAGAAAGATTGAGGGCATGATGGCTAATTTTTTATGGAGCAGTGGGGGTGAGAAGCATCCTCAGTGGGTTGCTTGGAATGAGGTTTGTAGGTCTATCCAAGAAGGAGGTTTGGGGGTCAGATCGATGGGGGATGTCAATAATGCTCTTTTAGCAAAGTTGGCATGGGCTGCTAGCCACGACAATTCTCTTTGGTCTCATTTTATTAGGGAGAAGTATGAGTTACGGTGGGCAAATTCTAGTTCACATGCTTGGAAGGTCGTAGCTTCTTTTTTTCCTCAATTGGAGGATTCTAGTAGGTGGATTATTGGTCGTGGGGATGTGCGGTTTTGGAGAGACGATTGGTGTGGTGATCGTATAGGGGGCCCGAGTCCTGAGGATCACAATCTCACGGTTCGAGATGGTTTGCATTTTATTGATGATCTATGGGATTTTATTCCGAATCATTTCCATGATACAATTCACAGGGTGAGGATTGATATGGATATGGAGGATAGGGTGGTGTTTACTTTGACTAAGTCGGGGGTGTTTGAGACTGCAGCTTGGTGGGAACATCATCGTACTCGGAGTCCATTGGTGGATTGGTGTGCCATTATTTGGCACAAGCACATTCCTACCAAATTCAGCGGGTTTTGGTGGAGATTAATGCAGAATGGCCTCCCGGTGGATGCTAGATTGGAGGCGAGGGGTTTCAACATTCCTCCCCGTTGTTTATGTTTCCCTTCCTGTAACAACAGGGAGACTTTAGATCATTTATTTTTGCATTCGACGATGGCTTGTTCGTTATGGCAGCACTGGGCTTCTTTCTTTGGGATTGGGGCTCAGTATGTGGATTTCCATCAGCTTTGGGCAACGTGGAGTGGTGGTCAATCCCGGAGATCTCAGTTAGGCTTGGTTCGTATGGGTACTATGCTTTTTGTCTGCTGGGGATTGTGGAAATCCCGTTGTAACATGGTATTTACGGGGAAGCAGATGGAGTGTGGTACGATTATTGATGGGGTCCAACATGCATTGTTGGATATGTGTTCTTATTTGGTCCCCAAAGGAAAACCAACAGCGGAGGCCCGAAATATTTTAACGAATTTGCGATTAAGGGTGGTGGAAGTAAAGTGTAGGAAGGTTAGAATGTTAAGATGGGAGCCTGTGCGTGATTACTTCTACACACTCAATACGGATGGTTCTTCGATTCATGGTGAGTGTTCGGGAGGAGGAGTCATTAGATATTGGAGGGTGGTTTTATTGGGGCTTATTCCAATTTTTACAGGATGGGCACTAATATGCAGGCAGAGATTTTCGCCCTTCGTGATGGTCTAAGGTTATGTCGGGATCTTCAATTAACATCAGTGCAGGTGGAATCTGACTCGCTGGTGGCTGTGGGGATATTGAGAGGCCATTTTTCTGGGCCTTGGTGATATTCATATGAGCTAAGGGAATGCAGCGGCTTAATGGGTGGTTTCGGCATTAGACACGTGTTTAGGGAAGCAAATGGTGTGGCGGATAGGCTTGCAGCAATTGCTCATGTTCATCGACAAAATATGAGATATGATATGGCTAGTGAGTTGCCGGGGGAGGTGATAAATGCTTTAAGTGTTGGATTTTGGGGTTACAAACGCAGCGGAAGACTTAGAAATAACAAGCAAAACCCTAGCCCTTGAAATCAGTCTAACATGAATAGTTAAAACCATGAAATAGAATTTACATACCTTAATGCGATTATGTTGATCTTTCGAAAACGGATCTTAGATTCAAATCTTATTTGAATAGATGAACAACCTTCGAATGTTTGAACCGTTGATGAAACTTGGATCTTCTTCTTCCTTGTTCTACCATGGTGATGAATCAACAATAGAGGTCTTCAAGCTTTAGGAGATAAAGTAACCTCCCTCTAATGGTGATCCACACGGGAACGAACCAAGAACACTTCTTGTTGGATTGCTAGATGATCCTTCCGATTATTGAAACACCTTTCAATAATCAATAGCTAATAATATGGAATTTACTTGGAGTATTTTTGATCTTTGATTCATAACCTAGATCTCTATTTTAGTGTTTCATAAACCCTAAAATAACATGTTATGGACTAGGTAGTTAATGGCTGCAAAAGGATAGTATTTATATCATATATATAAATCCCCTAACAATTAGGGTAGGAATCCTTGTCAAACCAAAACCTTTTCCACCAAGGAAACCGCGTACGGACAAAATCAGGAGGCTGGCACGAGTCGTGCCCAAGCCTAAATCAAGTCGTACCACAATTCGTCATGAAAACATCACTCTTGCGGATTCTTGTCACGAGTCATCCCTTTTGTCACGAGTCGTGATCACGAGTCGTGCTCGTGGTCACGAGTCGTGCCAGGCAAAGTGTGTCGCGCGATAAGTCATGCCAATGGCAAATTATGTCGCGCTACAAACCATGCCAGATTTCCAATTTCCAATTTTCAGACAGAATCAAATTCACTCTTTGTGTCTGACCCAATAGGAATTATATTATGTTGGTAGTGAGTCAAAACATGACCTCACAAGACATAAGTGATTTCTAGCAAACCATTATATCAACCTAATTAATATAACACAAAGTTTGATTCCTCGATAGATCAAATGTCACAATCCCTTTGTCCACGATGTCCAATTGCACATGAGTCATGGTCCATGTCAACTCATACCGTTCAATGCTTTCTCAATTCCGAATATGTTGACAATCCAAGTGCATTTGATCTCTATCAAATCTCTTGCTATGGCCTTACATTTCATCAACACTATTCATCGAGGGGCCCAAGCAAACATCTCTCTCACACAGAGAGGGACAAATCCCATCTTGACTTATCATTCTTCCCTACATGAATCCAATCGTGCCAACATAGCCCTTATTACTATCCTATTAAAGATAGTATTAGACTACATCAAACACGACGTTCATCATGTGGAAGACGATGATAATCTCAGGTACAAAGGATTCAATGACACTACTATCATGAGATTTAATCATGACCCATATGACTATTGACCATGTCATAAATTTCATCGGTAGGTCATGTCCAATACTTGTTCTCTAGCAAGTATTCATAAGTGTAACGTGCATCACATGCATATAATCATCTATATGATTTATCCATTACCAACTTATACTAGCTATTCTCAATAACTAGGGACACAGTTCAATATAATAAACATGTAAACATATAATGAACCGAATAAACTTTCTCTATAATAAATGATAAAGACGATTACATAACGGCATTGATAAGTCATAATTATCAACGGCCTAGGGAATAACACCAACAATCTCCCACTTGCACTAGGCCAAATTTTCTAGGTATCTTATACCCATGGACCTAACATGACCATCATGCTTATGCTTTTGTGAGGGTCTTTGTAAGTGGATTCCCAATGTTATCATCGGTTGATACTTTGCATATCTTAACGTCTTCTCATTCTTATGAATTCTCGAAAAACGTCTAAGTATGTGTTTGGATCACTGATGTGACCTTGGTTCCATTGCTTGCACAAATGGCACCATAATTGTCACAACAAAGTTCCACCGATTAGTGATACTTGGAACATTTCCAAAATACTAAATGAACTTTTGATCCAAAATGCCTCTTTTAGCTGCATCAGATGTCGCTAAAAATTCGGCCTTAGTTGTAAAATCGGCTACGATTTTCTGCTTGGAGCTCTTCCAACAAAAACGCACTTCCAATAAGCATAAACACATATCCTAATTGCAATTTTAAATTAACTTTGTCAGTTTGGAGGCTAGTATCTGTGTAACCCTTACAACAAGATTAACTTCCAACCTTTCAAATACCAAGAACGTATCCTTAGCTCTTCTTAAGTACTTAAGGATCGTCTTAACTGTCATCCAATGGTTCTCAACAGGATCAGATTGGTATCGACTCGTAATTCTTAGAGCATATGAGACGTCAGGTCTAGTACAAATCATGACATACATGACAGATCCAAATGCCGGAGCATATGGAACTTTATTCATTCCCTTTTGCTCACCAGTTGTCATAAGACAATGAGTATTGCTAAGAGTAACACCATGACCCATTGACAAGTTACTTTTCTTAGAATCTTCTAAGAACCTTATCAATGTGAGTACTTTGACTCAAACCAATTTATCATTTTAGATCTATCTCTATAGATCTTGATGCCAAGGATATAAGCGGCTTTACCCATATCTTTCATTGAGAAAACTTTCCTTGACCAAGACTTGACAGTCTTAAGTGTCGGAACTTCGTTTTTCCAATGAGTAAGATATCATTGTAGTAAAACAATAGAAATAATATTACGCTCCCACTGAATTTCATGCATACACAAGGTTCATCTTCGTACTTGATGAAGTCAAACTCTTTGACCGATTCATCAAAATGAAGATTCCAACTCCTCGAAGCTTGCTTCAACCCATCTTATGGATCTTTGCAACATGCATACTTTATTAGAATTTCTTGGATCGACAAAACTTTGGGTTGTGTACTATACACATCCTTAAGAATCTTTTCATTTTAAGAAAGCCATTTGACATCCATTTGTCATATCACATAGTCACAATATGCGATTATGGCAATTGAAATTCTAATAGACTTCGGCATTGTAACTAGCAAAAAGGTTTCAACATAGTCAATACTATGAATTTGCCTAAATCCCATTGCTATAAGCCTTAGCCTTGAAAGCATACACCTTCCCATCCATGTCGATCTTGAAGACCTACTTGCACCCTTTAGTTTTTACACCTTCAGGTAGCTCAATCAAGTTCCAAACTTGATTATCAAACATGGATTGTAATTCGGACTCCATGGTTCCTAACCATTTATCCTAATTATGAGTGGACATCGCCTCAGAATAGGAAGTATGACCTTCATTCTCAATGACTTCCACTTTATTACTTTCCGATACGAGAAATCAATATTTCTTGAGTTCGGATCGTAGCCTATCAGATCTACGATGGGCTTGTGCATCTTGAACCGGTTCCACAACTCCTTGTGAACTTGGTTCCATCTCTACTCTTGGTTCCATATTATTTTCGGGTTATTGAATTTCTTCAAGATTAATTTTAATCCCACTAGATCCTTTATTGAGAAACTATTTCTCAAGAAACGAATCATACAGAGCAACAAACATTGTGTTCTCTTTGCGGTTGTAAAATTAATTTCCAAAAATAACCTTGTCAGATTTGACGCTAACTTATCAGAAACAAGTCTCTTCGTATAAGCTTTGCAATCTCAAATCTTCATGAAAGAAAAACTAAGTTTTCTTTCATGCCACATCTCATGTGGGGCCTTAGGAACCGATTTAGTAGGGACTCAATTCAATGTAACCGCATCATTTCTAATGCATATCCTCAAAAGGAAATAGAAAAGTCAACTTGTCACATCATCGAACGAACCATGTCCTACAAGGTTCATTTCCTCCTCTCAGACACACCATACAATGTGGTGTTCCAGGTGGAGTCAACTCTGAAACGATTTCACAGTTTTGAGATGATTGTCAAACTCTTGGCTCAAATATTCATTACCTCGATCTAATCGAAGTACTTAATAGTTTTTCCAAGTTTGTTTGTACTTCATTTTGAAATATTCTAAATATCTCAAACGATTCACTTTTGGACTTCATCAGATAGACATAGTCATATCTAGGTAAGTCATTAGTGAATGTAATGAAATACCAAAATCTTCCCCTAGCAATGCTACTTAATGGTCCACATACATCTCATGTACTAGGATCAATAAGTCACTAGCCTTCCCATTACTCTTAATGTAGGGTGGTTTGGTCATTTTAATCAATAAACGAGATTCACATTCCTCAAATAATTCATAATCATATGAGTCTAAATGTCCATGTTAACGGAGTTTAGATATATGTTTTTCATTCATATGACCAAATCGGCAATGCCATATGAACGTGTTGTTCACATTATTCGGTTTAGATTTCTCATATATATTATAGATATCTTCAATATTATTTTGTTTCTTAACATCAAGGATGTGAAGATCATTAAATGAATCTGCAATACAATAAAGCATGTCATTTAAATATATTGAACTTCTTATTCACAATAAGAAAACAATATCCTTCATCATCAATATAAGAAACTGAAATAATACTCCTACTCAAATCCGGAACGTAGTAACACTTGTTCAAAACAAGTACTAGTCCACTAGGTAAAGTGACTTCATAAGTCCCTACGGCTAATGCAGCAACTCTTGCTCCATTCCCACGCATAGGTTTAATTTACCTTCTTTGAGTATCTTTTTATTCTTTATTCCTTACACATTTAAACATGTGAGATTCATATTCGGTATCATATACCCAAGAACAAGAATTCGAAAGGAAAATATCTATCATATAGATACTTGAAGTAGTAGAAAACATATTGCCCTTCTTCACCTTTTAGGCCTTCCTAATGAGCCTTGCAACTTTCCTTCTAATGACCAATCTCATTGCAATGGTAGCAAACTGCATCCTTTTGAGACACTTTTGGATTTAGCCTCTTCGGCTTTGGCAACTTTTGCCCTAGGTTTAGCAACCTTTGCTTTATCTACTTTGTGTTTCCTTTTAAACCCCTTTCTTGTGTTAATTATTAACACAACATATCTCTCTTGCCTAACTTGCACTTGGAACAATTCCTTTGTGCGTTGTGCTAGAACAAAAGTAACTTCCATGTGTTCAAGGTCCTTCTCAAGAGCCTTTTAAACAAGGTGGCAAGTATAAGGCAAGCAACATCATTAGAATTATCATCATGTTTCTAATGTTGCTCCTTATCTGCCCTTTGCAACATTTGCAGCGGGTTTAGCAGAAACTGATTCGTCAAGAACGTACAATTTTGCTTAAGAACATTTCTTGAGCATCTGATCAAATCAGAATAACTTGTACCGTTCTTTTCGAACTTTGTCCTTCTCAAGGACGAATCGCAATTTATTGTGTAATGCTATTTTTACAACAAAACATGCAAACCATATGAACACATATCCATATCAACACATTTACCATCTAAGAGCAAATAATGTATTTCACAAATACTCTCACTAAATTATACACCTTCTAATACAAGCATGTATCATATAATTATAGTGGGCTAAGATCCATATTTCACTTGATTTTGATTTAACTGAGTCAATGCCCGAAATCAAGCTATTTAGGTAGAAACATCAATCATATCTCTATATGACTCTTAGATCTTTTCTGAGATTTCCTTAGACATCATATATCAAAAACATGTTTTAAATCTCATCTATGCCTTGGGTCAAATCTCATTTGAAAGCACCAATTAAGTCAAAACCTTTTTCAAACGTATGAGACATGGAACGATGCACCTAACTGAGTCAAAACTACATCAACCATAATCTCATCTTGCTCACAAATTAAGATATAATGATGCACCTAACTAAGTCAAAACTACATCAAAATACCCTAAAATTTTACAAGTGTTCTAATCAAGGAATGGCATAAGACTTAAATATTTAAAAGGTTTTACACATAACAAACATCACATGGTTGTATATGAAACTTATGTGTACATCATCATGAACATGGGATTTCACAAAAAATCCTACTTTAGGATCATACCAATAATCATGTAATAAATAACAATTATTAACTACATAATTATTCTATTCTCAAAATATACGGATTCAAACAATCAAGTCAACCATATTAAAATGAACATTAAATCCTAAACAAACAATTTGTTTCAATTTTGAGAATTTACCAATCTACTTTAATCACATTAAATAGATCAATATCCCATGTAAAAGACTAATCACATTAACCAATTATTAATCATGATCATGGCATGTCACATATACTTGTTTTCCTTAAAACAACACACATAAAATCATAGATCTATTTCACATATAGCATGTAAAGCATTTAATCATATTAAATCTAGCATGCCAATTTTAACCTAATCATGATAAAACCAGGCTCTGATACCACTGTTGGGTTTTAGGGTTACAAACGCAGCGGAAGACTTAGAAATAACAAGCAAAACCCTAGCCCTTGAAATCCGTCTAACATGAATAGTTAAAACCATGAAATAGAATTTACATACCTTAATGGGATTATGTTGATCTTTCGAAAACGGATCTTAGATTCAAATCTTATTTGAATCGATGAACAACCTTCGAATGTTTGAACCGTTGATGAAACTTTGATCTTCTTCTTCCTTTTTCTACCATGGTGATGAATCAACAATAGAGGTCTTCAATCTTTAAGAGATAAAGTAACCTCCCTCTAATGGTGATCCACACGCGAACGAACCAAGAACACTTCTTGTTGGATTGCTAGATGATCCTCCCGATTATTGAAAACCTTTCAATAATCAATGGCTAATAATATGGAATTTACTTGGAGTATTTTTTATCTTTGATTCATAATCTAGATCTCTATTTTAGTGTTTCATAAACCCTAAAATAACATGTTATGGACTAGGTAGTTAATGGCTGCAAAAGAATAGTATTTATATCATATATAAATTCCCTAACAATTAGGGTAGGATTCCTTGTCAAATCAAAGCCTTTTCCACCAAGGAAATCGCGTACGGACAAAATCAGGACGCTAGCACGAGTCGTGTCCAAGCCTAAATCAAGTCGTACCACGATTCGTGATGAAAATATCACTTTTGCGGATTCTTGTCACAAGTGGTGATCACGAGTCGTGCTCGTGGTCACGAGTCGTGCCAGGCAAAGTGTGTCGCGCGATAAGTCATGCCAACGGCAAACTATGTCGCGCTACAAACCATGCCAGATTTCCAATTTCCAATTTTCAGCCAGAATCAAATTCGCTCTTTATGTGTGACCCAATAGAAATTATATTATGTTGATAGTGAGTCAAAACATGACCTCAGAAGACATAAGTGGTTTCTAGCAAACCACTATATCCACCCAATTAATATAACATCAAAGCTTGATTCCTCGATAGATCAAATGTCACAATTCTTTTGTCCACGATGTCCAAATAAACATGAGTCATGGTCCATGTCAACTCATACCGTTCAATGCTTTCTCGATTCCGAATATGTTGATAATCCAAGTGCATTTGATCTCTATCAAATCACTTGAGTATGGCCATACATTTCGTCAACACTATTCATCGAGGGGCCCAAGCAAACATCTCTCTCACACAGAGGGACAAATCTCATCTTGACTTATCATTCTTCCCTACATGAATCCAATCGTGCCAACATAGCCCTTATTGCTATCCTATTAAAGATAGTGTTAGACTACATCAAACACGACTTTCATCATGTGAAAGACGATGATAATCTTAGGTATAAAGGATTCAATGACACTACTATCATGAGATTTAATCATGACACATATGATTATTGACCATGTCATAAATCTCATCGATAGGTCATGTCTAATACTTGTTCTCTAGCAAGTATCCATAAGTGTAACGTGCATCACATGCATATAATCATCTCCATTATTTATCCATTACCAACTTATACTAGCTATTCTCAATAACTAGGGACACAGTTCAATATAATAAACATGTAAACATATAATGAACCAAATAAACTTTCTCTATAATAAATGATAAAGACGATTACATAACGGCATTGATAAGTCATAATTATCAACGGCCTAGGGTATAACACCAACAATAAGATTTGATGATGGGGTTACATATGTGGATCGTCATTGACATGGGTCAATTGGTTGGGATTCAATGGTTTGCTGGTGGAATGATTTGCTGCATGGTCATGTTAGCCAAGGCAAGCCAAGTTTCTTTGCTGGTGTTTTGGTTTTGCTGCAGTGCATAGTTATGCCGTGCGACACTCTTAGCCAGGATGGACACGAGTCGTGATGGAGGGACGACTCTTCCCTTATGTTCTTCTCTCTGTTACAGTCGTCCCTGTGTAGGGAACGAGTTAGGCAAAAAGGGGACGAGTCGTGCCATTTTGGCTTGGGAGTTTCTGGATTGTTGGAGCGTCCGCTCCAAGTGAGTGGGAGCGTCCGCCCCATAGGCATTTTGGGCTGGATGGTTTGGCCTTGGGTGTGGCCCATTTGCTTGGCTGTTGGGCAGTTCATGGCCGGCATGGGGGAGCATTTTTTGGGGCCAAAATTCTGGTTGGCTTGGCCTGAAGCTTTTGGGATAGAATTGGTTATTTTTAATTACGTTGGTTTTAGAGTTGGGTTTTTTAATTCCCGCTCATTGATGTAATATTTTTCTTTCATCAATAAAAGTTCCTAGGTGACGTCCTGGTTCTTCTAAAAAAAAAAAAAAGCCCAACACCAAAGTCCAACTCATCTAAGTAATTTAAATCCACATAAAATAACCCTAAGACTTCAATATAAAAATTAGTCCCTCTAAAAGACTAAGTGAAAATTTAACAATTTACCAAATAATCCTTAAAAATTTTGAGTTATTACAAAATTGTTGATATTTCGATTCCTGTCTCATCTCAAATTTCCAGCTTCATGTTATGATGCACATATATATGCAATTTCTTGTCTTCTTTGGTGTTAAATGTCCACCAATTAATCAGCTGCAGATTATTTTTTATTAAATCCATGCATTTAATAAAGATTTTTACTAAAACCATGCATTAAATACAAAATTAAGAAACAGTTGAAAAGTAGCGAATGAGCAATGGACTAGTTTGAGAATGGACCAGAACATTGAATAACCGACAGACTCCCTCCAACACAGGAAAATGAAATGCATTTTGACAAGTTAATTTATTTTACCCCTTACGTTTTTTATGTTTTCTAAACTTTTCCTCACGATGGAGTCACAATTATTTGGGTCTCACAAATATGAATAGCTGTCCTTGTATGAATTGGATACCTATATCACAACATAAACAATAAGCATCGTTAGAGATCAAGCCGGGTTTGATTCCCGCTCAGTCGCTCGGGTGTGACAGTAAGACATTCGATTGTTTGATAACTGAAATATAACATTTAGAATGTGTTAGTCTGTTTGTGTGCTAGGATTTAGACAATTTGGCTTACCTTACCCAAGAGTACATAGTAAGAGAGGACAGTTGGATGACATAAGCCCTTTTGGGGATATTTGTCTTTGGCCTAGGACGTGTACGTGTATGGTTAGCTCGTACAATAAAACACGGAGTACTGTAGAATGATGTCTCTGATTGGACAAGGATACGAGAGGCAGGCGACAGTTGGTGCCGCGTCTTACGCGCATAATAGGCGCCTGAGACAACATTTAATGTGATAGTGACATGCCTGCCACCTGGTGTCAGAGCTTGTACGGACTCTTGTCTCATATGACTTGATATTAACCGGGAGTCTGGCATGACACCGCGAGCGCAATCTTGGTAATCGCGGGCACAAAGATACCACATAATATTGGTCTTTGGACCAGACCGAGCTTGTGCCCAGTCTTAAAGGTCCGGGCTCATCAGTAGCCCCTTGCATTGAGTGTTGGATCATTTATGGTTAGGGCGAGAAGCTATATGAAAAGCTCGGTCTGCGATCTATTATTTTTGCGGGCACAAGTGTTGAGAATTTTTGGCTGCCTTTGGTAGACTCCCTGGTGAGGTAGACATGAAGGGCACGTGTGGGGAGTTTGGTGGAAGTAGTTGGAAACTTTAGACTGCCTCCTGAATAAGGTTTATGTGTGTCCCATTAGCTGTCGAACTGTTAGCGCGTGTCAGCTACGGACTAGACGTTTCACGAATTTCAAATGGCGCCATAAATGCCAACCGCCATCAATTCGAAATTTAAAACTTCCACTGGTTCATGATTCGAGGGAATATGGTTTGTGCGCTCATTAATACGGGTCGACCCGTATTTCTTTGGCCTATAAATATCAAACTCTATTTCCTTTTCATTCTTTTATCACCTTTAGAGCTTGAAACTGCATTATAGAGAGAGAAAGAAACCACAACTTCCTTAAGCTCCCTCCTTGCTAGTTTCTTTTCATAAGTGATTAAGTTCTTTCTTTAATCTGTAACTTCTTCTATATCTTGTTCTTCTTAGCCAATTATTGTATGGAGAATCCTTTAGACTTAGGAAATGGGATGACACCTGATACTTTCGTGGTTGTGTAAGTACCCCAATCCGGACCGCTATTCATCCGAGCATACGGAAAATATCAAGGGAGAATTTTCGGAGGTCATAACTCCTTCATACGGACTCCGATCGAGACGTGTCATATATGGTTGGAAAGCTCTCAACGAGAACTAGCCTGCAAACAAGTCAGCGCGGACCACTTTGCAATTCAAGATGGTCCGTACGGACCATTTTGTCAAACATACATCATAATTGCAACATCACCTTAAAGTCCTCGATATTCCCTTAAATCTAGGAAAATGAAAATTTTGGTTTTCCCAGAATGGTCCGTGCGGACCATTTTGCAGTTTTTGCATGGCTATAAATAGAGGGCTCCCCCTCTCATTTTTCTCACACCTCCCTTCTCTCCTCTCTCCCCCCAGCCTTCAGGCTCCCCTCTAAGTCCTCTCGAGGCACTCTCGGTCCCTTTCGGTTCCCTCCAGGGCATTCTGAGATCCCTCGCGGTGCTTCGAAGCCTGTCGAGCGCTCCCGAGTTGCCCCGAGGCACTCCCGAGGCATCCCATAGCCTTGTCTGTCCATCCCGAAGCCCTGTCGGACAATCCCGGTCCATCCCGAAGCAAGCCGGAGCTCTGCCCGAACACAACCGATGATCCCGAGGCACGCCGAACCTCTGCCCGAGTACATTCATCAATCCCGAGGCATCCCGACGCACGTCGAACCTCTGCCCGAGTACAACCGACACTCCCGAGGCACGCCGAACCTCTACCCGAGCATACCTAACAATCTCGAGGCACGTCAAACCTCTGCCCGAGGACACACCTGACACTCCCGAGGCACGTCGAAGCTCTGTCTGCAGACACCGGTACATCCCCGAAGCAATCTCGGTCTGTCCCAGAGCACTATTCACACTCAAACACTATTCCCCAGCGGAAGACAGATACGAACCAACATTGGTAAGGCTTCCTTCCCAAAATATTTCAATTTATTTCAATACATAGCATACAATGTAGACATCATATACAACGTGCATTTTTAAAAGCACATACACACACACACACAACTTTTAAAGAGGGTACCGAAAGAATCGTGTATACGAGGCGACTCGGGTGAGCTCTGCTATTCTCTTCCCGAGGCGTAACCTGACCTCCGAACTTAAAATCTCATCACACAACAACAATTTTTTTTAAACAGGCCTTTTTTCAATGTTTTGGGCTAAATCAAAACGGCGTGGCGACTCCTCCAAACAAACGCAGTGACACCTTCCGACTCGAAAGCGCGCGAGATGCCGGGGCCCGCGCAGCCGGATCTGGGTAATTTCGATTGACGACTCCGCTGGGGACGTTTTGTTTTAAAAAAAACTTTTAAACAAAAAAAAAGATCTTTAAAACATTGATGAAGGTCAAACTTTCATTTTACTCCTTTCTTTAACTGTTGTGTGTGTTTGCATGTGCTTACTTTTTATTTACAAAAAAAATAAAAATAAAAAAAATGCATCATAATACATCTGTGTATATACATTTAAAAATTTTGCAAAACTTTCTGTTTTCCTCAGAAAAATAATTTTAGTGACCGCACACTACGCGCACTCTTTTCCTGTACACTGCACACTACAACCCTCAACCCGGGGTAATCTTAGTTGCAGCTTGATTGGTGTTCCTATGGCTTTTGAGCGCGCATCGGATCATCCCAAACATCCCATCCTCGCCAGTGTCACCCTGCACGCTTGCGTCACACTCTGTCCAGACTCGATTGGTTTTTACCCAGTCCGTGTCATAAAGCCTAGATACATATCCTATATCGCCCATTTTCTGAGTCGAAGCTCGAAACTCAAGATCCCTTGCACAAGCAAGATGATGAAAGGTCATGCTAAAATCTTGACCCGATCTTGATTTCCAAAGCTACACCCGGATAATGCTCCGTCCCGGATATACATCCTTCCCCACATGACACCATGTCATCAAGCCTTTAATACGTCAGCCATGACAATATGATCTAGCCAACGCCTAACGTCACAGATCCCTTGCACAAGCAAGGTAAAGAGAGGTCATGCCGAACTCGCGTCCCGATCTTGACTCAGGTGCCGGCTCTGCTCACTATTCACATGGCTGACGCATTAAAACGAACATGACAGCTCGTTCCTTAGGTTCCATTTTTTTAGGCCGGTGGAAACCGCTTTCCCTATAGGACCCTCGCCTGGGGATGTCCATGTCACGACCCTAATATTAGGCACCATTTTAGCACATGTTGAGCACGTGGGGTTGAGGTTGTAGTTTATCATTTATGCTACTTGTTAAGTTTTATGTGTTTATTTTATACTTTGGCAATTTATGTGAATTTAGGATGATAATAAAATAAAGTTAATGATTTAGGGTCTAAAAGAAATAAATGTAAAATGTTGTAGTGAAATGATAATATTTGAAATTTTAAATATTAAGTTGGAAAGTGTTGAGGTGCTTATGTGGAGAGGTTGAATCCTAAGGTTGTTAGTTGTATTGTCTAGGGTGTTAGAGGAGCTAAAGTGAAACTTTGTTTAATGTTTATCTTTCATTAACTATCCATGGAAATTCATTTTAAACAAAGCCTTCAATTGTTCCTTTGTTCAATTGTTCCTTTGCTCTGAAGAAGAAAATCCCAAACCCTAACTCTTTCCTTCCAAAAATTCTAGCCAACTCAATTCCTTTTCGTTTTTGAATCCGTTCGCGTATTATTGTTCGTGGCACCGAGGGGAGCGTATCTATCCGGAAAAAGAATTACTTATTTTCGAATTATTCCGGTAAGTTATTATGATTTCTTTCAAAAACTTGTTCATTCCATGATTATGATTGTTATTGATGTTTTATAAATGATTCTTGGTATTTTAGAACCAATTTTATTTGGGTTGGAATTGTTTTGGAAAAGGTTGAACTAAGTTGGTCATAGTATGGTGGTTTAAGTAGAAACAATATTGGTATCATTGATGTTAAGAGGTTAATGACTTAAAGGAAAGTGTTGCATGTGGGTTTTGGTCTATTTGCTTTGGTTTAAATTGGGAGAAAATAGATTGTAATGATTTTGGATGAAGTTGGGTTGTTGTACTGATGTTTGAAGAAAATGGTATAAGCCAAGGTTGTTTGTTGTTGCTGATGTCTGATGTTTCTGCCTGTTTTTGAGTTCTGGGCAAGGGCACGAATCGTGCCTTGGGGCATGAGTCGTGTCTTGCTGTCGTGCCTTGTCGTGCCATGAATTGGACGACTGAATCTGAGGGGGTATACATGTGGCACGAGTCGTGCCCTGCCCTGCCACCTCTGAACCATTTTCCAAGCCTTAGAAACCTAATCTACCTAGTATATAATTGAACCCTCTTTGACTATTATTAAAGTACAACACTTTAGCTATCCAATGGTATCTTACTTGGTCAAAATGGATTTGAGGAAGGGGTTTAAATATGGTACGGAAAATGGTTGGCAGGCTTGATTTGCAATTTAACCAAAGTTATTCAAACTTGGTAATTTGAACTTGAACCTTTATAGAGGTTATAAATTGTTGTATATTGCACATGTAGGGCTTGTTGGTTATACATTGTGCCCTTACTTGATTACATATCCATTGTTTGTGATTCAATTAGTGTATGAAATGTGTGTCGCACTATTGTATTGGTTTAAACATGAGTATGAATACCATGTTGTTATTTTATTATCCCTTAGGTGGATTTCTTTTCAAGTAACTATTATGTGCTTGAATATGTGTTTTAATCAGCTGATGTTTAGGGGTACAATGGAATACGATCAATTATGGAAATTGTTCTATAATGTGATCGAATTACATTATACATGTGATTGTCCCCTTCTGTGGCCACAGACTGGGGTTAAAGCTTCTGTATTGAGCCAAAAGCCTTACAGATTTCTAGTATCTTATATGGTTCCCTGAAAAACGGGTCTTATAAGATGTGAATATGCCTAAGCAGTTCACAAATGAGTGAAGTTTTACTCCCAATGTTGTACGACTTATTATTCAGACGGGAAAGGTAAACCAAGGTAACGTAAGGTGTTTACCGCTTTACCAATGTGTTATATGCACCTTGTTATGTGTTGCATTTGCTTGGGATATTGTTGCATTCATAATAGCTTATTGAGATTTATTCTCACCCTTCTCCCTTTAATGTTTTCGATCGCACTGAGACAGGCGGACCGACCTAGTAAGGACGGAAATGAGTTTGGAAGTTGTCTTTTGGGATTGTCAGGGTATGTATAGGTTGGTGTTGGATGTTGTATTTTGGTATAACTCCTTTATGGAGTTTGTGTATAGAACAACTTTTGTATAACTTATATTTGAATGTTTGTAACTAAAACAAGTATGTCTTTCAAAGTTTGTTTCTAACTTTCCTCCAAGTGGAGATGATTCAAGTTAGTTTTAGAATGGAAATGTTAAAGTTTGTGTTCTTTTCCAGTTAAGTCAAAGTTTTGAAAAATTCAGGTGGTTTTTAATAGTAAGGGGACCCTCCCGCTCGAGGCACGAGCTAAGGTTCCGGGTCGGGGTCCCCACAGTCCACCCCGGGATGTCGAAATACAGGTGCAAAACGAGGAGTTTATAGCTGCACTGATGGTCTCCACTGACCCAAGGTCTAGCATAGTTGCGAAAAAGAAGAGCAATGTTTTCCAACCTACCTAGGATTCTGAGAAGATACTACTTTAAGTAAATTAAAACAATAAAAAAATAGAAACTGCATGTCGCATGAGCTTTCCCCCTTATAAAAAAAAAAGGTCTTCCCATGTCTAAACCTTACCCATCACCCCCTCCAGCGAACCGAGAATGGTTAAGAGTACCCGGGAGCCGCCTTTTCAGTATCGAAGTTACAAGGTCCGATAGCCCTTCCGGTTCAGCAGTCCGAATAGTCCGCTACTCCCCCATGACGGGATCAACAGATAACAGTGAGGGAAACGGAACCCCGCCACTGAGAAAGCTCCAGACATTGGAGGAGGTGATGCAAGCCTTCGAAACTCTCAAGAAGCGCCAAGAAGAACAGCAGGCCTGGATCGTAGACACCATGCGCCATCGCGAAACCGTCGCCTTTCCCCAAACGGATGGGACCTTCGTTCTAATAGAAGACAAAGAAATACCTGCTCCCCCAGTTTCTCAAAGCTATCAGCAGGTTCCACCTCTGCCAAGCTACGAAAACCAAGCAACGCAAAGCAGTTCCCGCTCAAAACTTCACTCGGGCATCAGTCAAGCAGCTTCGATCTGCTCGCCTCAGCACAGTCAGTTTCCCGGCCCTGCGCCACAAGCTCAATATCACCACCACACCTATGGGCTTGCTCTTCCAGATCCCAATGCATCTCGATATCCCCCGGGATTCAATCTTTTGCCTCTATATGAGCCTCGCAGCCATAACTTGAAATCCCACTGTTTACTAGGGACAGACATCCCAAGCGGATATCCCGACATTTCAAACCTACCTCCCGCGGGTCTGCAAGTTGGGGCTAATGAAACATTTCCCAAATTCCCAAACACAAATCTTAGCGATCCGGGCAATCACGCCCTTAATTTCAACAACCATGGGTATGGGACGGTATACACCAAACTACCTCCCCAAGACTCCCGAATGGCGATCCCATCAGCCAATCCACCTTCGTCTTCAGTTTCCATCCCAGAAAACGGCAGCCTGCCCCTACCTACCGACCCTCACTTGGCTTGGTTGGTCGAACAAATGAAGGACATGCAAGGCAAACTGGCCAACTCCAGGAAGGACGCCATTATGCCCACAGATCCGAGCAAGGTGGTTCCTCTCCTTCCAAAATTCAGGATGCCAGAAATGGAAAAGTTTGATGGGACATAATGCCCAAAGACCCACATCGGCACCTACGTCTTGGGAATGAGATCCAAAGGGGCCACCCCACAACAAATGGCGGATCACTTCCAGCATTCCCTCAAATCCACGGCATTAAAATGGTTCCTCAACGTAAAGGCGGAAAATCGCTCCACCTGGGATCAAATCAGCGAGATCTTTCTGGAGAAGTACCGCGCTAACCTCGAATGGGAAACCAACCGCCACGACCTGCAAGCCACTGAACAAAAGGATGACGAGCATGTAGGGGAATTTTACAAAAGGTGGAACTGGAAACTAAGCGAGATAATGGATCCGCTTTCCAAAGAAGAGCAAATAGATATCTTCCATTCCTGCCTTAAACCATTTCTTAGGGCCTTGATTAGCCACCACTTCTATCCTGACCTTCGTGCCATGGTCAATGTCGGAACCAAGTTCGAAAAGACGCTGAGCCTACAAAAGACAGCAGCTACTCCTGCTTCTTCCTATCGCTACCAGTCAGCCTCGTCAAATCCGACGCCTGTTCCAAACAAAGGAAAAGAGGTAGCCGGAGCGGTTCACTACATCCAGAACGGAGTCCAAGGAAGTCGCGATCAAGCGCCCCCGAGAAATAACAATCCTCCCCGACCGCAGCATTTTCAACACTTCGACAACTTCGGAATGCCTCTAAGCCAAGTGTTCAAGGCGTTGGTGAACCAGAACATGCTCAAGCCCCTTGAGAATTATCAGCCGAGGAATCCTAACCCGAACATGGATAAGAGCAAGCGGTGCGCTTTTCACAACTACCCCAGCCACACCACTGACAATTGTGTCATACTAAAACAAGCGGTCCAGGGGCTAATTGAAGAAGGAAAGTTGGAATGCCCCCGAGGTCCTAACACAGTCGGAACATGGTAGAATTTGGCATGGACGAGTCCTCTGTACTCCCTCGAGCCCATAAAAAATGCCATTGAAGAGTTGGATTACCCTTTTTCGGACCTATGACCAGCAAAGAGGAAATAATTGAGAAGCTTGATCTAACCCCTCGTCTCCTAGAGTCTAGCTTCGAAAAGGACCCCGAGTCTGTTGTATTTAAGTTTGAGTCTCTCGAGTCGTCTGACGGCCTTATGCCTAAAGATTATGCGTTCGTAGCAAAAACTATGTTTCCTTATGCTCTGAATAATAAATTCGACATTTCTAAGTATCCCCTCATTGCCACTTTAACAAATGATAAATTAACTAATCAAAACAGTTAATAATGATTCACTTGATAAAGACGCATATACATTAAATGAACAATGCATTAAGAAATCTATAAGCATGTTGTCAAACGAGAGGAAAATCGGGCCTAAGCTGTCGAGAAGGTTCTAACCAAAGTGAATTTGGGAACTGCTGAAGAGCCTAAAGAGACGCAAATCCAATTTCTAATTCCGACCCTTCAAGGTCCAATTTCCAATTCCGACCCTTCGTGGTCCAATTTCCAATTTCGACCCTTCAATGTCCAATCTTCAAATCCCGATCCTTTCGGGTCCAATTTTCAATTTCGACCCTTCAAGGCCCAATTTCCAATCTCAATCCTTTTCAGGTCCAATTTTCAATCTCGACCCTTCAAGGTCCGAGTGTCATCTCTTGATACAGCGTAGAGCGCTCTCGGGTCTAGTTCTCCCCAACAAAAGACGCACTTTTTACGACATCCTGCCAGGCCAGGGGTTTCAAAAAAAAAAAGAGAAAGTCATACAGTCAAACCTCGTAGGTTCTAGTACTTTTCTCATTCAATCAAGTCCTCCTCGGACATTGTAGTCATGTTTTTAATTTTCTCTACATAAGTCTTCTTTCTTTTCTTGCTAGACTTGAGACATTATTTTGTACCCCACATTACAATTAATGAAATGATTTTGTTCTATGTGATTACTTGCATTGCTCAATAACTAATTTCTCAAATAATTAATGCTTTGATTAATTGGTGTACATCACTGATGAAGATCAAGATACGAATTAGTTTAGTTTAATGTAATTTTCGGAATTTTATTTAATTAAGTGATAATATCATGTTTAGAATTAGATTTAGTCAATGTTTTAATGTTTTAGAGGTTTATTTGGTTACTATATAGATTAGGGTTAAATTTAGCAGTATTTGACTTGTTTTTCAAGTCATAGGAGTCCTATAAAATTAGGTTTATGTGTAATTATGAATTTCAGTTGAATAATATTGAATTTTGAGTGTTTACTCTTTTTCTTCAATTTTCTCGAGCGAAAATTGCCGATTGATTGCTGAATTTCTCGAACGAAATTCTGTGATTAATCTTTACCAATTTCTTCAATTTTCTCGAGCGAAAATTGTCGATTGATTGTTGAATTTCTCGAGCGAAATTCATCGATTAATCTTTATCCAAGTCTTCCGCTGCATCATTTGAATTTTGAGTGTTTACTCATCAATTTTGAGTGATATTGAATTTTGAGTGTTTACTCATCAATTTTCTCGAGCGAAAATTGTCGATTGATTACTGAATTTCTAGAGCGAAATTCTGTGATTAATCTTTACCAATTTCCGGTATTCCTTGAATCACCGGCAATTGATGCCCAAGCCTCGGTAGGTTACACCTCAACGAGTTTTGGAAGATCGACGTGCGGTAGTTCGTGAGCGAACTCAACGAACGTTGGTATCTATCGTTACTAAGCTTCCGCTACATCATTTGGTATCAGAGCCAAAACCAGGGATTCTCGTTTCGGTTGAGGTATCCGTTTATCAATTTTGTTCTCCTTATATTCTCAAAAAAAAATCCAAAAAAAAAAATGTTTGATTTTTCGTGGCCTTTCATTGAATCTATGACTATTGATCTTCTCATCTATTGGTCAAAACCTCCAATTTATGATAAGTGTTCTTACGAAATCTGTCAATCTGACAATGTTTTGCCTTTAGCCAATATAGCCACTACACAACCTCTATTTTATTTCTTTTGGCCGATCTATGATAAAAAAATTGGTACCCATCAATTTAATGATCCATTTGATATTCCTCAATCGAAGACATTTTTTTCTAGCTATATAAAAAAATTTGCTACTCCATGAATTCATTCGATTGTTTTGGGCTGATTGGATGGATGTTATCACCCAAGTAAACAAATTCAAGGTTCGCCAAAGATTTGAGATTTGTCATATTCTGATATCAAATCCGATTGAAAGGAAGATGGTGTTACATGTTCTTTATGCACTGCTACAAATTCGAGGACGAGCAAATCCAAATTCGAGGACGAATTTTTCGAAGCCGAGGAGAATGATGAAGATCAAGATACGAATTAGTTTAGTTTAATGTAATTTTCGGAATTTTATTTAATTAGGTGATAATATCATGTTTAGAATTAGATTTAGTCAATGTTTTAATGTTTTAGAGGTTTATTTGGTTACTATATAGATTAGGGTTAAATTTAGCAGTATTTGACTTGTTTTTCAAGTCGTAGGAGTCCTATAAAATTAGGTTTATGTGTAATTCCGAATTTCAGTTGAATGATATTGAATTTTGAGTGTTTACTCTTTTTCTTCAATTTTCTCGAGCGAAAATTGCCGATTGATTGCTGAATTTCTCGAGCGAAATTCTGTGATTAATCTTTACCAATTTCTTCAATTTTCTCGAGCGAAAATTGTCGATAGATTGTTGAATTTCTCGAGCAAAATTCATCGATTAATCTTTATCCAAGTCTTCCGCTGCATCAATCACTTTCGTACATCACTTTCGTACATATTCACCTTAGTAAGTTACGAGGTCTGGACTCTTGAGTTCGTGGGGCTTTTTGTAAGAGCTAAGGTAAGCTTCTTTACATATGTGCATGCAGAGTGCGGCATTCACTTTGTTAACTTTAGTAGTGAGTAAATATTATTTTTGTGCTTTTATGATTTACAAATTATACCAAGTACTTGTTTTCAATAAATTGTAATTACTATCACTATTTTCATATACTTGGTACAATTTTTATAGAAAAAATACTTTCTAAAATGATCGTTATTCCAAGCATTTTTGAGGTCTTTTCCCTCTCTTGTCCGCAATTTGTAGGTCTCCTCTTTAATAATTTGAGTGACTTGATACAGACCTTCCCATTTTGGAGAGAGCTTGTGGAAGCCGGGCTGGGTTCCTTGAACCTATACATTTCTTAAAATCCAATCTCCCATGGAGAAGCTTATTTTGCTAACTCTCTTGTCATGATTTTTTTGGCTTTCTGCTTGTAGTTGACCATTTTTTCCCTGCTTGCATCATTTTTTCTTCGAGATCATCAAGATCGCACATTCTGGTGGTCTCGTTCTATTTTTCATCGAAGTAGGTGACTCTATAATAGGGGAGGGCTACTTCTACTAGGGCTACGGCCTCTGATCCATATGTGAGCGAGAAAGATGTTTCACCCGTTGAATTTCTTATTGTGGTGCTTTCTACCCATAATGTGGTCTGAAGTTCATCCAGCTATTGTCCTCCTCGCTCTTCCAAATTTTTCTTTAGGGCAACGAGGACTAATTTGTTCGCGGCCTCAGCCTGTCCATTTCCTTAAGGGTAAGCTAATGCGGACTGTCGATGTTGAACCTTCATTCTTTCACACTCGGCGGTAAATTTTGCTGTGAACTGAGTGCCATTGTCCGAGACTATTACTCTTGGTAAACCAAATCGGCACCATATGTGATCGTGAACGAAGTTTCTGACATTTTCCTCAGAGATGGTGGCCAAGGCTTTGGACTCTATCCATTTTGTGAAATAATCTACAGCCACCACCACATATTTTATGCCTCCTCTAGCAGTTGGGAAAGGTCCTACTAGATCAATTCCCTATGTATCAAACGGCCGCGTTGGTATTACCAACGTTTGCTCTGTTGATGGGAGTCTAGGGATGTCTGCAAACCGTTGGCACTTATCACATTTCCTTATGTACTCCTCTGCATCCTTCCTCATGGTTGGCCAGTAAAACCCTTGGAATTTAATCTTGTCCGAAAGAGTGCGGGCTCCAGGATGACCGCCACAGACTCATTCATGGACTTAATAGAGTAGGTTTGTGACCCAGTGAGTTTTTATGCATCTGAGGAGAGGCTTGGTGAATGATCTTTTGTACAATACGCCATCTATGACAGTATAATTTGCAGACACCTTTTTGATGAGTCTTGCCTTTGCCTGATCCTCGGGGAGGATTTCCTCTTCGATGTAATCTTTGATTTCATCTACCTATCCCTTTCTTAGCCCCCAATGTTGTTAATTTGAACCCGATCTATGGCAGGTGCCTCAACAAACTCGATTTGGCAGTCCGCGTTCAGATCTTTGATCTCTTGCTCGGTAATTTTGTATAGTAGGTCTGCTTCTATATTGCCCTATCTCATTATTTGATTCAGCTCATAGTATTCGAAGCTTTTGAGAAGAGTTTTTGCTAGACCGCAGTATTTTGCTAAGACCGGGTTTATTGTATCATACTCTCCCTTGATTTGATTCACTATGAGCTAAGAGTCACTGTTTATCTCTAGATTTGGAACCCCCATGTCCTTGGCCAGCTCCATGCCTGCTATGATTGCTTCGTACTCGACCTGATTATTTGAGGCTTCAAATTTGAATCTCAAAACTCTTTCAAATCTCTCTCCACATGGTGCGATCAGAAGTATGCTCGCACCACTCATTATCTTGCTCGCACGTACCAATCTTTAACCTCGACCTTTCACGGTCTGAACTCAAATCTAGACCTTTCACGGTCTGAACTCCGATCCCGACCTTTCACGGTTCGATTTCCAATCTCGACCTTTCACAGTCCAATTTCCGTTCTCGACTTTTCACGGTCCGATCTCCGTTCCCGACCTTTCACAATCCAATCTCAACCTTTCACAGTCCAATCTTTAATCTCGACCTTTCATGTTCCAATTTTCGATCTCGACCTTTCACGGTCTGACCTCCAATCTCGACCTTTAACGGTGCAATTTCAATTCTTGAACTTTCACGGTTCGATCTCTATTCCCGACCCTTTCACGGTCCAATCTTTAATCTCGACCTTTCACTGTCCGATCTCCAATCTCTACCTTTCATGGTCCCATTTCCGTTCTTGGCCTTTCACGGTTTGAACTCTAATCTCGACCTTTCATTGTCCGATCTCTGTTCCCGACCTTTTACGGTCCGATTTTCGATCTCGACTTTTCAAGGTCCAATCTTTAATCTCGACCTTTCACGGTCCAATTTCCGATCTCGACCTTTCACGATCCGATCTCCAATATCGACCTTTCACGATCCAATTTTCGATCTCGACCTTTCACGGTCCAAACTCCGATCTCGACCTTTCACAGTTCAATCTCCAATCTCGACCTTTCACGGATCAATTTACGTTCTCAACATTTCACGGTCTGAACTCAAATCTTATCTTTCACAATCTGAATTCTGATCCCGGCCTTTCAAGGTCCGATCTCCAATCCCGACCTTTCACATTCCAACTTCGGTTCTTGACCTTTCACAGTCTGTACTCCAATTTCGACCTTTCACGGTCCAATCTCCAATCTCGACCTTTCACGTTCCAATTTTCAATCTCGATCATTCACGTTACAGTCCTTAACCTCGACCTTTCACGGTCTTAACTCAAATCTTGAACTTTCACAGTCTAAACTCTGATCCCGACCTTTCACGATCAGATCTCCAATTTCTGTTCTCGACCTTTCACGGTACGATCTCCGTTCCCGACCTTTCACGATCCGATCTCCGATCTCGACCTTTCACGGTCCAATCTTTAATCTCGACCTTTCACGATCCAATTTCCGATCTCGACCTTCCACGATGCGATCTCCAATCTCGACCTTTCACGGTCCAATTTCCGTTCTCGAACTTTCACGGTCCGATCTTTCTTCCGGACCTTTCACGGTCCGACCTCCGATCTCGACCTTTCACGGTCCGATCTCCAATCTCGTTCTTTCACGGTCCGATCTCCAATATCGACCTTTCACGGTCCAATTTCCATTCCCGACATTTCACGGTCCGATCTCCTATCCCGACCTTTCACAGTCCAATCTCCAATCTCGACCTTTCACGGTCCAATCTTTAATCTTGAACTTTCACGGTACGATCTCCAATCTTGACCTTTCACGGTCCAATCTCTGATCTCAACCTTTCACGGTCTGATCTCCGTTCTCGACCTTTCACGGTCTAAACCCCAATACCGACCTTTCACGGTCCGATCTCCGATCCCGACTTTTCACAGTCCAATTTTCCTTGACTTAAAGAGGCCATCTCCTTCTTTGCGCCAAAATTGGCCTCGTCCTTTCCTCGACCTCAAAGAGGTCATACCTCTTTGACTAACGGAACACCCTCATTTGGATCCTTAGTCGTTGTGTTCCATCTCCATCCTCAATCCTTATTTTAATCTTGGTCAAATAAATAAATGAGCTTTGTAAATTGATCGCGACTTAAAGTTCATGAAAAGGCTTTGAATTTCTTTTTCAATTTGTCATTCTTCAATCACACACCATGTCTCTTGTAACTCTCGATTACTTGATGAAGAAGCTCGTAGCCCAAGAGGAGCGTCATCGCCGGCAAATGCATGTCATGCTCAAATGACAAGAAGAATGTCATTTGGATAATGAGTGACAACTTTCTGATCATCTACGACAGATGGCTTTAACTATTCGGGATGGGTTTGATTCAACAAGTAACATTGATTGAGCATTATCCAAAAGTTCACGCCGGATCCTCCTTTAGATGCTCCCTCTCTGATATATTGGGGCTCTTTTTTTACGAGTTGACAAATTGACAAGTTTGAATACTTTGATGATGCTACAAGTGTTATCACTTGGTACGGCATGGAGCACCCTCACGTACTAGTTCTCCTCCAACAAAGACGAATTTTTCATGACGGTCTGCTAGGGTAGGGGCTATATAAAAAAAAAGTCATACAGTCAAACCTCGTAGGTTCTAGTACTTTCCTCATTCAATCAAGTCCTCCTCGGACATTGTAGGTAATCTTTAATTTTCTATACATGAGTCTTCTTTCTTTTCTTACTATACTTGAGGCCTTATTTTGGGGCACCCCCACATTACATTTAATGAAATGGTTTTGCTTTATATGATCACTTGCATTGCTCAACAAGTAATTCCCCAAATGATTAATTTTTTGAGAAAGTCAACTGATAGCTCCCCATACACTTTACCATGCCTCACACAAAGATCTCCATCAAGCCATACACTTTTCAAATCACATCCCTACCATCACCTTGACCAAGTCAACGACGGCGGCAAAATCATGAAATAACAAAAGGTTACTCAGCATTAAATGATTGTCCTCATGTCAACAATAAGCAAGGGGCTTTCCTTCCCCCTCATGTGCATCAAGTAAGTTCAAGCAGGGCCAAAAATGAAACCAAGGACCTAGCATCGCTAGTTAGAAGTTTAACAAATGGACGAATTTAAAGCTCGAATAATAGAAGTTGTCAAAACCAATAGAGCAGTTTAAGCAAAGGAAAGAGCGTTTCATAAGTTCTTGAGCTATATTCAAATTCTTTCTCTTCCTGTGAGAGCAGCGATCAAGAAGCAATGGGATCAATGAAGTAGCCATCAATGTGACATGTCAAGAAGTCATCTCAAGGCCTGTGCCTCATCCAACCTTCCTTTCTGAATTTTTTTACCAAGGGAACCGCGAATATTCATATATTTACCCCAAAGCCAATCACAGTTCGGCCTCGAACTATGGCAACCTGAGCTCCTTACCTTAAGTAACGTAGGCAACCAGAAATAGTCCAATCATAAACACATACAAATTCGTAAACCCGGTATCATCAATTACCTCTCCTATACACAAACCTTCTTTCACACCTAACCAAATTCGATCCTTGATACTGGTTGACTTTCTCCTCATGATTAATCAAAACATTTCATCATATCGAGTTTAATTTTTGAATAACATGAACATCAGTAAAGGGTTTTAAGCAATCTTGTGATCATTGTGAATAGAATAAGTTTGCATATGTCTCGACAAGTCATCTTTTTTTACAAAATAGGAAAAATAGAGTTAAACAATGATATTCTGTCAGCAAGGGCTTCCATACACTTTTACAAACTTTTCTGAGCTTACTCTCTCAAAAGAGTCAAACCCAAAAGCATATTTTTTTTTGCTTACATCAAATAAGACATTTACACAAATAGGGACTCGTTCCCACCTTTAAAAAAAATACGCCCTTTCAAGTGTACATTACCAGTCATTTCTTTTACATTTTGGTTGGCTGATGATTAAAAAAAATCAAGGATGGTTGCCTCGTCTGGATACATATGGTTCAACTTGGATTGGGGCCGCACTGAATACACTTCAGGATTTCCTCGAATGACCAAACAGACTAGGGGCTGTACCGATCATTTTGGACTCAAAGTCGAAACACTTCTTTAAACAGGGGCTTTCAAGTCATTTTCTTCAAGTAAGGGCTTCGCCAAGATACTTCTTCACACCGGGGCTTTGTTTAGAAAAGGAACTCGGAGCTTCGTCAAGTTATTTCTTCGGACCAGGTCTTCATCAAATCACAATGATCTCGAGCCAGTGCTTATCCATCTCAACTCTTTCCAAATATATGGTGAACTAGTGCAATCGGACAAAATTCAAACAAACGCAAAGCCTAATCAAAGACTTTTAAATTAATTTTAGGTTGCAATCAATTACCAAACTTTATTCTTTGATTTGACCTTTCAAAAGAGATCGGTATTCACAAAATCGCTCTTTATGGCTTTAAATATCTCTACGTGAGATCCTTTCCCATTATCTTTTCTGAGATTCTCTCTCGAGACTTTGCATCTCGTTTTTTCTCCTCGTGAGATTCTTTCCTTTTATCTATTCGTGAGATTCTCTCCCGAGACTTTGTATCTCATTTTTTTCTCCTCGTGAGATCCTTTCTCATTATCTACTCGTGAGATTCTCTCCCGAGACTTTGCATCTCGTTTTTTCTCCTCGTGAGATCCTTTCCCATCATCTCTTCGTGAGATTCTCTCCTGAGACTTTGCATCTCGTTTTTTCTCCTCGTACGATACTTTCCTTTTATCTCTTCGTGAGATTCTCTATCGAGACTTTGCATCTCGTGTTTTCTACTCGTGAGATCCATTCCTTTTCTCTCTTCGTGAGATTCTCTCCCGAGACTTTGCATCTCATTTTTTCTCCTGGTGAGATCTTTCCCGTTATCTCTTAGTGATATTCTCTCCCGAGACTTTGCATCTCGTTTTCTCCTCGTGAGATCCTTTCCTTTTAGCTTTTCGTGAGATTCTCTCCTGAGACTTTAAATCTCATTTTCTCCTCGTAAGATCTTTCCTGTTATCTCTTCGTGAGATTCTCTCCCGAGACTTTATATCTCGTTTTCTTCTTGTGAGATCTTTCTCGTTATCTGTTTGTGAGATTCTCTCCCGATATTTTGCATCTCGTTATCTCATCGTGAGATCTTTCATGTTATCTCCTCCTGAGATTCATTCCTAAGATTTCGCATCTCTTTATCTCTTCGTGAGGTTTCCTTTTGAGATTTTGCATCTCGTTATCTCCTAGTAAGATCATTCCCGTTATCTCTTCGTGGGATCCTTTTCTGTTATCTCCTAGTGATATCTTTCTCGTTATCTTTTCGTGAAATTCCAGTCTGAGATTTCGCATCTCATTATCTCTTCGTGAGACCATTCTCATTACCTCTGCGTGAGACTCGTTCCTGCTATCTCCTCGTGGGATCCCTTCCTATTATCTTTCTGTGAGATTCTCTCCCGAGATTTTGCATCTCGTTATCTCCTAGTCAGATCTTTCATGTTATCTCCTTGTGATGAATGTGTGTCCGAAAATTTTCCCATTTTTGTTTGAAAAAATCAACGAAACGGAGTCGCCACGCCATTTTAATTTTGAGGGCCAAAACTTTGAAAAAAGCCCGAGATCAGAGATTTAGGTTCGGAGGTCATGTTACACGCCGGGAAGGACGTTAGTGTGCACCCGGAATGCCTCGTAAAACGAGTCTTCCAAGCTGAAAATCATTTGTGTGTGTGTGTGTGTGTGTGTGTTTTGGCCAAAATACTTTGAAACTCAGAAAAGTAAAAATAGGGATATCTTTTCAAGACTTTAAACTGATCCCATGATTTTTTGGGGGATTTTTGGATTGAGATTTGGTACTCAAAAGACCTTTTGAAGTTGAGAGCCATTTCTGCCATAATGAAAAAGGCAGTGGACCTTTGATTTTGAAATGGATTCAAGGGTCTTAAAACTTCATAATCTGGATAAACTCAGATAATGAAAGTTGTTATAGACACCTTACATAAGATTTGTGCCAAGGAATTTTCCATTTTGGAGAAGATTTGAGGGGTCAAAACCTTCTGGAAACCTCAGATATGAGATCTGGATTCCCAGAAGCTGATGAACTAGCCTCTGAAAGAAAATTTGAAAAGAGGAGTTTTACTCACCCAAAAAATAAAGTAAAAATATTTCTGGAAAGATCTGGATGTTGGCTACAAAAAGTGTTTTGTAGTCAACACCAAATTCCAAGTTCATCTGTGTCCAAAAATTAAGACAATGGACTGAGGTCTGGGAAAATTGCTACTGGACAGCAACTTCCCAAGAAGGAGAATAGGATTTTAAAGGGGGTTTTGCATCCATGCTTGTCCCCATTTCCCTAGGTTTTGGTTAGTGATCACTAGACATTTTAGTGGTGAATCAACTATACCAAACCATCCTTGGGGTACATTAGGACTAAGCATTTCATTTGCTTGGGAAGGGGATTTTTATCCTTTGAAAATGAGATTTGATGCTTGAAAATGATTTTTAGGGTTTTGAAAATGAGTTTTCTTTGCAAGAAAGTAAGAGAATTTGAAAATAATTTTGATCTTTGTAGAAGATCATCCATGGAGATGGTCTTCCATGGTGATCTTCTTAGATCTAGAGCAAGAAGATGAAGGAACTACATTTTGTAGTTTGAAGATGCATGCATGGATGAGATTTAGGGTTAGGAGAAGGAGGGTTTACCAATCTTCCTTGTGTTCTTGAGTGTTTGGCTTAAGTGTATGAGTGTTTAGGGCTTTAATATGAGAGTGAGTGGATGAGTGTGAATTGGGAAATATTGGAGAGAAAATGGTGACAATTCAAGTGAATTCTCACTGTTTTCTCTCTATATTTCGCCAGAGGTTCGGTGCAAAATGTGTTGTTGCTTTTTATTTTTGTATTTGGAGGGCTCAATTTATAGCCCTCTGAGATGACAAACTCATCCGCGCGGATGGGAACCCTCGGCGTGCCTTTGTTCATTAAATGCGGCTCCGGCTTTGGACAAGAGGAATATTTCTTTTTGAAATTCAAATTAAACGGCCGAGTTTATGTTTCCGGCATTTCTATTTATGGTTTTCTTCTTTTGTTTTTCTTTTTTGAGATTCTTTTTAAGGTTTAACCTTAAATAACAATGCCCATTTTACCCTCACTTTGTTAGAAAAGTTAGGATTGTTAGGAATTGTTAGAAATGTTATAACTTTCGTTAATTTTCTAACGAAAATTCTAACAAGCTCAAATTGGAGCACTTACAGTAGCCCCTCGGCGACGGCGCTTTCGAAGGAAGCGGGGTCGTCGATAAGAGTAAGGCTCCATATTTGGCAGGATGATCGAGTGATCGGGTGGCTGAACCTAGCGATAGGCTACCTACGTATCCCGAATGGGAATCAAGCCAGTCGTAGTTCGGGTCTTTGACCCTGGAGATGATGGCGTTTTAGGTGCCTCGAACCTGATGAGCGAGTTCTGCAGTCGGTTGTTGGAAAGAAACTCTGCTGGGGATAAGAGATGACCATTTTCGGTCTGATGGTTATCCGCTCGGCTGGGGATGATTGCGATTTATCGCTTTCTAGTGATAGCGTCTTAGGTGCCTCAAACCTTGGAGATGGCGTTTTAGGTGCCTCGAACCTTGAAGATGGCGTTTTAGGTGCCTCGAACCTTGAAGATGGCGTTTTAGGTGCCTCGAACCTTGGAGATGGCGTTTTAGGTGCCTCGAACCTTAATTTGAAATGGCCTTTCGGTGGACTTCGTCTGCTGCCGAAGGAGAGGGTGACCGTTTTGGTCGGGGGGCTGGACCTAATGATAGGCTACCTACGTATCCCTAGTGGGAATCAAGCCCTTTCGTAGTTCGAGTTTTACTCGAGATTTCGCTGGCTTTTGGGATTCCGTTAACTTTGCTGGGGAAAATTAGACGTATTCGTCGAGGAAATCGGTCTTACGTTTGACTGCCGTTTGATTTTGATGAAAGATACGGGATCCGTTATCTTTCTCGGGGAGATCGGACTTACGTTTGACTGCCGTTTGATTTTGATGAAAGATACGGGATCCGTTATCTTTCTCGGGGAGATCGGACTTACGTTTTACTTCCGGGGATGATTTTGATGAAAGATACGGGATTTCGTTATCTTTCTCGGGGCACTCGGTCTTACGTTTTACTTCCGGGGAAGATTTTGATGAAAGATACGGGATCCGTTATCTTTCTCGGGGCACTCGGTCTTACGTTTGACTGCCGGGGAAGATTTTGATGAAAGATACGAGATTTGTTATCTTTCTCGGGGCGCTCGGTCTTACGTTTTACTGCCGGGGAAGATTTTGATGAAAGATACGGGATCCGTTATCTTTCTCGGGGCACTCGGTCTTACGTTTCTTTGCTTAGGGAATGATTTTGATGAAAGATACGGGATCCGTTATCTTTCTCGGGGCACTCGGTCTTACGTTTGGCTAGCAGGGAAGGATTTTGATGAAAGATACGGGATCCGTTATCTTTCTCGGGGCACTCGGTCTTACGTTTTCTTAGGGGTGATTTTGATGAAAGATACGGGATCTCGTTATCTTGCTCGGGGCACTCGGTCTTACGTTTGACTGCCGGGGGATGATTTGATGAAAGATACGGGATCTCGTTATCTTTCTCGGGGAAATCGGTCTTACGTTTGACTGCCGTTTGATTTTGATAAAAGATACGGGATCTCGTTATCTTTCTCGGGGCACTCGGTCTTACGTTTTACTGCCGGGGAATATTTTGATGAAAGATACGAGATTCGTTATCTTTCTCGGGGCGCTCGGTCTTACGTTTGACTGCCGGGGGTGATTTTGATGAAAGATACGGGATCTCGTTATCTTTCTCGGGGCGCTCGGTCTTACGTTTGACTGCCGGGAAGGATTTTGATGAAAGATACGGGATCCGTTATCTTTCTCCGGGAGAACGGTCTTACGTTTGACTTCCGTTTGATTTTGATGAAAGATACGGGATCTCGTTATCTTTCTCGGGGCACTCGGTCTTACGTTTTACTGCCGGGGAATATTTTGATGAAAGATACGAGATTCGTTATCTTTCTCGGGGCGCTCGGTCTTACGTTTTACTGCCGGGGATGATTTTCTTGACAAGGGGCTGACTTTGGTTAACTTCGTTAACTTTGTCAAGTTGGGGACTGAATTGCAGAGTCCTGAAATTTTAAGGGGCAAAAGGGTCATTTTGACCTTTGCAATCCTATCCGCGCGGATAGGAGCTGAAAGTCAGGGGTATTAATTAGGGCCCGCCCTTTTCTTCTTCCCCATTCAATTTTTGAAACAGACGAGAGAGAGAGAGAAAAAACCGAGGAGAAGCCATTGTTGGCCAAGAAAAGCTTCAAAAATCTTCCGATTTCTTCGATTTTTTGAGCAATGGAACACGGGGAAGGCGCTTTTCAAGGCCAAAGACGTGGCCCGGTGGCGGAGAGACGATTGGAGCTCGTCCGGATGAGGAGGCATTACAATCTTTCGCAATCGATTGAGGAGGAGCCCTACCCCGATGCTTGGCAACATTGGGCTTCGGATTCGAATCTCCGAACGGTATACTTTGAAACCCTTTGATTCCTTTGTTGATTTCTTGTTTGAAATTTGAATTTTAGTTGATTTTTGAAATTTTTTTTTTTGAAATTGAATATTGATGTTCATTGTCTTTGAATCTTGATGATTATGTGAGTAACCCAAAATGTGCATTTTGCTTGGGAAAAAGAATTGGCATTTTCACCATTTTTTTTTTTAAATTCGAAAATTGCATGTAAAAATTCGAAAATTGTGATTTTTTGAAATTGAATACTGCATGTTGATGATGATGATTTTTTTTTTTGAAATTGAATATTGATATTGATGAATGATGCAATGCATGCATTTTGTTTTGGAAAGAATGGGCATTTTGCCAATATGGGATGTATGTATGTTTAGGATATATTTTTTTTTTGAAAAGTGGGACGGATTTTTCCTCCCGTTGCATGTAAGATGGATGATATGCATGTATGCAATTTTTTTTTTTGAGATGATGGATGGTATGCATGTTATTTTATGAAAATGGGACGGAGTTTTTACTTCCGTAGGAATGCATCTTTTTTTTGATGAATGCATTGGGAATTTCTTTGGCTGTCTTTTACGTGAGAAAAATGGGGCTATGCTCATTGTATCTTTGTTATCTTTGTCGAAATTTTTTTTAATGCATGTGTATGCTTTCTCTTTTTTTTTGTGTAAATGCAAATGCAAATTTTTTTTTTGACATTTTCTCTCTCCTTTTTTTTTTTTTTTGTAGGGCGGAAACCGTTTTGTGACGGAGCAGCTGAACAAAATGAAGACTCGAGGATCGGTGGAGTCCGTGATTGACTTGTGGGATCGGCTTCGGATGCGGGCCGAGGAGCTTTGCCGAGTCCAGAGACAAATTGTTGTTGAGACGGGGCTTTGGGAGTTCGTTGAGTGCTTGAGGGGGCTGGTCAAGTTCCCTAGAGCAAGGGTTTGATGTTTGCTGCGGCGCGGCACTGGTGGGGACGCGACCCACACCTTTCACTTCTTACGGGGGCGAGGCTACGGTTACGCCCTCCGATTACGGCTGCGATTACGGGCTGTCCTTTAATGGGCGCGGCATTGAGTGGCGGGACGGCTATAGCGATGCGATCTACGAGCTCTTACGGGATTTTCCCCTATTCCCAAAAAGGGGATGGGGATGGAGTATGCCGTGGTCTACGGTAAGATTGTGGAGACCATAGCGAGCTACGAGGTGGGGAGGAGAGGATAGGCGCCGATCAGTTGCCGGGGGCCTTCTTGTGGTTTGCCTTTTCGAGCACCCTCTTTGGGCATCTTTGAGGGACGGCGGTCTTTGCCTTCTTGAGGTCCTTGGAGGACATGGAGATGGCTGGAGACGTCTCTCGTGGGAGAGGCGGGAGTGGCGAGCTTTATTTTGCTCTTGATAGGTACGGCAGTAGGAAGAGGCTGTGAGCTCTTTGTCTTGCTTTGAGTTTGCCACTGGAGGTATAAGCTCTCTTTTTGCTTTCCCTCTTTTTTTTTTTTTTTGAGCACGCACTTTTCTTTTGCTGGATTGATTGGATTTTTACCTTTCGCGGTATGGGCGTTGGAGTTTTCCACGTCACGATGTGGCGGCGGCCCGGCGGAGTACGTCGGGCGTATCCGGCCATGCGGTCTTGGTCCAAGCATGCCGGGAGAAGATAAGCTCCGGGGCGTACGACTCTTAGGTACGCGGATTGCCTTCCTTTGACGGAGGCCGAGACGGATGAGGGGATGATATTCTTCCCACAGGATCGCTTTGAGGTGGCGCGGCTGAAGGGCGAGATACGGGCGTGCGGCGGAGGATTTTGAGAGGTCGACTGCGATGCATATTATGCAGGAGAGAGGGTGACGCGCCGGCATGGCGTGAACTCGCCTTTGAGGACACCGGTGGAGCCTCCCGCCGATATGATGCACCCGAGTGATCGGTCAGTGACTGGGATGATTACCGAGCCGGCCGGCACTTCTCGGATTTCGTGGCGATTGAGCCATATGCGACATTCGTCTTGAGGAGGCTAAGGATGCCTCGGGTCTGGATAGGGAGGGGCTTGGGATCCGCGGTACCCTCGGACGGATTTTTCCTATATCCCGAGGATGGGGTCCGATTGAGGGTGCGAGATCCCTCGGCCAGCGGCTTCCACGAGCTTTCCGGCCTCGTCGGGTATGAAGGTATGGCTTTTACGCTTACGCCTCTTCCTTTCTTTCTTTTGTTTCATCATCTTTAGCATCACTTCCCTCTTTTTTGACGCTTTTGCTTTTGTGCGGTTTTCGGAGGTGGTCGTCGAAGGCGCGAAGCAAGTGATTCGGGGCCAAGAGATTCATCGGGAGGATGGTCGCTTGCGGGGCTCCTCGAGGCTAGAGCGAGGCGACCACGGCCGGCGCACAGTCGAGACGGGAGGCTTCCTATTCGCTCGAGACTTCTTGAGAGACTCCTTTGTCTCCTCTCCTTGATCCCAGCGGTGCGCCTTCGGATCACGTCATTCTCGGGGATCCACACGGGCGGGGACACGTTTGGCGGCATGGCGGGTCGTCTTCGTACGTGCGGGAGTCCGACGCCTTCACCTTCGGATACGATTTTTTCGCGAGATCTCGGCTTGCCCTATCGGAGCGTGCGGTTGGTCTGATGAGCCTCTTTACGGAGACGAGGACGATTCGAGCCGAGATTTTCGGGGCTCTCTGAGGAGGCGGGCCCGAGTCGCAAGAGGGCCGAGGCGACATCGGGCGGCTGGAGACTCCGATTGATTTTTTTTTTTTTTGAGATTTGAGATTGAGATTTAGATTTGTACGACTTATGCACATTTTTTTTTCTTTTTGTTTTTGAATGTAATAATTTAGGATTTTATTTATGTTTGTTTGTTTTTTTTTTTATGCACACTCTTTTTTTTTGGAATGTAATAATTTAGGATTTTATTTTATGAATGCAATGCAGTATGAATGCAGTGTTGCATGAGCCTTGGTTTTTTTTTTTTTTGCAAGGGTGTTTGGTATATGGGTGGTTTGGGGAGGTTTTTTGCACGGGTTTCGAGCAACCGGGACGGAATATTCCTCTTTTGATGTAGCGGCTTAATTGCAGAATTTTTTAAGTTGTGACAATCATGTCCGCGCGGATAGGGCGACTTCGACATTGTCCTTTAATTTTGGTTCGAGACACTGGTCTTGCTTTATTTCAAATTCAAATATCCTCTTCAACCTCCGAGTCAAACGGCCATTTTCGGGAGAAAGAGGAAAACCATGGAAAACTCTAGAAAAGCTCCATCAAAATTGTCCCAAGAATCCCAAATGTCATTCTTCAACAAGTTCAAGGATTGGTCCCGGGAGATTATGCATGAGAGGAGGTCCTTCTTTGAAGAAAGATACAAGGTGAAGTGCTTATGGTCTCTCAAAGAATTGGTTCCGGATTATGAGCTTTTGAGGGCTTCTTCCTCATTTTGGGACACTAGAAGGCATGTCTTTTGCCTTTCCTTCAATGAGATTGTTCCGACTGTGGAAGAATTTCGGGCCTTGCTTGGAGGTCCGGAGGTGGAAGAGATAGCGGTTCCCTTGCCCGGAGGGGCTTCTTTTGCTGACAGATTGTGCGTCCTCCTTCATCTTTCCCGGAGGAAGCGCAAGGTATGATCCGTGGTCCCGATCATTTCGATATTTCGGTCTTCCCGACAGATTTAGGGGCCTAGGTTTGGTGGATGATGCCTATTGGGATGCCTTTGCACTTTGTATGTTTGGCACCCTGTTCATGGTCTATTCCTTTGGGATGCGCCATCGGTCTTTCTTGGATGTTGTCGTTCAGCTGTCGCACAGGCGAGAGATGTCGTTCCTTTGATTACGGGGAGACTTTTCATGCTCTCGACGGATTAGCTACGGAAGGCGGTATATGCGCGGGCGGCCGTTCCTCTTGACCACTGTGGGCGATGGAGCGTTTGGGGGTTCTTCGGGAAACTCCCGATATGATCGAGCCTTGGACATTTGCCGGGAGAGGTGTTGATGTAGATTTTGATGATCGGGGCTCGTGGGAGCGTTGGATGGCGGGTCGCCGGGCTGAAGATATCGAGATGGTCGGTGCCTCGTTGGCGGGTGGAGACTCGCGAGTGCTTCGAGGATGGGTCTCCCGTGGTCATGCTTAGGGGCTTTCTCGGTCTAGCTTCTATATTCCGGCTTTAGTTACGAGACGGTTTGGCTGGAGCGAGGTTCCTTTGGAGGGCTTTGATGATATAGCCACCGGGGTGGTGGCTCCTGTTTCTATGGATGATCCCTCGGTGTTTCCATTTCTTTCCCGAGCATGGAGGTATGATGCCTTTCCTCCTCGGGTTATCCTCGAGCGTCAGAGCCGGTGTTCTGACCACTTGGTACACTGGATTGGTATGAGAGGCATGCAGGAGAGACTCGGGTGGCTATTTTGAGACGGCGTGAGGCCATTGTGGGTGCGGAGGACAGGCTGTTTACGAGAGGAGGAGGGCCGGCGAGGGCCAGCCCTCATGACGGGAGCGGAGACGCGTTGTGACCGATTATGAGGCTTACGTCAAGAGACGGGGAGAGGAGGGCTCCTATGCTACCGGCTAGGTTACGGGAGATGAGGGATGACGCTAGGGCTACTAAGGCCACGACGGAGGCTGGTTTGATAGATCTGTCCCTATACCGAGCTTGGTAGGAGAAACACGACATCTTTCTGTTCGGAAAAAGAAGACTCGAAGGGGAAGAAGAGGGGAGAGGCCGATACGCAGTGGCTTGGAGTGACTACGAGGTTTCAGTATCCCTTTCTTGTCATGGCGGACACATTAATTTGATTATGTATCTTAGTTTTCTTTTAGCGAGGTTGCCGGTTGTAGGAATGAATCGGGCTTAGACTCATCAAAGAGCTTTTAACTTGTAATGAATATTTGAATTGCTTTAGAGTTTTTGAGACGCTTTCATGGTACGATCAATTGTATTGATGCCAAAGTATGACTTTTATTTGTGCTTTAGACCGAACCGTTTCCGGTGCCCTACGTTCCCCTCATTTTGAGGAGCTCGGGTCTTCGTAGTTCAACTTTGGTGAACTCTTTTTTTTTTTTTTTTTTTTTTTTTTTTTTAGTGCAACCTGTTTTTACCTAGGCCGCCCTTTTCGGGTTTCTAACCTAGTTGGGTATTACTCTTTTAGCACTTTTCCTTTTTTCTTGTTTTTTTGTTTTTTCTTTTTTTTTGTTGTTGTTTTTTTTTTGTTTTTTTTTGGTGCAACCTGTTTTTACCTAGGCCGCCCTTTTCGGGTTTCTAACCTAGTTGGGTATTACTCTTTTAGCACTCTTTTTTTTTTTTGTTTTTTTCTTTTTTTTTTTTACGCGTAGTATACGCGCGGCTTGTCACCATTCCTTTGGGTGTACAAAGGGATTCCCGTCGAGGTGCACCAAGTTGCATGGCTCCTCAGGAGAAGATCTTACGGGACGACATATGGCCCGACCCATACGAGGCTCCCATTTGCCGAGGGGTTGATACGGGTAGGGGCTTTTCTTTCAAAACGAGATCACCTTCTCGGATCTCCCGATGCTTTACTTTCTTGTCGAAGGCTCTGGCCATTCTTCCTTGGTAGGCTCGGATGTGTTCCATGGCCTTCGGTCGGCGTTCGTCTAGTAGGGCCAATTCGTCATGGCGACTGCGGAGCCATTCGACCTCGTTGATCGGCTTTCCAACGGTATACGGAGCGAGGGTATTTCCGGCTCGATTGGGAGTACGGCTTCCATTCCGTATGTGAGGGCAAACGGTGTTTCCCCGGTTGCCGTTCGGCCCGATGTTACGCAGCCCCGAGTGCTAGGTGTAACTTCTCGGGCCAATCTACGCCTTGGACTGGCCATTTTCCGGATGATATTTTCCGAGTCTTGTTGCTGCCTCGACGGCTCCGTTGGTTTGGGGCACTGTAGGGAGATGACTTGTGACGGGTTATTCGGAATTACGCCGGCAGTTTTCACATTCCCCTTCGAAGTGGGATCCATTATACGAAATGATTTCGGCGGCAACCCGTATCTACATATGATGTTTTCTTTGATGAAGAGGGCTACTTTCCTTGAGTTGAGGATTTTGTAGGACTTTGCGAGCATCCTTTCCGATTCCTTCGAAGAAATCACCAATCTGCGTCTCTTTAGGCTCTTGCAGTTCCCAAATTCACACTCGTCAAAATCTCTTCGGCGGCTTGGGCTCGATTTTCCTCTTCCAGGACAACTTTGCTTAAAGATTTTTTTGTTTGATTGATTTTTTTGTTTAATGTGTACGCTTCTTTATCTAATGAGTTATTATTAAGTGTTTTTTTTTTTTAATTCGTCATTAGTTAAAGTGGCAATCGAGGATACTCGAAAGATTCGTCATTTCATTGAAAACGAAAGGGAATACGGCGCTTGCTACGGACTCGTAGTCTTCGGGCGTAAGGCCGTCGGACGACCCTAGAGACTCGATCTTAACAAAGAGAGGCTGGGAGGACTTGTCCTAGATTGACCTGAGGACGGGGGACCAATCCAAGCTTGGTGATCATTTCCTCCTTGGTCGCGGACGGGCACGAGAGGTTTTCCCAATTCTTTAGCGGCATCGCTGTTGGTGGCCTCATGACTCGGGAAGCTGTCTTTGTTTTGTTTTCCTTTCTCAATTCTTTGCTATCATCTCTTGGACCGAGCCGAGATCAATCGGGTGCGCTTTGGACTTCTTCTTGAACAATTCTTTGCATAACCGAGACCATCCCGATCATACGAGGGAAATTCCGTGGCCTTAGCTTTTGGCACTGTCGGTTCGAATTCGGGTTTCGGATCTTCTGGGCGTAGGAATAGTGGTTGTGAGCTTCTCGAAGCTGTTCCACCGAGGTCGAGCACGCCTACGAAGGTATACTCGCTCTTCGTGGTAGTGGTAGCCCCGGAGTATCTTGGGTAGGTCCGGGAACATTCTACGGACCGGGTTAGCCTTGGTTCCTCTACGAACTTGTTGAGGCTATCCTGTAGCTTTAGCCATCCTGCCGTAGGAGTGGGCTCTGTGATGTTTCTTGGTTGTGTGGGACCCTTTACAAAGTAGTCGGCCAAATTAGGGTGAAGGGGAGAGATTTAGGGTTGTCGGCCCAGGGACCTTTCTGTGGCGGCTTCAAATCTTTTTCCTTTTGCGGTGTCATTTGAGGAGGCCTCATATCCCGGGCCGTGGCGAGTATTACTGTCCTTTCACCTCGATGAGTTTGTGAGTTCCTTGTTGGTGCTTCCCCGGAGGCCAGAGGCCGAGGTAGATAGCTCATTTTTCTCATCATTTTCAAGACCGGTGGGATTTTATCCAGTGGCCGTCGGATCTATGTTGCACACTTGGGCCTTGGGAGGCTCGGCCATGAAGCTTAGTTAGCATGAGACCTTCCTCGTCATGTTTGATTTCGAGAATAGGTATTCCGCCGTATTTGTGCCCTCTAAAGTGACTAAATCTCCGTAAATGGTCGTCGAGATCCCCATTCGAGACAAATTTCACACCTTTGGTGGAGGCTTGAGGCGACCCCTTTGACTTGATGGAGCCAAGGTCTTCCCGATAAGGCATTGAAAGTAATCGGGATGTCGATAACACGGAATTCCACGAGGTATCAATTTACGTCAGAACCGAGAGGTCTAAAGTGGCGACTCAGGGGCTGCTCGGGATGTTGAGTCGTAAGCTTTGGTGTGAGGATGAAGGCTTCAAGTCTGTAGTCTTGATATCAAGCAAGCTCATGATCTTTGCGGGAAGAATGTTCATTCGGACCCATTATCAACCGGGACCCGAGGAGGCGTCGTTCATCCAGTGGGTGTGATGAAGAGAGGCTCGTTATGATCGGCCCCAAATTGAGGGAGGTCGAGATGCGTGAAAGTGATTATATTCCCGTAATGGATGTTTCCAATTAGTGTACCACATCATCGGGAGTAGCATCAATAGGCACGAGAGTGCGAGCCGGGCTTTCTTCCGGCTTCGGCTTATGGGGATAGGACGAGGTGAGTAGAGACCGAGAGGGAAATGTTGGCTGTGTTTGCTTCAAGCCCAGGGTGAGCACGGGATCCTCTTTCTCGGGATGCAGGTTTCGGTTGTCTTAGCGTAGGGGCGGCGATCTTCTTTCGGTGCTTGATGCTGGCCTTCTTATACGCCTTGGGATTTCCTTGGAAGATGCGCCGAGATCGGGTCAACGAGTTAACTTCCTCATCGATCGTCTCTTGGTGGATTTCTTCAATCTTTGCTAAGGTCAGGGGAGCCCTTTTGGCTATTGGCCATTGGTTACGACGGAGTCTAGTGACGGTGAGGGGTTTGGCATGCGCTCCTTCTGGCGGCCACCTTATAAGCTTCTTCCCAGTCACGAGGCTTTTGGGTTTGGGGTTGTGTTGTTGCCCCTTGGATGGCCTGAGCTAGGGCGTCCTCCGATTCACTCTCGTGGCCGGCCTTGCTCATAGTTATCATGCAACAAGAGTCGCTATTGTCGGGACTCGGCGGCTTTTCGATTTCATCCCGGTATAGTGCGGCCATTACGGTTCCTTTACAGTAATACTCGAGTTGGAGATGATTATAGCATTACGTGTGGGAGGCGCATCCGGTATCATGCCGGTTTCTAGGACTTCTCTACGAAAGGCGACATACATTCGGGGAAGGTGACTTCTTCTTGGGTAACCACGACGAGGAGTGTTACTTTGTTATGGGGTGGATTTGATCTAACCGTGGTTATTTTCTCATTTGGGCGGATGGGAGTTAATTTTCCTCTTTCGATCGGATCTTCGACTATCGGCTGGATCGGACACACGAAAACCCTTTCCCCCAAGCATGGTAGGCGGTGTTGAATTCTAAGACATCCACGTGCTCGAGATCCATGAAACTTCATGGCCTTCGTGTCCTCGGTCTCATATTCGTCTCCCAAAGTGTCTTCGTCGTCGCTTCTTGATAACCAACCATTGTGCCTGGCTCCCGTGGGCTCATTTACGGCATGATTGTTCCAGTTGTTTCGGATCGGGGGCCTCGGTTGACTCTTCACTCTCGTCATCATCATCATCATCGCTGTCATCGGAATCATCTTCCCATACTACGGGATTTCGGCGGAGAGGAGCAGCCGATCAAACCCGTTAGGGGAATATGGGTGCGTGCGGCCGCGAAATTGTCATATGTTCCCATTCCGGAAGTGGCAATTGTGACTCGGCTTCTCCTCCCGAAATTGCGGGGGAAGAGTGAGAGGGGGTGGCACGTATTTGACACCGGGTAGGATATAGAAGGAATCCTCCTCTTAGATTCTTCCTTGTTCTCGGGATCATATTCGGGCTCTCCCAAGCCAATTTGCGAAGTGTACTAGCTCCGAGATGCTCTTCGGCCTCTTTCTTTGATAAGCCCCGGTACGAGCGCTCGCGGAAGCTTTCTTGTTCGATTCTTCTCGATTGTTCTAACCATCTTGTGTAAATGGTTCTTTCATGTTACGAGCGGAACGGCCCCGGTTCTTCGGTATCGGCCTTCCTTTTATCCGAGAAATAGCGGGCCTCGTATTCTTGCAAGGAGTCTCGACATGAGACCGAGATGGGTTGATTAGTTCGATATCCTCAAGGTGAGGGGAATCCGAATTCGGGATCCTCGACGAGGTTGGCCACGGGTATTTGGGGACCTTCATCGGCATCTTCGTGGGCGTGTGAAGATTCTCCGCATTCAATCATATTCACACGATTATGGTTCCTTGGCGGCGGATTTTTGGCGTGTTAGGCCCTTCGGGGCCTTCCAACTTTCCTTGCTCTATTAGCCTGGATTGCCTTTTTCGAGTAAAGCGGTTGTCGATCGGATGTCAGTGAGCTTGATGAAAAGCACAATACTTTGTAGTATCCACGGGAGCATTCGGATTTACGGGTTGGAAATTCTCAAGGCCGCGGCAAGCCTTCTTTCACCGAGTCCCTAAAGATGTCATTCGGGGGCATTCCAAAGTTTTCGAGATTTATGACCCGCGATGCAGGCTCATTTGGTTTCTGGGAGCAAAAGGAGTCGTGTTATTACATTCTGTCCCGCATAGTTAATCATCTCTTTGCCTTTAGCGGGAGGCGAGGCGATGTTTGCGGGAGGAGCCCGATATACGCAGGCGGGTGCGGCGGCCGGTTGCGGTGTAGGCCTTTTCAAACTTAGGCTGCAGAGTTAACCATGGCCCGTAAGTGCGAGTATGGGAAGTGAGCCCGAGGAGGCTCTCGAGATGTGGTTTCAAGCATGATGGAAAATGTCCGGTTGTTCCTCTTCGGAAGGAGGGATGGCCATTTCAACGAGTTTCGAGATTCCACCGCTTGTAAAAGTCCCCAACATTCTCATCGGGGCTATGGCTTGTTGTTTGTAGGTCAACCCTATTTGTTTCCCATTCCAAGTTGGCCTTATATTTTTTACGTGAAGGCATTGGTAATCTGGTCCCACGTAGCCACGGCTTCGGGTTTCAAACGGAAGAACCACTTTAAGGCCTTTGGACTTCAAGGATAGGCGAAATAGTCGGCCCAGCTGGCGATTGGTACATCCTTTGGCTTTCATCGCCAAGGTATACGTGTCCAAATGGGTTTTCGGACATGCGGTCCCATCAAAGAGATCCGAGATTAGGCATCACGAATTTGTGGGGCGGAAGGAACAATGGAGTCAGTGCAGTAGGCCGGAAGGCGGGCTTCTTGGCGGTCGGTTCGGCGATCTGCGCTTTCATTTCCTTGTGTTGTTCCATGAACCGGGCCGGATGAGGGTCTTGTGGCGGAACCATGGCATTCAAGCTAGTGGGTGAGCTAGAGAGAGGAGCTACCCGGAGCGGGCGGTGGTGGAGGAACGGCCGATCCGGGGACGTAGGTGAAAACTGTCACAGGGGGTGAGTTACCACAGGGAGCATGAGTAGGAGCTGAGCAAAAGGATAGAACCTTGCGGCTTCTTGTTGATTTTCAAGCGGCAAAGTAGGTGGAGCGGCCCGATGTAGCCGGATAACTTGGATTTCAGTGGGGCCCGTAAGTAGGCTTGAGTGCGAGCTTTGTCCGGATTGTTGAATTGCATGGTATTTGTGGTGAAGGTGTGTAACCAGAATGCTGCGGTCTGGTGATTCGGATGACAGGGATGGAGGCTTGGTAACCCATAGAAGTGCGAGTGAGGAATGGATTTGTGTGAGGAGCTTGGTGAACTAGTGCTTACGAGGAGGGCTCCTGGCGTGGCCCGAGAACCAAGTTGTGGCGGCATTCCGGCGTAGGCATTCTTTGTGAAGGTCCGGATTGATCGGTTCCGAGGCGAGGCGGGATTCCGATTAGGCGTGGCATTCGAGATAGCCCTGACCATGAGAAGACATTCCGTGCGATTTTGCCCCAGCGGTTTGTGCCGTCGGGCTGCATGGATCCGGTGGTGCGTGGTTGGGGAGGCGGATGACCCGAAAATCGAGGAGCATGGGTTACGGTAGTGGCACCATAGGAGGTGGGTGGCGGCATCTGGTGTAGTCGGGCGGCGAGAGTGGGGTTGGCATCCTCGTCTTCTTCCACGGTGAAGGTGCCATACTGGATTGAGGCGGCGGCCGGACCGTGACTCTTAATAGCCTCCGTAAAAATTTGTTTATTTGTGCTTCTGTCGTAACCTCATACGTTACGCTAGCGATTCCCTTTGTTGCTCTGTCGAGGGTCCGGGAGGCGGAGTGACGTTATCCCCATCATTACCGGGCGTGCGGACATTACGAAACCCGGAGTCGGAACAAACGGTGAAGGCGACGATGCGCTTGACTCTTCCCAGCGATCAAACGGTGACCGGTGCCGAAACCAAGCTTTGTGAGGAGGCTGCGGGGAAAGGACACGAAGGTTCGAGATGTTTTGGAATGGAAGGAGGGTAGGTGTTTGGGCTTTGGGCTCATGCAACATGCGATTATTTGTTCTTGTTTACTTAAAACATGTTTTATTAACCTAATCGGTTGGAAAAGATTTCTCTTCTTTTCGCAAACTACTCGGATCTGGATCGGTGGGCCCCGTCACTACGTCTATAAGCCCCTCGTATTCCACACAGTATTTCGACCTCCCGGGGTGGACGGCCCGGGCGAGGGTCCTATAGGGCAAGCGGGTCCCACCGGCCGAAAGAAAACGATCCTAAAAGTCGGCGGGTAATCGAGTCTTAACGAGCATTCGATGTAAATTACGGACAAAGGCGACGTCAAAAGTCAAGATCATGTCCAGGGCTCGACGAAAAGTCGGCATGATTTGGGTGATAAGCGTCCACGATTGATCTTGACTTGTCGTCGGTTAAGCCGTAATTAGGCATGGAATAGTCATTAATCCTTGATGACTCGGTGTCAATCTTTGGGAGTCGGTGTATAATTTGTGCCGGTCGAGCCGGAGTCAAGGCGCCGGTCAATATCTTGGTCAAAGTCTGCGGCGGAAAACCGGCGAGAACTTCGGCGATTAGGGTCCCGAAAGATATTGAGTCGGTATGCCGACAAAGGCTTGAAAGGAAAGGTCTATACACGGACGGGGCATGACACGAGACCGGACTAAAAACCAACGGGTCTCGGACAAAGTGTGTCACGGACAAGTGCATGGTCGACACGAGGCTCCATAGGATGTTTGGGTAGTCTGTGCTCATCCGAGAGGCGTAATAAGACCAAACGGACCGCGACAAGGATTTCCCGGGTTAGGGACGTAGTGTGCGGTGTACGGTCACGTGCGCGTAGTGTGCAAGCGATCTATATTCTTTTTACGAGTAAAATAGAGATTTTTTTATGTGTCTTAAAAATATGATGCATGATTTTTTTTTGAAAATTTTCTTTTTTTTTATGAAAATCCCTTTTTTTTTTTTTTGAAATTTTTTTTTGAAATTTAATGAGCACATAAGCACGTAAGCACGAAAATTCCGACAGTTAGGGACATTATTCCGACAGTCAAAATTTTGACTTTCTCCGAGGCGGCCAAAACAACATGAAAACTGTGCAAAAATCAACACACACACAAAAATGATTTTCAAAGCCGGGACGGAAGCTTGACCCTCAAAAGCTTTTTTTTTGAAAACGGTGATACCGGTACGTGGGATTGTTAGACCACAATTTATCCCCGACTCGTGTTAGGAGGCGATAACGGGAAGTTTAATGGTTTCCACCAATATACCAAATATCATTCATTTTTTTAAAAAAAAAAAGCTTAGTGTCCCCAGCAGAGTCACCACTGTGATGAATGTGTGTCCGAAAATTTTCCCATTTTTGTTTGAAAAAATCAACGAAACGGAGTCGCCACGCCATTTTAATTTTGAGGGCCAAAACTTTGAAAAAAGCCCGAGATCAGAGATTTAGGTTCGGAGGTCATGTTACACGCCGGGAAGGACGTTAGTGTGCACCCGGAATGCCTCGTAAAACGAGTCTTCCAAGCTGAAAATCATTTGTGTGTGTGTGTGTGTATGTTTTGGCCAAAATACTTTGAAACTCAGAAAAGTAAAAATAGGGATATCTTTTCAAGACTTTAAACTGATCCCATGATTTTTTGGGGGATTTTTGGATTGAGATTTGGTACTCAAAAGACCTTTTGAAGTTGAGAGCCATTTCTGCCAGAATGAAAAAGGCAGTGGACCTTTGATTTTGAAATGGATTCAAGGGTCTTAAAACTTCATAACCTGGATAAACTCAGAGAATGAAAGTTGTTCTAGACACCTTAAATAAGATTTGTGCGAAGGAATTTTCCATTTTGGAGAAGATTTGAGGGGTCAAAACCTTCTGGAAACCTCAGATATGAGATCTGGATTCCCAGAAGCTGATGAACTAGCCTCTGAAAGAAAATTTGAAAATAGGAGTTTTACTCACCCAAAAAATAAAGTAAAAATATGTCTGAAAATCTCTGGATGTTGGCTACAAAAAGTGTTTTGTAGTCAACACCAAATTCCAAGTTCATCTGTGTCCAAAAATTAAGACAATGGACTGAGGTCTGGGAAAATTGCTACTGGACAGCAACTTCCCAAGAAGGAGAATAGGATTTTAAAGGGGGTTTTGCATCCATGCTTGTCCCCATTTCCCTAGGTTTTGGTTGGTGATCACTAGACATTTTAGTGGTGAATCAACTATACCAAACCATCCTTGGGGTACATTAGGACTAAGCATTTCATTTGCTTGGGAAGGGGATTTTTATCCTTTGAAAATGAGATTTGATGCTTGAAAATGATTTTTAGGGTTTTGAAAATGAGTTTTCTTTGTAAGAAAGTAAGAGAATTTGAAAATAATTTTGATCTTTGTAGACGATCATCCATGGAGATGGTCTTCCATGGTGATCTTCTTAGATCTGGAGCAAGAAGATGAAGGAACTACATTTTGTAGTTTGAAGATGCATGCATGGATGAGATTTAGGGTTAGGAGAAGGAGGGTTTACCAATCTTCCTTGTGTTCTTGAGTGTTTGGCTTGAGTGTATGAGTGTTTAGGGCTTTAAAATGAGAGTGAGTGGATGAGTGTGAATTGGGAAAGATTGGAGAGAAAATGGTGACAATTCAAGTGAATTCTCACTGTTTTCTCTCTATATTTCGCCAGAGGTTCGGTGCAAAATGTGTTGTTGCTTTTTATTTTTGTGACTGGAGGGCTCAATTTATAGCCCTCCTGAGATGACAAACTCATCCGCGCGGATGGGAACCCTCAGCGTGCACTGTTCATTAAATGCAGCTCCAGCTTTGGACAAGAGGAATATTTCTTTTTGAAATTCAAATTAAGCAGCCAGTTTATGTTTCCAGCATTTCTATTTATGGTTTTCTTCTTTTGTTTTTCTTTTTTGAGATTCTTTTTAAGGTTTAACCTTAAATAACAATGCCCATTTTACCCTCACTTTGTTAGAAAAGTTAGGATTGTTAGGAATTGTTAGAAATGTTATAACTTTCGTTAATTTTCTAACGAAAATTCTAACAAGCTCAAATTGGAGCACTTACACTCCTCATGAGATATTTCCTATTATTTCCTCGTGAAATCTTTCAAATTATCTCTTCCTGAGATTCTCTCTCGAGATTTTGCATCTCGTTATCTCTTTGTGAGATCCTTTCCCGTTATCTGTTCGTGAGATTCTTTCCCGAGATTTTGCATCTCGTGAGATATTTCCTGTTATCTCCTCATGAGATATTCCTGTTATCTCCTTGTGAGATCCTTTCCTGTTATCTCCTTGTAAAATCTTTTCCCATTATCTTCTCGTGAGATTTATCCTGTTATCTCTTTGTGAGATTATGTCTCGAGATTTCGCATCTCGTTATCTATTCGTGAGACCCTTTCCTGTTATCTCCTCATGCGATCCTTTCCCGTTATCTCCTCGTAAGATCCTTTCCCCTTATCTCCCCAGGAGATCCTTTCCTTTTATCTCTTTGTGAGATTCTCTCCCGAGATTTCGCATCTCGTTATCTACTCATTAGATCCTTTTCTGTTATCTGCTCGTGAGACAATTCTCCTTGCTTCCTTACACGAGATAATTCTCGGTACTTTCCCTCGTACATGAGATAAATCTTAGCACTTCGAATACCTTTCTTCAGTCATCATCGTAAGCCCGAACCTTTCCTCGGCCGTCATCATAAGCCCGAACCTTTTTTCCCTCGGCAGTCATCGTAAGCCCGAACCTTTTCTCGGCAATCATCGTAAGCCCGAACCTTTTTTCCCTCGGCAGTCATCCTAAGCCCGAACCTTTTTTCCCTCGGCAGTCATCCTAAGCCCGAACCTCTCCTCGGCCGTCATCGTAAGCCCGAACCTTTTTTCCTTCGTCTATCATCGTAAGCCCGAACCTCTCTTCGCCCGTCATCGTAAGCCCAAACCTCTCTTCGCCCGTCATCGTAAGACAGAATTTTTCTTCGGCCATTATCGTAATCCCGAACCTTTCCTCGGCCGTCATCGTAAGCCCGAACCTTTTTTTCCCTCGGCAGTCATCGTAATCCCGAAACTTTCTTCGGCCATCATCGTAAGCCCAAACCTTTCCTCGGCCGTCATCGTAAGCCGGAACCTTTTTTCCCTCGGCAGTCATCGTAAGCCCGAACCTTTCTTCGGCCATCATCGTAAGCCTGAATCTCTCCCCAATTGAGTATCAAAGTGTTTCCAAACAAGAAACCACGAACGCTCCCGAGGCCATTGAATCTCGTTAAGATTCTTGTCGCCTACACAAAACAAATCAGTCTCACTCAGGCCGAGACCCCTCCAAATCGTTCTCAACTTAGGTACAGACACCTCCAAACATTCTCACTCAGGACCAACTCCTTTGAATCATTCCCAACAGGTTGAGGCCCCTCCAAATTGTCCTCATACTTGAACTACGATTGGCTTGATTCGCACTCGGGATACGTAGGAATCATATCAAAGGGTATAGCCGTCCGACCAATTCGGTCGTTTTTCTCTCCCTCCCAACAAGTGATCCAGATCGAGATTCTTATTTTTATCGACACCCCACTTTCTTCGTAAGTGACGTAGCCGAGGGGCTTCTATAAGTACCCCAATCAGGACCGCTCTCCATCTGAGCATGCGGGAAGGACACCGAGGGTTCGCTCATCCATAATCTCAAAGTCCCGTGACTTCTCGAGCATTAAATTGACCAAACAAGGCAAGGAAGAACCTTTTGTACATTAAAAACATCATAAGGACCTTGCAGGAATAAAAAAAGTCAAAAAATACTGACTTTATATCTTGGTCCGCACAAATCACCTTGCAAAAGGAAGGGTATGCCGTACGGACCTATATGCCATTTCCATAGGCTATAAATACAGCTCTCTTGCTACTTCATTTCGGACAAGAAAAATCTGAGAATAGTAAGCTTTAGGGACATTCTGCTAAAGTTAGAGCAGAATACTCTCCTTCTTAATCATCTTAAGCAAATCAAACACTTTCCCAACAAAATCAAATCCTTGAAAGATAGAAAAGAACCAATATTGGTGAAATCTCCTTCCAAACTTTAACAACACTTTAATCTTTCATTTTCAAGTATTTTAATCTATTATAAATCATTGTTGTTGAATCTACCATTTATAATGTAATCTTTACTTGTTTTGTATATTGTAGACACAAACCATCTAAATGATCTTATAAGATTTTTCATGCACAATTTGCTTAATAATGGATGTCCAATGGAGATAGTGGTTTGTTTATAATATATATATTGTCTTTCCATTACTTACTTTCAAATGTATTTACTTTCTAAAATCATCTTTTCATCCATTTTTCTTTTAAGTTATTATGATATAAATAACCTTAATCTACAATGATAAACGCATCACTCATGTTAAACATGTGGTTCTAGGGTTATGGTCACAAATGTTGGTATAACTTCATTTCTTTCATTTTCCTCCTAAAATGCGATAAAAGTTCAAGTCTAAACTTCCAAAATATCTCTCATTTCTTTACATGAGGCAAACAATCTCCATTGTTGTTTCTCAATAAAAGCTTTAAACCACCATTATTGTACTATCATATGATTTGGAGATAACAACCCTAATATTGGACATTTGCTTTTTTTTTTAGGGTTTTATAATCAACTTCCTGCACGGTTTAAAAGCTGTCACCTTTCTTCTTAAAAGTTCAATCGAAGTAACATCAAAAATCAAATGAGATACAAAAAAACAGCATAGTTGTAAGTGCTCCAATTTGAGTTGTTAGTATTTTCGTTAGAAAATTAACGAAAGTTTTAACATTTCTAACATTTCTAACAATTCCTAACATTTCTAACCAAGCAAGGGTAGATTAGGGATTGCCATTTTAAGATAAACCAAGGAAAAGAATCAAAAAAGCAAAAGAAATGGTCAAAAACCAAAAATAGAAGCTGCTGAAACAAAAACTGGCTGCATAATTTGAATTTTAAAAAAAATATTCTGTGTGTCCAAAGCATGCAGCTGTAATTAATGAACAGTGCACGCTAAGCTTCTCATCCGCGCGGACATAAATGGAATTTTCAGAGGGCTATAAATTGAGGCCTTCAGTCACAGAAATAAGGAGCCACAACACATTTTGCAACTGCACCTTGGCGAAAATAGGGAGAAAACAGTGAGAATTCTCTAGAATTGTCACCTTTTTCTCTTAATTATTTTCCCAAATCCCACTCACTCTCAAATTCAAACACTCACATATTCAAGCTTCATACACAAACACAAGAAATATAGGTATAACCTCCCTCTCCTTACCCTAAATCTCTCTCATCCATGCATGCATTTTTAAACTCCAAAATGTAGTTTGTTCATCTTCTTGCCCTAGATCCAAGAAGATCACCATGGAAGTTCATCTCCATGGTTGATCTTCTACAAGGATCAACATTCTCTCCAAAGTGTTCTTACTTACTTGCAAATGCATTTTCAAAACCCTAAAAATCATTTTCATACATCAAATCTTCATTTTCAAAGGATAAAATTCTCCTTCCCAAGCAAATGAAATGCTTAAGTCCTAATGTACCCCAAGGATGGTTTGATATAGTTGATTCACCACTAAAATGTTAAGTGATCACTAATCAAAACCTAGGGAAATGGGGACAAGCATGGATGCAAAACCCCCCTTTTAATCATGTTTTTCTTCTTAAGAAAGTTGCTGTCCAGTAGCAATTTTCTAAGACCTCTGTCCATGGTCTAATTTGTTGGACACAGATAAACTTGGAATTTGGTGTTGACTACAAAACACTTTTTGTAGCCAACATCCAGAGCTTTCCAGACATATTTTTATTTCATTTTTTGCGTGAGTAAAACTCCCTTTTTCAAATTTTCTTTTAAAGGTCAGTTCATCAGTCTCTGGAAATCCAGATTTCACATCTGAGATTTCCAGTAGGTTTTGGTCCCTCAAATCATCTCCAAAATGGAAAATTCTTTTACATAAATATTACTTAAGGTGTCTGGAACAACTTTCATTCTCTGAGTTTCCTCAGATTATGAAGTTTTAAAGCCCTTAAATCCATTTCAAAGTCAAGTGTCCACTGCCTTTTTCATTCTGGCAGAATTGGTTTTCAACTTCAAAAAATCCTTTGAGTCCCAAAACTCAACCCAAAAATCATACCAAAAATCATGGGATTCGTTCAAAGCCTAATAAAGATTTCCCAATTTTTACTTTTCTCAGTTTCAATTTGTTTTGGCCAAAGTAACACACACACACACACACACACACACACACACACACACACAAATGGTTTTTAATGCTTGGAAGACTCGTTTTACGAGGCATTCCGGGTGAACACTAACGTTCTTCCCGGCGTGTAACGTGACCTCCGAACCCAAATCTCTCATTCCGGGCATTTTTCAAAGGTTTGGCCCTTAAAACAAAAATGGCGTGGCGACTCCGTTTTTCCGGTTTTATTTGGTTTTCAAAGAAACGAAAAATTGAATTTTTCCGCGAATTGGAATTCAGCATCGTTACAGTGGCGACTCCGCTGGGGACGAAATAAGCTTTATCTTAAAAAAAAATGATATTTGGTATATTGGTGGAAACCATTAAACTTCCCGTTATCGCCTCCTAACACGAGTCGGGGATAAATTGTGGTTTAACAATCCCATGTACCGGTGTCATTGTTTTCAAAAAAAAAAAGAAAAGCTTTTGAGGGTCAAGCTTCCGTCCCTGCATTTGAAATCATTTGGGGTGTGTGTTGATTTTTCACATTTTCGTGTTGTTTTGGCCGCCTCGGAAAAGTCAAAATTTTGACTGTTGGACTCGTTGCCTCGAATTTTGAATTACGTGCTTATGTGTGCATTTACTTTCAAAAAAAAATAATTTTCAAAAAAAAAATCAAAAAAAAAAGAAAAAGATTTTCAAAAAAAAAAAGAATTTCAAAAAAAAAAAAGAAAATTTTAAAAAAAAAAAAAAAATCATGCATCATTCTTTTTAAGACACATGAAAAATTTCTATTTTACTCGGAAAAAGAAGATAGGCCTTGCACACTACGCGCACGTGACCTTACACTGCACACTACGTCCCTAACCCAGGGAAATCCCTGTCGTGGCCCGTTTGGTTTTATTACGCCTCTCGGTGCAAGCACGGGACTACCCGAACATCCCATGGAGCCTCGTGTCGACCATGCACTTGTCCGTGACACACTCTGTCCGAGACCCGGTTGGTTTTTAGTGCAGTACGTGTCATGCCACATGTACGTGTATAGACCTTTCCTTTCAAGCCTTAGTCGGCATACCAAGTCAATATCTTTCGGGGACCCTAATCGGTCGAAGTTACGCCGGTTTTCCGTCACGGACTTTGACCGGATATTGGCCAGCGCCTTGACTTTGACTACGGCGGCACAAATTATACACGACTCCCGGCATGACACCGAGTCATCAAGGATTAATGATTATTCCATGCCTAATTACGGCCTAATTGACGACAAGTCAAGATCAATCGTGGACATTTATCGGTCAAATCATGCCGGCTTTTTGTCGAGCCCTCGGACATGATCTTGACTTTGACGTCGGCTTTGTCAGTAATTTACATCGAATGCTCGTTAAGACTCGATTACCCGCGAGACTTTTAGGATCGTTTTCTTTCGGTCGGTGGGACCCGCTTGCCCTATAGGACCCTCGCAGTGTCCACCTGGGAGGTCGAAATACAGGTGGAATACGAGGGGCTTATAGACGTAGTAACGGGACCCACTGATCCAGGATCCAGAGTAGTTTGCGAAAAAGAAGAGCAATCTTTTCCAACCGATTAGGTTAATAAAACATGTTTTAAGTAAACAAGAACAAATAACCGCATGTTGCATGAGCCCAAAGCCCAAACACGTACCCTCCTTCATTCCCAAATCTCTGAACCCTCGTGGCTTTGCCCCCGCAGCTCCTCACAAAGGTTGGTTCCGGACACCGGGTCACCGTTTGATCAGTTGGGAAGAGTCAAGCGCATCGTCAGCTTCGCCGTTTATTCCGACTCCGGGTTTCAGAATGTCTGCATCAGCCGGTAATGATATGGACAGTACCGCTCCGTCTTCCAAAATCCCTCAGACAGACCAGCATTGGATCCAGTTGGTAGAACATATGAGACTTCGACATGAGGCCCAAATTGACGACCTTCTGGGGGTTGTCGCAAGTCATGGTTTGACTATCAGTCTCAATTCCGATGGCACTTTTACCGCAAAGAAGGAAGAAAGTTCTCCTCTCATTCTTAATCACCCTGGATATATCAAGATGCTACCCCAAGATTCCTATGTCTCCACCACCGGGACTCCCGCCCGTTAACTTACAGGGCAACTGGCCCCCAAACAGCAATTCAAAGGGCCACCATTCCAACGGCGATCGGGAATGAAAGAGTTCGGCATACCGTCGGTTGTCCCCTCTCGAGTGATACCGATCCCAAGATATCGGCATGGGGAATGAAGATCGGGAATCAGTGGAGGAAATATGGTCAGCCATCAAAGCTCTTGAGGAACGCCAGAACAAACAGCAAGCCTGGATTGAAGAGGCCAACGCCATTTCGGGACATTAGCAATCTCCCAGCGGCCAGGGCTCCCCTGAAGGACAAACATGTGCTGTTCCCCAGGCTCTTAATACCTCTCATTACCGGCAGAGTCCAACCATTCGCTTCCCGATGAGCCCAACAGCGAATCTCCGGACCGGTTCAACTCAAAGTCATTCCGGCACCGCTCAACTGAGGTCCCAAATCCACCACCGGCCGTAGAACACATTTGGTGGGATATACGTGTTGCCCATTGCCTTGAAAGGGACTATCGGGGCTGGATACACGAGGACCGTCCTCCTAAGAAGAAGAAAATTTCCTCCCGGCAAAAATTGAAAGAGAGGTTCGAGGCCGGTGATACCGGTGTGGGTACGCTCGGGGAGCCATGCAGGGGATTTGATTACTATGTACTCTACTCCGGCCGAGTCTTCCCAAGCAAACGGGGTAGAAAAGCCGAAAAGCCTTGCAACGATAGAGTTGAGACCTTCGGACACCGAATGCGTAGATGCAGGTAATTTTCTTGCCAATCGAAATCTATCCCCCAGCGGGATCGGCCAAGATTCGGTTGTCCGGCTCCCGAGTGCATGCAAGCAAAGAAAGACCAACGCCGGTTTGGCGCTCCCACTCAATCAATATGTTGGCCAGGGATGGCAACCGCCACAAACGGCCTCGGTATAACCCGGGGGCTTCGGCAAGGTTCTACCTCGCAAGAAAAAGGCACGAAGTGGCTGGCTTGACGACTCTCTGTCTCCAGACAAGGACCAAATCTATGATCCCCGCCTATATGGTAGCATGATCACCTTCTGCGACGAAGATTTGCCAAGAGATGTATCCAAGCACAATGAAGCCTTGTACATCACTATTCGTCTCAACACCGTATCACTCCACAGGTATTGGTGGATAATGGATCAGCCGTTAATGTCCTCCCCCTCAGCATGATGCGGGCCCTACGCATCAATGAAAGGCACATGATCCCATCTACCTGGTCAATCAAGGCATACGATGGCACGTCTTGTCCCATCTTGGGGACGGTGGTTACGGAACTGCAGTACGAAACCCAAATGGTGCCAGCAAAATTCCATGTAATGGACATCCCATCCGAATTCACAGCTCTGCTGGGGCGCCCTTGGTTACACCACATGAAAGCCATAGCCTCCACTCTCCATCAATGTGTCAAGTTCATTAACCGGCAGGGGGACCTTGAAGTCATTAGGGGTGACAGTTTCCTTATGGGGAATGAAGCCGAGGCCGTCGCCAAGCATGCTCGTAGCCAGACACCGGGGCTACCCCCTCCGAATCGACCAAGGGACTATCGGGGCAAGTCTCATCAGAATCCCCCAGAATCCGGTGATGCCAACTATGTCAGCGAACTCAGCGGGCGAGACCACAGAAGCAGTTCGATTCATCAAGATCAATTGCCATTTCCAACATTTGGAGGAAGAGTGGAAAGAAACACTGAATACCGCCATGGTACGAGCACACAAACCTCCAGTCTCCGATCAAAGATTTGTCAGCATTCTTCAAACGCGTTCTCTGGCCTCGCCAAGGGAAGAGATTTTCATGATAAAAGTCGACAAGTACCGGCAGACTCGACTCGAATGTATGAACATCGTATGGGACGTCCTCCTCGAAGAACTACCCGCTAAGCCTTTCCGCTCGAGCATGGGGCATGAAATTTTTCCAGCAGCACACCGAGACGCAATACGTCCTTACATATGGATCGAGCGGTCAGATTGTGACGAGTTAGAATTCTCCAGAATTGAGGATGCGGCAGATCCGCAAGAAGATCCCTACATTCATATGCTCGGTTTTCAGGAAGAGATGATAGAAATGCTTGAGGAAGGGGAACAGAAAAAAGATAGCCCCCGAGCCATGAGGCCACTGACAGCGATACCATTAAGGAATTGGGAAACTCTCTCAGGCCCGTCCGCGACCAAAGAAGAAATGATCACCAAGCTTGGATTGGTCCCCGTCCCTTTGTGTCAACCTTTGTAAAGTCCTCAGGAGTCTCTCATTGTTGAGTTTGAGTCTTCCGAGTCGTCCAGATGGCCTCACGCACGAAGACCACGAAATTGTAGCCAATCTTGTATTCCACTTTTATTCTCAATGAAATGACGAACCTTTACGAGTATCCCTTGATTGCCACTTTAACTAATGATGAATTAACTAATAACTTAAAAACGATTAATGACGATTCACTAGATAAAGAAGCGAGACACATTAAATGAACAATATATCAAAGAAATCTTTAAGCGAGAGTTGTTCGGAAAGAGGAAAATCGAGCCCAAGTTGCCGAAGAGATTTTGACAAGTGTGAATTTGGGAGGCTGCGGAAGAGCCTAAAGAGACGCCTTGATTGGTAGTTTCTTCGAAGGGACTGAAAGGGACGCTACGATTGAGCTTCTAAGAGAATTCGTGGATGTGTTCGCATGGTCCTATAAAGATATGCCGGGCCTCGATCCTTCCATAGTTGAACAGGAATACCGCTCGACCCGGAAGTCAAGCCGGTGAAGCGAGAAGCTAAGAAGAATTAAGCCCGAATGGTCCCTACAAGTGAAAGGAGGAGATAGAAAAGATGCTCGGGCGGGGTTCATCGGGGTCATTGAATATCCTACATGGCTTTCCAACATAGTAACGGTGACGAGGCCAACGGAAAGATCCGGTCTTTGCGTAGATTTGAGAGACTTGAACAAAGCCGGTCAAAGATGATTTCCCCCTGCCAAACATCGACATTACGGTAGATTCCACGGCCAACCATGAAGTTAAATCCTTCGTCGATGGCTTTGCCGGTTACAACCAAATCAAAATGGCGAGAAGAAGATCAAGCCAAAACGGCCTTCACGACCCCTTGGGGCACATGCGCTACACGGTCATGCCATTCGGACTAAAGAATGCTTTGGGGCTACGTACCGAGAGGGCGGCCTACGGCTTTGTTCCATGACATGATCCACAAAGAAATTGAGGTCTATGTGGACGACATGATAATACACTCCGGAGGATCGGATGGCCGGCACTTTGTTGATTTGAGAAAATTCTTCGGCCGCCTCAGAGACCACGGCATGAGGCTGAATCCGGCCAAATGCACCTTCGGTGTAAGACGAGGCAAGGTGCTAGGATATATGGTGACGAACGAGGAATTGAAGTAGACCCTCGAGAAAATCAAGGCGATAGTCGAAATGAAGCCACCAGGACAACGACGAAGTGAAATCCTTCATGGGAAGGCGCAATACATAAGTCGCTTTGTAAATCGGTGACCTCGATCTGCGAGCCGATCTTCAAGTTGATGAAGAAAAATGCCTACACAAAATGGACTCCGAATGCCGGCTCGCTTTTGAACGGATCAAGGCGTACCTCGTGAATCCCCGATTCTTTGCCCACCACATCAACAAAAGCCGCTATTGCTATATCTAAGCTGTCACGGATACGGCAATTGGGGCTATGTTAGCTCAAGAAAAGAAAGATTCCAAGGTCGAAAACGCCATCTATTTCGTGAGCGAAAGCTTCAGGGAAGCGAACTCAATTACTACGCTTGTGAAAAGACTTGCGCGGAGTTTGGTGCAGGTAGTGGGAAAGGCTGAAACACTACATGCGGTCTCACCGATACATCTCGTCTCAAAGATAGACCCCATCAAATATACGTTCGACAAGCCTTCCATCTCTATGAGGTTGGCAAAATGGTCATTCTTTTTGGTGAATATGACATCACTTATGTTTCAAGGAAATCCGTAAAAGGACGCATAATGGCGAGAACATTTGGCCGATTTCCCAAGTGATGAGTCCCGAGGACACTGAACCTCAATTTCCCGATGATGGAATCTTTGCTCTAGAAGGAGAAAATCGGCGGCAACTCTTCTTCGACGGGCGTCAAACAAAAGGGGAACGGAATAGGAATGCTTACAGTCGATCCCTGCGATGAACACACCCCCATGCGGTAAGATTGAACTTTGAGGTCACCAACAACGGCTGCTGAATATGAAGCTTGCATAGGCGGGTTGGAGGCCGCCCTTGAAAGAAATATCAAAGAGTTGGAAGTATACGGTGACTACGCCCTCATCATCAATCAAGTCTCCAATAAGTGGAAGACCGTGGACCCGGGTCTACGAAATATCACACTTACATGGAAGAGCTAGTAACTCAATTCAAGGAAATCGGCTTCCATTACTTGCCCGAGAGATCGCAACAGTTCGCGAGATGCTGCAGCAACGCTAGCCTCCCTCGTTGAAATACCCGAAGGAAAGTCTGTCAAACCATTCGAGTCGGGAGAAGAAAACCCCGCTTATTGCTTTGAAATCGAAGCGGAGGCCGAACCGGCCGGTGATCCACAGTACACGCGGATCTATCAATACACGAAGAATGGCGAAGCTTCCTTCAAAAATGAAGATGGGGAATATAAAGAAGGAATCAAAGCAAAAAGCCTCTCGGCCACACAGGCGACTCGCCTCCCACTATGTTCTTTTGGGAAACATCTTTGTACAAGAAGCGTTATCAAGGCCCCCTCTGCGATGTATCGGCAAACAAGAGGCTACGGAACTCATGAGAGAAATACGTGGTGGTACTGCGGCCCCCACATGAATGCTCGAGCCACGATGCAAATCATGCGAGAATGGGGTACTTACGGATCTCCATGGAAAGCGGCGTATCCGGTTCGTTAGGAGGCTGCGACAAATGCCGGCGGTACTCAAATCTTAATCATTTGCCTCCTCACGAGTTATCTTGCATGACAACCCCTTGGCCTTTCGTCACTTGGGGAATTGATGTCATAGGCAAAATCACACCACCGAGCGGCAACGGCCACGAATTCGTCTGGTAGCGGTGGACTATTTCACAAAATGGGTTGAAGCCAAATCCTACAAGGTCCTCAACTCAAGGAAAGTAGCCCTCTTCATCAAAGAAAACATCATATGCGAGATACGGGTTGCCGGCCGAAATCATCTCAGATAATGGATCCCACTTTGAAGGGAATGCGACGAGTGCTGGCGGAATTCAGAATAACCCGTCACAAGTCATCTCCCTATAGGCCCCAAACCAATGGAGCCGTCGAGGCAGCAAACAAGACTTTGGAAAACATCATCCGAAAAATGGCTGTCCGAGGCAGAGATTGGCCCGAGAAGCTACACTTGGCACTCTGGGGCTACAGAACATCCATCAGAACGGCAACCGGGGAAACACCATTTGCTCTTACCTACGGGATGGAAGCCGTACTCCCAATCGAGTTAGAAATCCCTTCACTCAGTGTCTTTGTTGGAAAGTCGAGATCAATGAGGTCGAATGGCTCCAAAGTCGCCATGATGAATTGGCCTGCTAGATGAACGACGATTGAAGGCCATGGAACATATCCGAGCTTACCAAGGGAGAATGGCGAGCCTTCGACAAGAAAGTGAAGCATCGGGAGATCAGGGAAGGTGATCTCGTTTTGAAAGAGAAGCCCCGGTCCGTATCAACCCGCTTGGCAAATGGGAACTGTGCAGGTCGGGCCATATGTCGTCCGAAGATCTTCTCCGGAGGAGCCATGCAACTTGCGGACCTCGACGGAAATCCTTTTGTACACCCGGTGAATGGTGACAAGGCTGCGCGAGATACTACGCGTAAAAACAACGAGTCAAAAAAAAAAAAAAAAAAAAAAAAAAGAAAAAAAGAGTGCTAAAAGAGTAATACCCAACTAGGTTGAAAACCCGAAAAGGGCGGCCTAGGTAAAAAACGAGGGTTGCACGAAAAAAAAAACAAAAAAAAAACAAAAAAAAAACAACAAAAAAAACAACAAAAAAAAAAACAAAAAAAAAACAAAAAAAAAACGGGTCGAACTACGGAGACTGAGCCCTTTGTCAGAAGGGAACGTAGGCGGCGGAAACGGTTCGGTCTAAAGCACAAATAAAAGTCATACTTTGACATCAATACACGATCGAGACCATGAAAGCGTCTCGAAAAACTCTAAAGCAATTCACATATTCATTACGGTTAAAAACTTTTTGATGAGTCTAAGCTAGGTTCATTCCTACGAATTACAGCTTTGCTAAAAAGAAAACTAAGATACATAATCAAACTAATGTGTATGCTACAACAAGAAAGGGATACTCGGAAAACTCGAGGTCACTCCAAGCCGCTCGTCTTGGCATCTCCCCTCTTCTTCCCCCTTCGGGTCTTCTTCCTACGAACGGGAAAAATGTCGGTCTTCCTCCTACCAAGCTACTGGTATAGGAACGGGATCTATCAAACCGGCCTCTGTCGGGGCCTTAGTGGCCCTAGCATCATCTCTCATCTCCTGTAGCCTAGGCGGTAGCATAGGAGCCCTCCTCTCTGTCTCTTGACATAAGCCTCATAGTCGGTCACAACATCTCCGCTCTGTCGTGAGGGTTGGCCCTCGCCTCGGCCCTCCTCCTCTCAGCCTGTCGGGTCCTCCGCACCCACAATGGCCTCACGCCGTCTCAAAATAGCCATACGAGTCTCCCCCAAATGCCTCTCGTACCAATCCGGGTACCAAGTGGTCAAAACACGAGGTCTCGGACGCTTTAGAGGATAACCCGAGGAGGAAAGACGTCATACCTCCATACTCGGGAAAGAAATGGAAACACCGAAGGATCATCCATAGAAGCGAAGCCACCACCACGGTGGCTATATCATCAAAGTCCTCCAAAGGAACTGCTCCAAACCGAGCGTCTCGGAACCAAAGCCGGAATGTAAAGCCTGGGTAGAAAGCCCCGGAAGCATAACCACGGGAGATCCGTCTGAAGTACTCTCCGAGTCTCCACCGCCAATGAGGCACCGACCATCGATATCTTCGGTCGACGACTAGCCATCCAAGCGCTCCCACGAGCCACGATCATCAAAATCCACCAAAACCCCTCTCTGGCAAATGTCGAGGCTTGATCATATCGAAGTTTCCCGAAGAATCCCCAGCGCTCCATCGGCCACAAAGTCAAGAAAGCGGGCTGCCCCCGTGCATATACCGCCTCCGTAGCTTGACTGTCGAGAGCATGAAAAGTCTCTCCCAAGATCAAAGGTACAACGTCTACGCCCAGCGACGGTGAACGACTACATCTAGCGAGCCCGATGACGGATCCCGAAAAGAATAAACCATGAACAAGGTCCCGAACATGCAAAGTGCAAAGGCATCCCAATAGGCATCGTCAAGCAAGCCTAAGCCCCTAAATCTATCGGGGAGACCAGAAATGTTAAAATGATCGGGACCACGAGATCATACCTTGTGCTTCCTCAGGGAAAGATGAAGAAGGTTGCACGGCTTGTCAACAAAAGAGGCTCCTCAGGGCAAAGGAATTGCAATCTCCTCCACCTCGGGACCACCAAGCAAAGCCCGAAATTCTTCAACGGTCGGGACCATTTCATTGTAAGAGAAGCAAAAAACATGCCTTCTAGTGTCCCAAAATGAGGAAGAAGCTCTCAAAAGCTCATAATCCGGAATCAATTCCTTGAGAGACCACAAGCATCGTATCTTGTACCTTTCTTCAAAGAATGGCCTCCTCTCATGCATAATCTCCCGGCACCACTCTTTAAACTTGGTGAAGAATTGCATTTGAGAATTTTGGGATAATTTGGGTGGATTTTGCATGCTCACAATTCTCTCCATGGATTTTCTCTCCTTCTCCCCGAAAATGGCTGTTTGAACTGGTGGTTGAAGAAGGTGTTTGAATTTGAAATAAAGGAAGACCAGATCTGAAGCAAAATTAAAGGACAGTGTCAGAAAGCTGTCCTATCCGCGCGGACATAAATGCCATCACCAGAAAAAAAATCTGCAACAGTCCAAACTGCTGCACCACGGAGGAATATTTTCATCCCGGTTGCTCGAAACCTGTGCAAAGCCTGCCCAAACAGTTCACATACCAAACACTCACACCCTTGCCAAAAAACCGGGGCTCATGCAACAATGCATTCATATAAAATTGCATTCATGATAGATAAAATAAAATAAAATCCTAAATTATTACATTCCAAAAAAAAAAGAAAAGCAAAAAAAAAATGTGCATAAAATGTATACGTACGAATAAGTACAATCCCGGCCCAGTCCCGAAATCAATCTCGAAGTCAATCGAGAATCCTCGGTGGCCGGTGCTTGCCCCCGACCCCTCTTGCGGCTCGGGCCCGCCTCCTCGGTAGTCATGAATGTCTCGGGCTCAGAATCATCGTCCTCGTCTCAGGAAGAAGGCTCGTCGGGACCAGCCGGCACGCTACGATACGGCAAACCAAGATCCGCAAAGAAGTCATATCCGAAGGTGAATGCGTCGGACTCTGGACGTGTGAAGAAGACCCACCGTGATGCCGGACATGCCCTTGCCCGTACGGATCCCGAGAATGACGTGGTCAGAAGCGGCGCACCACGCTAGGATCTATGAGAGGAGAAAGAGGAGTCTCGGAAGAACGCTCGAAGGCTCGGGGAAGTCTCCCGCTCGACGGGCGCCGGGCGTGCTCGCCTCGCTCTAGCACTGAGGGGCTCCACAAGCAACCATCCTCTGATGAATCTCTTAGCCCCGATCACTGCTTCGTCGGCTTCTCCACGACCACCTCCGGAAGCGCACGGAAGCAAAAGCGTCGAGAAATAGTTGAGGCGAAAAATGATGACGGGAAAGAAAGGAAAAGACGAAGCAAAAAAAAAAAAGAGGTGGGAAGGAGAAGCCATACCTTCATACCCGGACGAGGTGAAAAGCTCGTGGAAGCCGCTCGAGTGAGGATCTGCACCCTCAATCGGACCCCATCCTGGACATATGAAAAGTCCGTCCGCGGGTACCGTACGATCCCTACCCCCTCTCTCTCAAGGACACTGGGGCATCCTCGGCCTCCTCAAGATAAATACCGGATCTTGCTCAATCGCCACGAATGCCGAGAAGTGCGGCCACCTCGATAATCGCCCCGGGTCTCAGACCTCTCGCTCGGATGCATCATGTCGGCGGGAGGCTCCCTTTGGAGCCATCAAGGCGAGTTCACGCCATGCGGCGCGTCACTCTCTCTCCCGAGATAATACACGTCGCAAGTCAAGCCCCTCAAAATCCTCCATTTGCACGGTCCATATCTCGGCACCCTTGGTGCTCCACATCGAAGCGGTCCCGGGGATAAAATATCATCCTCTCATCGGTCTCGGCCCTCGTCAAAGGCGGGCACTCCACTGTACTTAAGGGTCGTGCGCCCCTTAGAACCTATCTTCTCCCGAGCATGCTTGCTCCGAGGAGAGCATGGCCGGGTATGCCCGATGTACTCCGCCATTGCCGCCACATCGTGACGTGAAAGAACTCGAGCCCATACACTGCGAAAGGAAAAATCCCATCAATCCGGTGCAAAAAAAAAAAATGAGGAATACGTGCTTAAAGAAAAGAGAAAGCAAAAGAAAGCTTGTACCTCCGGAGGAAACTCGAAGCATGTCAAAGAGGCGACGGCCTTTCGGCTATATCGATCCAAGGCAAAATAGAGCTCTGCCCACCCTGCCTCTCCCCAAGAGACCTCCCGACCATCTCCACATCCTCCAAACTCCTCGGCCAAAGCAAACATCGCCGTCCCCTCGGCGTGTCCAAAAGTGTGCTCGAAAAGGCAAACCACAAGAAAGCCACGGCAATGCTGCACCGCACCCACTCTCTCGTCCCCAGCCTCCTAATTCCCGATGCTCTCCATGATCTTCCCGTAGACCACGGCATACTCCATCCCCATCCCCTTTTTGGGAATGGGGGTAAAGCCCAGAAGATCCTGCAGGTCCCGATCGCTATAGCCATCTCTCCACTCAATGCTCCGTCCTTTAAAGGACGGGCCGATGTCGCGGCGTAATCGGAGGGTGTAACCGTGGCCTCGCCCCAGAAAAAATGAAATGTGTGGGTCGCGTCCCACCAATCTTTGTGCCAAAGCAAAAATCGAGGCCCTTGCTCTTGGAGAACTTGACCCGGCCCCCTCGGGCACTCGATAAACTCATACAGCCCGGTCCCAATGACGATCTGTCTCGGACTCAACAAAGCTCCTCGGCCCAAGGCGGAAGCCGGTCCCACGGGTCAACCACAGACCCCACTGATCCTCGAGTCTTCATCTTGTTCAACTGCTGCGTCACAAAGCGATCTCCACCCTGCAATTGAAAAGAAAAAGAAAGAGTCAAAAAAAAAAAAAAATTTGCATTCAAAAAAAAAATTGCATTAAAAAAAAAATTGCATTAAAAAAAATAAATTTGCATTAAAAAAAATTGCATTCAAAAAATTTGCATTCAAAAAAAAAAGAGCATACACATGCATCATAGACATAAAATTTTTTAAAAAAATCGGACAGCATAACGGCATACAATGGACTCAGCCCCATTTTTCTTGCACAAAAGAGATTTTCAACAACCATTCATTCATTCATACATAAGAAAAAAGGGCATGTCAATAATATCGAGTCAACGGAAGTAAAAACTCCGTCCCATTTTTCATAAAATATCACAAATAAACAGTTTTTCCACAAATCATTCATTCAATCAACGGAATCAAAAATTCGTCCCACTTTTCACAGAAAATTACATTCTAAAAAAAAAAATGCATTCATATCATTCATATCATTCATCATCCCATTACAAAAAAAAAAAAAATCCTACAAGAGTGCATACATGCATACATTCAAGTCCGTCCCGAATTTGGGCAAATTCCCTCATTTCATATTTCAAAAAAAAAAAAAAAAGGCAAAATGCCCATTCTTTTCAAACACATTGCAACATGCAAATCATCAAAAATCCAATTTCAGTGTCAAAAAAAAAAAAAAACATAATTTTTGAATTTTAAAATGCAATTTTCGAATTTAAAAAAAAAAAATTGGCAAAATGCCCATTCTTTTTTCAAACAAAATGCATTACCCATATACTCATTACAACATGCAAAGCATCAAAATCAAAATCCAAGCCCAAGAGCATCATAATTTTCGGATATTCAAAAAAAAAATCAATCACAAAATCAATTTCAAGCAAGAAATCAACAAAAGAAGTGAAGAGATTCGAAGTATACCATTCGGAGACTCGGATCAGTGGCCCAATGTTGCCACGCATCGGGATAGTGCTCCTCCGCAATCGATTGCGAAAGGGTGTAATGCCTCCTCATTCGAACGAGCTCCAATCGTCTCTCCGCAATCGGACCGCGTCCTTGGCCTTGGATAGCAGCTTCCCCGTGTTCCATTGCTTGAAAATCAAAGAAAATGAAAGATTTTTGAAGGTTTTTTTGGCCAAAAATGGCTTCCCTCCTCGGTTTTCTCTCTCTCTCTCTCTCGTAAATTCAAAAAACTGGAAAAGGGTGAGGAAGGAGAAGAAAGGGCGTTGGCCCTCATTTAAAACCAGTCCAGGTCGCGTTCTGATCCGCGCGGACGAAAAGGAAGGGTCAAAAAGACCCTTTTGCCCTTTAAAATTTCGGGACTCTGCGGTTTAGTCCTCAACTTAACGAGTTAACCAAAGTTAACCAAAGTTAACCCCCTCTTCAAAAGAGCTTCACGGCGGTCAAACGTAAGTCCGATTTCTCAGGAAAGATAACGGAATCCCGTTTCTTTCATCAAAATCATCAACGGCGGTCAAACGTAAGTCCGATTTCTCGAGAAAGATAACGGAATCCCGTTTCTTTCATCAAAATCATCAACGGCGAGTCAAACGTAAGTCCGATTTCTCCAAGAAAGATAACGGAATTCCGTTTCTTTCATCAAAATCATCAACGGCAGTCAAACGTAAGTCCGATTTCTCCGAGAAAGATAACGGAATCCCGTTTCTTTCATCAAAATCATCAACGGCGAGTCAAACGTAAGTCCGATTTCTCGAGAAAGATAACGGAATCCCGTTTCTTTCATCAAAATCATCAACGGCAGTCAAACGTAAGTCCGATTTCTCGAGAAAGATAACGGAATCCCGTTTCTTTCATCAAAATCATCAACGGCGAGTCAAACGTAAGTCCGATTTCTCCAAGAAAGATAACGGAATCCCGTTTCTTTCATCAAAATCATCAACGGCGGTCAAACGTAAGTCCGATTTCTCCGAGAAAGATAACGGAATCCCGTTTCTTTCATCAAAATCATCAACGGCGAGTCAAACGTAAGTCCGATTTCTCCGAGAAAGATAACGGAATCCCGTTTCTTTCATCAAAATCATCAACGGCGAGTCAAACGTAAGTCCGATTTCTCCGAGAAAGATAACGGAATCCCGTTTCTTTCATCAAAATCATCAACGGCAGTCAAACGTAAGTCCGATTTCTCTGAGAAAGATAACGGAATCCCATTTCTTTCACCAAAATCATCAACGGCAGTCAAATGTAAGTCCGATTTCTCTGAGAAAGATAACGGAATCCCGTTTCTTTCATCAAAATCATCAACGGCAGTCAAACGTAAGTCCGATTTCTCCGAGAAAGATAACGGAATCCCGTTTCTTTCATCAAAATCATCAACGGCAGTCAAACGTAAGTCCGATTTCTCCGAGAAAGATAACGGAATCCCGTCTCTTTCATCAAAATCATCAAACGGCAGTCAAACGTAAGTCCGATTTCCCCGAGAAAGATAACGGAATCCCGTTTCTTTCATCAAAATCATCAACGACAGTAAAACGTAAGTCCGATTTCCCCAGCAAAAGCTAACAAAATCCCCAGCGAAGTCAACGGAATCCCGTTTCTTTCCTCACCGGCCGTAAAACGTAAGCCCAATTTTTCTCCAACGAAACCCCCAGCAGCGTTTCGAACTATGATTGGCTTGATTCCTCTTAAGGATACGTAGGTAGCCTACCATAGGTCCAGCCACCCGACCAAAACGGTCACCCTCTCCTTCGGCGGCGGACGAAGTCCAGAAGGACCATCCATCCTAAACCATTAAGGGAAAACATTTCAAATCAAGGTCCGAGACACCTAAAAAGCCATCATCTTCAAGGTCCGAGGCACCTAAAAAGCCATCATCTCCAAAGGTTTGAGACACCTAAAACGCCATCTTCAAGGTCTGAGGCACCTAAAACGCCATCTTCAAGGTCAGAGGCACCTAAAACACCATCATTACCAGGTTGACACCTCAAAATAGTCATTCCAGGGTCAAAGACCCGAACTACGATTGGCTTGATTCCTCCTAAGGATACGTAGGTAGCCTATCATTAGGTTCAGCCACCAGACCAAAATGGTCATTCCTATCCCCAGCAGAGCGGATATACAATCTCAGCCACCAGACCAAAATGGTCATTCTTATCCCCAGCAGAGTTTCTCTCAGCAATCGACTGCAGAACTCGCTCATCAAGGTTCGAGGCACCTAAAACGCCATCATCTCCAGGGTCAAAGATCCGAACTACGGCCGGCTTGATTCCCATTCGGGATACGTAGGTAGCCTATCACCAGGTTCAGCCACTCGATCACTCGATCACTTGATCATCCTGTCAAATATGGAGCCTTACTCTTATCGACGACCCCGCTTCCTTCGAAAGCGCCGTCGCCGAGGGCTCTTGTAAGTGCTCCAATTTGAGTTGTTAGTATTTTCGTTAGAAAATTAACGAAAGTTTTAACATTTCTAACATTTCTAACAATTCCTAACATTTCTAACCAAGCAAGGGTAGATTAGGGATTGCCATTTTAAGATAAACCAAGGAAAAGAATCAAAAAAGCAAAAGAAATGGTCAAAAACCAAAAATAGAAATTTCTTGGAACAAAAACTGGCTGCCTAATTTGAATTTTAAAAAAAATATTCCTTGTGTCCAAAGCCTGCAGCTGTAATTAATGAACAGTGCACGCTAAGCTTCTCATCCGCGCGGACATAAATGGAATTTTCAGAGGGCTATAAATTGAGGCCTTCAGTCACAGAAATAAGGAGCCACAACACATTTTGCAACTGCACCTTGGCGAAAATAGGGAGAAAACAGTGAGAATTCTCTAGAATTGTCACCTTTTTCTCTTAATTATTTTCCCAAATCCCACTCACTCTCAAATTCAAACACTCACATATTCAAGCTTCATACACAAACACAAGGAAGATAGGTATAACCTCCCTCTCCTTACCCTAAATCTCTCTCATCCATGCATGCATTTTCAAACTCCAAAATGTAGTTTGTTCATCTTCTTGCCCTAGATCCAAGAAGATCACCATGGAAGTTCATCTCCATGGTTGATCTTCTACAAGGATCAACATTCTCTTTCAAAGTGTTCTTACTTACTTGCAAATGCATTTTCAAAACCCTAAAAACCATTTTCATACATCAAATCTTCATTTTCAAAGGATAAAATTCCCCTTCCCAAGCAAATGAAATGCTTAAGTCCTAATGTACCCCAAGGATGGTTTGATATAGTTGATTCACCACTAAAATGTCAAGTGATCACTAATCAAAACCTAGGGAAATGGGGACAAGCATGGATGCAAAACCCCCCTTAAAATCATGTTTTTCTTCTTAAGAAAGTTGCTGTCCAGTAGCAATTTTCTAAGACCTCTGTCCATGGTCTAATTTTTTGGACACAGATAAACTTGGAATTTGGTGTTGACTACAAAACACTTTTTGTAGCCAACATCCAGAGCTTTCCAGACATATTTTTATTTCATTTTTTGCGTGAGTAAAACTCCCTTTTTCAAATTTTCTTTTAAAGGTCAGTTCATCAGTCTCTGGAAATCCAGATTTCACATCTGAGATTTCCAGAAGGTTTTGGTCCCTCAAATCATCTCCAAAATGGAAAATTCTTTTACAGAAATCTTATTTAAGGTGTCTGGAACAACTTTCATTCTCTGAGTTTCCTCAGATTATGAAGTTTTAAAGCCCTTAAATCCATTTCAAAGTCAAGTGTCCACTGCCTTTTTCATTCTGGCAGAATTGGTTTTCAACTTCAAAAAATCCTTTGAGTCCCAAAACTCAACCCAAAAATCATACCAAAAATCATGGGATTCGTTCAAAGTCTAATAAAGATTTCCCAATTTTTACTTTTCTCAGTTTCAATTTGTTTTGGCCAAAGTAACACACACACACACACACACACACACACACAAATGGTTTTTAATGCTTGGAAGACTCGTTTTACGAGGCATTCCGGGTGAACACTAACGTTCTTCCCGGCGTGTAACGTGACCTCCGAACCCAAATCTCTCATTTCGGGCATTTTTCAAAGTTTTGGCCCTTAAAACAAAAATGGCGTGGCGACTCCGTTTTTCCGATTTTATTTGGTTTTCAAAGAAACGAAAAATCGAATTTTTTCGCGAATTGGAATTCAACATCGTTACAATAGTGCACATGACAATCCTTACATACCTCTTTTTAAAGAGGCACATATTCGTACGGATTAGTTTGCAGACTGCAATATTTGTTTAATTTTTCCAGTTTCAAATTTATTTCAAAACCCTTTTTTTTTATCAAAGTAAACAGTTTTCTAAAACTGCACAGTTTTCTCCTTTTCTTTTAAGATACAAATTCATTTGATTTTAAAAACACACACACACACAACTTTCAAAAAAGGTTAGAAAGTCTCATAAATATAAGGCGTCTCGAGTGAACACAAAAAAACTCTTCTCGAGGCGTGACATAACCTCCGAACTCAAGATCTTACATTAAAACTCTTTTATCAATATTTTGCGCTCACAAAACGGCGTGGCGACTCTCTTTTTCAAAAAAATTCATTCGTCCAATCTTTAAAACATTTTTTACCTTTCAAAAAGGAACAAGCCCCGACACGCTCGGGCGTTCTCCGTATCGAGTAATTTCAGTTGGGGACTCTACATTCTTCACGGTCTGATATCCAATCTAGACCTTCCACGGTCCAATTTCCGTTCTCGACCTTTCACGGTCTGAACTCCAATCCCGATCAATCTCTGATCTCGACCTTTCACGGTCCAATTTCTGTTCCCGACCTTTCATGGTCCGATCTCCAATCTCGACCTTTAACGGTCCAACTTCCAATCTATACCATTCACGATCCAATCTTTAATCTCGACCTTTCACGGTCCAATTTCTGATCCCAACCTTTCACGGTACGATCTCCAATCTCGACCTTTCACAGTCCAATTTCCAATCACGACCTTTCACGGTACAATCTTTAATCTCGAACTTTCACGTTCCAATTTCCGTTCTCGACCTTTCACTGTCCGATCTCCAATCTCGACCTTTCACAATCCAATTTCCGATCTCTAATCACCACCTTTCACGGTCCAATCTCCAATCTCGACCTTTCACGTTCCAATTTTCGATCTCTAATCACGACCTTTCATGGCCCAATCTCCAATCTCGACCTTTCACAGTCCAATTTCTGTTCTCGACCTTTCACAGTCCAATATACAATCTCGACCTTTAACGGTCCAATTTCCAATCTCTAATCATGACCTTTCACGCTCCAATCTTCAATCACGACCTTTCACTCTCCAATTTCCAATCACTGATCACGCCCTTTCACGGTCCAATCTTCAATCACGACCTTTCATGATCCAATCTCCAATCTCAACCTCTTCGGTCTAATTTCCGATCTCTAATCACGATCTTTCACGGACCAATCTCCAATCACGACCTTTCACGGTCCAATCTCCAATCTCGGTCTTTCACGGTCCAATTTTCGATCTCTAATCACGACCTGTCACAGTCCAATTTCCGATCTCCAATCTAGACTTTTCACGGTCAATTTCCAATCACGACATTTCACGGTTCAATCTTTAATCTCGAACTTTCACGATCCGATCTCCAAGCTTGACCTTTCACGATCCAATTTCCGTTCTCGGCCCTTCATGAACTCCAATCCCGACTTTTCACGGTCCAATCTCTGATCTCGACCTTTCACGTTCCAATTTCCATTCCCGCCTTGCACGGCTCGATCTCCAATCTCGACCTTTCACGATCCAATTTCCAATCTCGACCTTTCACGGTCTAATCTTTAATCTCGACCTTTCACGGCCCAATTTTCGATCCTGACCTTTCACGGTCCAATTTCCGATCCTGACCTTTCACGATCCGATCTCCAATCTCGACCTTCCACAGTCCAATTTCCAATCACGACCTTTCACGTTCCAATCTTTATTATTGACCTTCCACGGTCTGATCTCCAATCTCGACCTTTCATGATACAATTTCCGTTCTCGACCTTTCACGGTCTGAACTCCAATCCCGACCTTTCACGATCCAATCTCTGATCTCGAACTTTTACGGTCCAATTTCCGTTCCCGACCTTTCACGATACCGATACGATCTCCAATCTCGACCTTTTACAATCCAATTTCAATCTCGACCTTTCATGGTCCAATCTTTAATCTCGACATATCACGGTCCAATTTTCGATCCCGACCTTTCACGGTCCGATCTTCAATCTCGACCTCACGGTCTAATTTACAATCACTATCTTTCACGGTCCGATCTCCAATCTCGAACTTTCACGGTCTAATTTCCGTTCTCAACCTTTCACGATATGAACTTCAATACCGACCTTTCATGGTCCAATATGTGATATCGACCTTTCACGATCCAATTTCCGTTCCCGAGCTATCACGGTCCGATCTCCAATCTCGACATTTCACGGTCCAATTTCCAATCACGACCTATCGCGGTCCGATCTCCAATCTCGACCTTTCACGGTACAATATTTAAAACCAAACCATTTAAGATGGCCTTTAGTGTGTGGCACCAACAATTTTATTGGATTTATGGATTGGGGCAATTCCAACCAAAATGTTTTCTAACAGAGCTTATACTACCCCTAACTTTCTCTCTTGGGCATCCAGACACTAGTTTTCTGAGCTTGATTTCATCTGTCTGGTGCATTTTTACTACGCATAAGTTGCACCAAATGTGTTGTGTGGGGCATGGGTACCGGTGCAGAATATAGATAAGACTTTTCCATAAGGATATGGTTTTGGTAAAATTGCAATAATATAAGATTTCCAGAAAAAAAAAAAAAAAAAAAATTGGAAAGAAATTGTGTTGGTGATTTTAGTATCACTCAACTTATTTTATTGTAATGATGATTTACTAAGAGATCAATATGATTCGTATTAGACTCGGATACGAGTAAGGGAAAGTGTGGAGTACACACTCGTTTGAGCTAAAACGAAGTCAACCTCAATAAAGAAGTAAAAGTTAAAGGGTAGCACATTTTGCTGATGTGCTCGGCCGAGCAGAGTCCTTGACTCGGCCGAGCAGAGCATGACAGATTGTCCAAGTTTCTGGACAGCCTTGCTCGGCCGAGGCATGTGCCTTGCTCGGCCGAGCAGTATGAACAACACGGCCGTGCAGTTCATAAGACACGGCCGTGCAGCTTGGCAGAATCTCATTAGACATGTGTGCTCTGGCCGAGCGAGTCCTCGACTCGGCCGAGCAGCCTCCGAACAAAGCCCTCAAACTGAATAGTCACATCTCTTGGCTAAAATCATGTCTTTTGGTTATACCTTTTAACTAATACCTCTCCATCTGTATATATACAGGGATTGATCTCAGTTGTACACACATGAAAAACACAAGAGATACAACAATAACGAAAGCAAAACAATTCTCTAGTTTTTGATTTGTTCTCTTTGCCTAGAAAACAAATTGCGTGATTGTCTTATCCCAATAAAGATTTTGTGTAACCCAGGCATTAAGGGTCGAAATACTTTATTCGGAAAGTGGATTATACACGATTCAATCATATATCCGGCCTTAGTATCAAGATCAAGACCCCATATTCCCCTACAAACGAATAAAGTATTTGGTGATACTCATGGCTGGTGGAAGTACTTTGAAGGAGATGACGAACAAGTTTGGAAAGCTAGACAAGTTTGAAGGGCAAGATTTCAGACGTTGGCAAAAGAAGATGCACTTCCTTTTGACTACGTTAAAAGTGGTGTATGTTCTATCTACTCCAATTCCTGAATTGATGGACGATGATAACTTGGAAGCTATCAGACGTAGATCGAAGTGGGAGAACGACGACTACATCTGCAGAGGACACATATTGAACGGTATGTCTGATCCTTTATTTGACATATATCAAAATGAGGAGTCTGCTAAAGAGTTATGGGATTCTCTTGAATCCAAGTACATGGCAGAGGATGCTTCTAGTAAGAAGTTCCTTGTGAGTAATTTTAACAATTACAAGATGGTCGATTCTAGACCTGTCATGGAACAATTCAATGAACTCCTTAGAATCCTTGGACAATATACTCAACATGGGTTGAAGATGGATGAGTCAATATCGGTTTCAAGTGTGATTGATAAGTTGCCTCCCTCCTGGAAGGATTTCAAACACACTTTGAAACATGGTAAAGATGATCTGTCTTTGGTTCAACTTGGTAGTCACTTGCGCATAGAGGAATCTCTAAGGGCGCAAGAGAATGACAAAGACAAAGGAAAGGAAGTTGGTGGACCATCGGTCAATATGATTGATGATGGTGGAAACAATAAAAACAAAGGAAAGAAACGTAGTTTCAATGACAATGGTTCTGGTTCCAACAAGAAGCCTAAATTGGCATGTTGGAAGTGTGGCAAATCTGGTCACTTTAAGAAGGATTGTCGTGTTGGAAACAACAAGAAAGGCGCAAGCACAAGTGGTTCGGGAAAGGGGTCTAAGGACCATTCTCAAAACCAAGGTCAGAATTTAATACATAGTTGGAACAGATTTATTAAAAATTCTGTTTCACTAATTTCTGAGGCATTTTATGTGCAGGATGATGCTATTGCGTGGTGGATTGATTCCGGTGCCACAACTCATGTTTGTAAGGATCGTTGTTGGTTTAAGTCATACGAACCAATGGAAGACGGATCTGTCCTATACATGGGTGATGACCATTCCGCTCCTATTCAAGGAAGAGGAAGTGTGGTGTTGGAATTTAGTTCGGGAAAAACTATTTCTTTGTTTAATGTTTTATATGTACCTAAACTTCGTAAGAATTTAATTTCTGGTCCTGTCTTGAACAAGTGTGGTTATAAACAAGTTTATGAATCCTATAAGTATATCTTATCAAAGTCGGGTGTATTTGTAGGATTTGGTTATTATAATAATGGAATGTTCATGTTGAATTTAAATAAAATTCCCCATTAACTCTAGTTCCGTTTATATGACTTCCTCTCGTTGTTGTTAATTCCTCATTATGGCATGCTCGGTTAGGACATGTGCACTATAAAAGAATGCTTGAAATGTCCAAAGATGGTTTGATTCCTGTTATTGATAATAATACGGAAAGGTGTAATACTTGCATGTTAACAAAAATCACTAGGAAACCTTTTAAAAGTATTACAAGGAATTCTCGTAAACTTGAATTGATACATAGTGATTTATGTGATTTTCATGCAACTCCATCTTTAGGCAATAAAAGTATATTGTCACTTTTATAGATGATGCCTCTAGGTTTTGCTATATTTATTTGCCGCATGCAAAAGATGAAGCCCTAGATAAATTTAAAATTTATAAACCGAAGTTGAACTTCAACTTAATGGCTTGATTAAAACCTTACGTACGGATAGAGGTGGTGAATATTATGATCCTAAATATTTCCAATCCGTAGGATAATTCATGAGACTACGGCTTCCTTATGTACCACAACAAAATGGTGTGGCCGAAAGGAAGAATAGAACTCTTGAAGAAATGGTTAACGCCATGTTGTCTTACTCGGCTTGAGTGACGGGTTTTGGGGTGAAGCCATGTTAACGGCTTGTCATCTATTGAATAGAGTTCCTAATAAAAGGAACAAGATTACCCCATATGAGCTTTGGTATAAGAAAAGACCAAACTTGACATTTTTGCGAAGTTTGGGGATGTAGGGCCGTGGTTAGACTTCCGGACCCTAAAAGGAAAAAGTTGGGAGAAAAAGGTGTTGATTGCATCTTTGTTGGATATGCCGAGCATTCCAAGGCATATAGGTTTTATGTTATAGAACCTAATGAATTCATTTCTATAAACACAATTATAGAATCAAGAGATGCAATCTTTGATGAGAATCGTTTATCTTCTATACCTAGACCCAAGGATATTATACCAATGTCTACCGAATCTCAAATGGATGATCATTCAATTGATGTACCAAGTGAGACACCCGAACCTCGTAAGAGTACAAGAGTAAGGAAAGCTAAATCATATGGTTCGATTTTCAACTATATTTAGTTATGGGATCAAGAGATCAAATTGAATCTCAATACTCTTACCGTTATAGTATAGAGGAGGATCCAAGAACCTACGATGAAGCAATAAAATCTCGAGACGCCGGTTTTTGGAAAGAAGCCATCGATGATGAGATTGGTTCTATTGTGGAAAATAATACATGGGTCTTGTCTCGATTTACCACCAGCCGTAAACCTTTGGGGTGCAAATGGATCTTCAAAAAGAAGATGAAAGTCGATGGAACTAATGACAAGTTTAAAGCTCGATTGGTAATCCAAGGCTTTAGACAAAAAGAAGGGATCGATTACTTCGATACCTATGCACCGGTTGCTCGTATCACTACTATTAGATTTCTGATAGCTTTGGCTGCTATTCAGAATATGTTGATCCATCAAATGGATGTCAAAACAACATTTTTAAATGGTGATTTGGAAGAAGAAGTGTATATGAAGCAACCTGAAGGGTTTGTTATGCCAGGTAATGAGCATAAGGTATGTAAGTTAATTAAGTCATTGTATGGGCTGAAGCAAGCACCTAAGCAGTGGCATCAAAAATTTGATGAGGTTGTTTTGTCGAATGGTTTTGTATTAAATCAGTCCGACAAATGTGTATATAGCAGATTTGATGAATCCGGTAAAGGTGTAATCATCTGTCTATATGTAGATGACATGTTGATTTTTGGCACTGACCAAAATGTAGTTGATAAAACTAAGAAGTTTTTGTCATCAAAGTTTTCGATGAAGGACATGGGAGAAGCCGATGTAATTCTTGGTATAAAGATTAAACGGATGAACAAGGGAATTGCAATATCACAATCTCATTATATTGAGAAAATTCTCAAGAGGTTTAATTGTGATAATTGTTCCAAAGTTAGTACTCCCATGGATCCTACCGAGAAACTTGTATCAAATACTCGGTAAACCCGTGTCACACCTTGAATACTCAAAAGCCATAGGCGCTTGATGTATGCTATGACGGGCACTCGACCCGATATTGCTTATGCAGCTTGGAAGATTGAGTAGGTTCACTAGTAATCCTAGTAGACAAGATTGCATGCTATAACAAGGGTGTTCAAGTACTTAAAAGGTACTATGGACTATGGTTTGTGTTATAGTGGACATCCTTCTATATTAGAAGGTTACACAGATGCTAGTTGGATCAACCAAGAAGATTCATCTTCTACTAGTGGTTGGGTGTTCTTGCTTGGAGGAGGTGCCATTTCTTGGGCTTCCAAAAAGGCATACATGTATTACACATTCTACAATGGAATCTCGAGTTTGTAGCATTGGCTGGCTACTGGAAAAGAAGTGGAGTGGCTTCGGAACTTGATATATGAGATTCCATTATGGCCAAAACCGATATCACCAATGTCTATCCATTGTGATAGTGCCGCCACCTCGCTAGGGCCTATAGTCGCATTTATAATGGCAAGTCTAGACACTTGGGTGTCGACATAGTATGATTCGGGAGTTAATCATGAATGGTGTGATATCGCTGAATTTGTTCGATCGCAACAAAATTTGGCCGACCACTGACGAAGGGGTTAGCCAGAGACTTGGTAAATAAGTCTCGCAATGGGAATGGGATTAAAGTCCATTTAATCCTCTAATTGTGAGATACCCAATTCCCTTCTAATACAACGTTAGAAGCTTGAATTCAATGTGGAAAGCTCGCAGCTTGGAGATTGAAACACATGTTATTATCTTTCCCAAGGTATGTGTTCGCACTGCAAGTAAAGGTTAGGTTGAAGAATATCTTCTTAATAGTTCCTTTGAAAAATTGCAAATGCAGTGCAAGATTAAAAGGAACTACCTATATGGACATGAAGTTTTGCCGCTTCAAGAAGCTAGGACTTGGCTTCCTATATGTTCACTAATGGATATGGACACATGGCTTGTAAAAGTGTCAAGATTAAACAAAGAGAATTGTACTGAACTTATGTGTATAGTATCTTCGTGTATTCATATGAGTTGACGGGTTCAATCGTTACGACACCCCGATTCTCGAGTATTTGAAATGTGTATTATACTAAGATGAAAATTCAATCGCAAGACATTTTCATTTATGCATTCGTTTGTTTCGTTATTTATAAAGTTTAGTAAATCAAAGGATTACACTAAAATGGAGGGGATTTGTTGGTGATTTTAGTATCACTCAACTTATTTTATTGTAATGATGATTTACTAAGAGATCAATGTGATTCGTATTAGACTCGGATACGAGTAAGGGAAAGTGTGGAGTACACACTCGTTTGAGCTAAAACGAAGTCAACCTCAATAAAGAAGTAAAAGTTAAAGGGTAGCACATTTTGATGTGCTACGGCCAGCAGAGTCCTTGACTCGGCCGAGCAGAGCATGGCAGATTGTCCAAGTTTCTGGACAGCCTTGCTCGGCCGAGGCATGTGCCTTGCTCGGCCGAGCAGTATGAACAACACGGCCGTGCAGTTCATAAGACACGGCCGTGCAGCTTGGCAGAATCTCATTAGACATGTGTGCTCGGCCGAGCGAGTCCCTTGACTCGCCGGCTTCTGAACAGTGCGCTCAAACTGAATAGTCACATCTCTTGGCTAAAATCATGTCTTTTGGTTATACCTTTTAACTAATACCTCTCCATCTGTATATATACAGGGATTGATCTCAGTTGTACACACATGAAAAACACAAGAGATACAACAATAACGAAAGTAAAACAATTCTCTAGTTTTTGATTTGTTCTCTTTGCCTAGAAAACAAATTGCGTGATTGTCTTATCCCAATAAAGATTTTGTGTAACCCAGGCATTAAGGGTCGAAATACTTTATTCGGAAAGTGGATTATACACGATTCAATCATATATCCGGCCTTAGTATCAAGATCAAGACCCTATTTCCCCTACAAATTGATAGTCAACTGAGATGTTTTTTTCTATCTATTGTACACTTGTAATGCAGATTTGAGCAATTTTAGTCAATTGGCATTCACACTGGTCCCAGTAGTGTACTGCTCTATCTACTACTCAATAATAGTCTGGGACTATTCTGGACAACTTCTTCTTAAGAGCTCAACCAAAAACCAAACTTGGAACTCTAATTAAATTGCTCTACCTGCCAAAATATACTCTCCTCCCCTGTTCCACGTTAGTAGTCCACTATTTCTTTTTTGGCCTGTCTACCCATCCCGACCCACGACTTTACCACGGAATTACTGAATGCATGTTGTAATTCCTGGATCTAGTTTTGTTATTATAGCTTCAATTTCAGAAACGAGACTCTATGAAAACTAAGTGAAATGTAAGTTTGTTGTTTCGGGACAGAAGGTTAGTCCAAAAGAGCCAAGAATAAGATGTGAAAGAACACAGGTTTACACTTGTTTGAATTCCCCACCCCCATAAATGAATCTTTATTTTTGTTCTTGATCAAGAATAAAATTGAACATTCATTTTGGGGAAGGATGGAGTATAAAAAGGAAAGAAGTAAACAAAAAGAAAAGAAACAATAAAAACACTCTCTTTGAGTAGCTAAAGGATTGATATTAAAAAATAAGATGCTCACCAGCTTTTGATGTGGTAGGATTGTCATATGAATAAACCCAAGAGGGATCCTCCCTTCACCATTAACAAATGCAAAACTACAAATGAACTGCACATGACGCTTCTATATAAGGCCAAATTTACCTAACATGTACCAAAAACCAATTGCCTTTTGGTCAAGAATGGAATAATTAATAAATAAAAAAAAAACTGAAATGCATGACTTATGACCATTTCTTTTTAAATATAGTTGAAAGCACTATAATATATAGTCAACCAAAGAAGAGGGGGAGAGGGGAAGAAAGGGAGAGAGAGAGAGAGAGAGAGAGAGAGAGAGAGGGAGAGAGGGAGAGAGATGCCAGAATACTGTGTTACAGGGGGTACAGGGTTCATAGCGGCTTACTTGGTCAAGTCGCTGCTGGAGAAAGGCCACACAGTGCGAACCACGGTCCGAGTTCCAGGTACCTCCAGCCCCCATCATCGTATATCTTATGTTGGCACACACATCTTCATCCATCAATTGCTTTATCTTCAAAAGAAAAAAGTGGATTCAAGTGTAAACATGAAAAATATTGATTCCTTCCGTAGTTTCCATAACCACATATACAGAGTTTAAAGCTTGATTATGTTACTCAGGCAAGACAAAATCATAAATTATTTATTCATTAATTGCCAGAAAATTTGGATAAGATTGGATACCTTTGGGAGCTAGATGGAGCAAAGGAGAGACTAAAACTAGTGAAAGCCGATCTCATGGACGAAGGAAGCTTTGACCAGGCCATACAGGGAGTTGATGGCGTCTTCCACACTGCATCTCCAGTAATTGTTCCATATGATAACAATATCAAGGTAAATTTACAATTAAGCCCCTGCATAAGATCGAGTTTTATCATTATCAAGCATTTGTTAAATTGTACCTTTGCTAATGTTGGCAGGCCACCTTGATTGATCCTTGCATAAAAGGAACAATGAATGTACTCAACTCCTGCAAAAAAGCAAGCAGTGTGAAAAGGGTTGTGCTGACCTCTTCCTGCTCCTCAATTCGATACCGTTATGATGTTCAACAAGTTTCTCCTCTCAATGAATCTCATTGGAGTGATACCAAATACTGCGAAGACCATAATGTAATTAACATTCCGGTTCTGTAATATAATAGATCATATAAATATATTAGTAGATAGAAAACTTTGTCAAGAGACTACTGATATAACTTTGCTGTTTTTATATAGCTGTGGTATGCGTATGCAAAAACCGTAGCAGAGAAAGAGGCATGGAGAATTGCAAAGGAAAGTGGAATTGACCTTGTGGTTGTCAACCCCTCTTTTGTGGTTGGGCCCTTGCTTGCTCCCCAACCAACGAGTACACTGCAGATGATATTAGGCATCACTAAAGGTTATATGTTGAATCACACACACACACACACACATAGTGAATTCTGCAGTCAAAGAAAGTAACGGTATACAAGAGTGTTGAGTTGCATTCTACTGAACTCTGCTTAGGAAAAGAATCAAACTCACTTCAAAAATACTGCTGATAGAGTCATATCAAATGCCGAAAAACAGTAAAATGTTGAAACGTAATCTAGAAAACTAGCAAATTATCATATATTAAGGGTAAGGAGAATCATCAAAGGCATAGTTAGAATTCCACATTTTTACTCTAGCGTGCTTAATCCTGCTACATGCCAATTCGCTTTGACAAGAGAAAGAGTTCTAGCTCAAATGGCATCAAGTATACATTTCTATAAGGAAGGTTAGGGTGTTCAATCCCCACCAATGGTAGGTTTCACTTTCCAAGAGTCACTTTAGCAATAGTTTAAGCTATCAATTATTTTGGGACTAAAGCTTTGTTGTTGTTGTTGTTGTTGTTATATTTTGTTTTAAATAAAAAAAGCTTTAACAAGGTTGAAACTTTTTATTAGGTTTAATAGGGGAATACCCAAACACAACAGTCGGGTTCGTGCACATAGATGACGTGGTGGCAGCACATATACTAGCTATGGAAGAGAGCACGGCATCAGGCAGGCTCATAGTTTCGAGTGCAGTTGCTCACTGGTCAGAAATCATTCAGAAGCTCAGAGAGAAATATCCATCCTACCCATATGAAAACAAGTAAGTTACTTAATGCGTTCTATTTTTTAAATTACTTAATTATTTTGTATCAAGTGTTTGCAGTTAAGATGTAAAACAAGCATAGCATGAGAAGCAATAATAAATTGATTGATATTAAGTACTTCTTTTTTACCTGTTTGCAGATGTAGCAGCAAGAAAGGAGATAATAACCCACATAGCATGGACAGCAACAAGATTATTCAGTTGGGACTCCCTCCTCTTAAAACAATCGACCAAATGTTTGATGATTGCATCAAAAGTTTCCAAGAGAAAGACTTTCTGTGAGGCTCATTGTCTCCAACCACTTATTGTCCTTGGGCTATTTAACTTGTTCCATTTTAAACACATCAAGAATAAAAGAAACCGAGGTGGTATTCATAGTTATTACTAATGTTTAGTTTTGAATATTGAATAAAGTGAAAATAGAGGTGGTATTGCTAACGATGTATTATCCACGTAAACTGTCTAGGACACAAATTCACAAGTAAACAGTGAGATAAAACAGAAAGACAGGCAAAGTTCATAATGATCGAGAATCACCTTGGTTACCAATAAAGGTACGAGTAGGAACAATGCAGATGTAAGAGTGCATCATTACGGTTCTTACTCTGTCAAATGTGCCAACATTCTTCAATAAATCAGCCATCTGATAAAAGGCCATGTAGCAAATCAAGGGTTAAGTTAAATATTTGTTTAAAAACGAGATGAAAAAACTTAAACAGAGTTGCAACACCCAATTGACTCAATTAAGGGATCAATCCAAGTCTACTCGATGATCCCATGATGGCCCAAAATGCATGTTTTCATAGCAGGACAGGGGAAGAAAGCAAAGGAAGAAGTCTGATGAAATTTACACCTAAGCCCTCTGGTGCTCAAGTTAAGTGAACATAGATTGTAAGTGCCAGACTAATTCCTGGACTGAGCCTTTTACCAATTGAGAAATTATATCACTTCATGAAGTAACATTTAGTAAAAGTGCATCTGGTGCTAATGCAGATAAGAAGCTCAACCCTGTATATCTCTAAATCGAGTCGAAGTAGGAGGAACCTATATCTCTAGAGTGGCTAATCCGTGAACCGCTTAGCGTAGAAAGATTCAATCTATATTCAATTGTTTCAGCAAAATAGCATGTGCACGATCTGTACAAACTGCAGGCAACCAATTGCGCTGAAAAATCAACAAACACCAGGATATGATAAGCATTTGCTCTTCGGAACCAATTACATCATAGATCTGAGCTAAAAAGGAACATATACTTTCATATAAAATATGATGCAAGGATGCATAAAAGTAGGACTCAGATAGGTTCCAATAAAATTCACATTCATAAGAACCACTGAGATTACCATGCGAACTTACCTGAACAAATGCTTCTGGGAAAATCTTCCTAACAAAGAGGACTGAAAGATATATAACAAGTACAAGCCATTCCAGGCAATGATATAAAAATTCATGCAGTGTGAGAAGGGCATAATCGCACATGTATAATAAGATTTTTAAATCACAAAACCAATTCTAGTACATAGCGTAAAATCATAAATGGTCTACTGCAAAAAAAAAAAAACCTACATACTTTTCATGAGTTCGGATCTCCCTTTTTTGAGACCAAATGGCCCTGTGTATAAGTATGACTAAAGCTGTCACCAATCAGAACATATACCAGTAACTTGCTCTGCCCAGATATAGCCACAATGACTGCAACTAGTAGACTGCATTACCAACCATCTTGCACTGATTTACCTTCCCACAACCCAAGCATCTCAAATTGAGCAACTTCTCGAGTCCTCTAAAGGATTCCTCATCGTTAGGAGATGGTGGATATGGAAAATTTTACCTTCGCATGTTTGAGGCTTCACATAAATAATTTGATTTTTCCCTTCAGGTATATCATTCCTAGCTGTGCCACGTGCATACTGAAAGAGATATCTATGATAATTTCCACTTCATTGCATATTTTCCGTGAATACCACTATCTCTAAAAACTCAAATCAATAAATTTTATGATTGTATGCTCGGAATGGTGATACTAAATGATCAATACAAGAGAAGAACAAATTAATATACAAAGAGAGGTTAAAAGAGATGCATATGACACGCTGTGATGCAATGAAGAACCACAAATATAATCCTCACTAGCAACTTCCAACCAAATGATGATGCCAAGATATTTGGCCCTAAACATAGAGAAACAAAGCTTCATTGTTCTGCTTGGTGCTTTGGAGTCTGCAGCTATATGTATATATCAAAATCACCAATTTAAGTCAAGTTCATCTCCCTTAACACATGAAAGGTGACATATAAACAACCAATAACTATATTTACAGAAAGTAAGGAAAACTAAACTTGTACAATTTGACTTTCAAAAGGGACTTAGAGCAACTACTCCATAGAATCCAAGGTTTCATCCACTACAGTGTGTGTGTGTGTGTGTGTGTGTGTGTGTGTGTGTGTGTGTTCCTATGCATGTTTAAGGGTTTGTTACTTTGCCAGCTCAAAGACTTAATCTTACTTAGAAACAAATAAGTCCATAGGCAACTGTATGACCACATCCACAAACCATTGAACCTCCGAAGCATCAAAAGATCAATCCATCTCGACTTATATATTCACTCTTCCTAAGCAGTTCTTGTCTTCTTTAGTTTCTTTGGGTACTTGAAGCGAAGGATCAATTTGACTTCTTAGCTTACTTGGAGCATTCTTATCCAACAAAGATGTCAAACACACACACACACAGAGAGCAACCAAAACTAATTTCTACTCCTACATTATCCATTTCTGTACGAAGAGAAATATATAGAAACAAGGTAATTAATAGAACACATTATACAGTATGTATTAATATTCAGCAATTAATTGAAGAAATCCACTATCCCAACAAATCTACACTTCTGAAATCAAGTCATTAGATGAATCCCTAACATACTCCTTTATACATTCAATTAAAACTACATATCCCCCAACTTTGAATTTACAAACACAACATAACAAACACAATCGAAAAACAATTACCAATTAGAGGCTTAATCGCAAATTCGCATATCATCATCCAAACTGCTAAACTCCCCAAAAAGATACCCATGATTATCAATAACAACGGAGCTGGACAAATCATTGTATGCCCTAACTCTGGCTTCAAATTGGAGCTTCCTCGAGAAATAAGTCAACCGAGCTTGCTCGGCGGAATTGTAAGTACCCAAAAACACACGGATATTGGTGTTTGGGTCTCGGGTACGAGCTGCCCACTTGCCCGACTTTTTCCTCCAAACACCTTTGTAGCGCTTCGTGGGGACGGCCGGAGATTGGCCCAAAACTGTCTCGGTTTCTTCTGGGTTTTGGGGGTCGTCGTTGTAGCCGTATACTACAATGTTGTTTGATTCGGTTGCTGTGACGGAAGTGCTTGCGTTCGTTGCCGCCATTGTTGATTTTCGAAGAAGATTAAGCTTTGTAGGAGCGTGAAGGAGGGTGAAGTTAGAGTAGACCAGTGCTTTTGAGGATCACTGTGCCGGGCTGAGTTGAGCGAGTTCGAAAAGGTCACGTCATCTGCGACGAAGTATTTAGTCCTACAATCTGCAACGAATTTTAGAATATCCCAATCATCATCATTTACCCGATTCAACCTCAAATAAAATATTTATTTCTCTCATTTTTATATACACAACTTTCAATCTTATATTATTTCCTCCGTCCCACTTCAAGGTGATGATGCCCAAACGGGCTACCCGGCCCGCCAAATTAAGGGTTAACGGTGAAACGGGCTTAGCTCGGCCCATCCGTGTGTGTTAACGGGCTAAAGCCCGCCCGCGCAAAATCCGAAGTTGAGGCCACTGTTTACTGATCCAAGGATCCACGCCAAACGGATTTTATCCTTTTTTTTTTTTTTTGTTTTTTAACAAAAGATGGAAATGGGGTTGGGGGATTCGAACACGGGTGAGATATAATATTTCGGAACAACTTACCACTTGGACAAAAGGCTATTGGTGTTATTTATTCAAATGTTAAATATAAATTATATAAAAAAAGGGCCAAACGGACAATAGGCAAATGGGCTTTGGAAACCCGCAGGCTTGGCCCGGCCCGTCACCAATTATCAAATCCAAGCCTGTACCGTCTTTTTTTCCACGCACGCGCACCAGTAAGGCGTTTGTCCCTTACTGGACCAACCAAGTCCAAAATTGAAAATAATAATTTAGTCACTTAGGTTTTCAAAATTATATATTGGTCACTAGATATTCACATATTTTAGATCAATCATTAGATTCAATCTCAAAAAATATAGATTAAAAATTGACTTATAAGACAAATTTTTCAGATTATCACAACAGTCTTTAGTCTTTCCAAAAATACTTTCATTTTTTTATATTTTTCACATTATAAGATTACTTTGGCACTTATAATTGACTTATAAAACAAATTTTTCAACCAAAAAAATCAAAAATTTTAATAATAACAACGAATTGATCTCATAATTTACACATTTACAACTCTTATAAGTTAATTGTAAGACTACTTTGTTTCTTATAATTTACTTATAAAATAAAATTTTCAACCAAAAATTTCAATAATAACAACGAATTGCTCTCATAATTTACACATTTACAACTCTTATAAGTTAATTATAAGACTTTTAAAAAGTCTTATAAGTTATTTATAAAAAAATTTAAAAAAGTAAAAAGTCTTATAATTAACTTATAAGACTTATTAAAAAGTTTTATAAGTTATTTAAAAGAATTTTTAAAGTCTTATAAGTAACTTTTAAGACTTTAAAGTCTTATAAGAGTCTTATAAGTCCTTTTAATAAGTCTTATAAGTTATTTATAAGATTTTTTTTAAAAATAAAAAAGTCTTATAAGTAACTTAATAAGTCTTATAAGACTCTTATAAGACTTATTAAAAAGTAACTTATAAGACTTTTTAATAAGACTTATAAGTAACTTATAAGACTTTTTAAACTCTTATAAGTTATTTATAAGACTTTTTTTAATAAGTCTTATAAGTAACTTTTTAATAAGTCTTATAAGTTATTTATAATACTTTTTTAAAAAGTAAAAAAGTCTTATATAAGTCTTATTAGTAATTTAATAAGTCTTATAAGTAACTTATAAGACTTTTTAATATGTCTTATAAGTTATTTATAAGACTTTTTTAAAAAGTAAAAAAGTCTTATAAGTAACTTAATAGACTTTAAAAAGTCTTTTAAGTTACTTATAAGACTTATTAAAAAGTATTTTAAGTAACTTATAAGACTTTAAAAAGTCTTTTAAGTTACTTATAAGACTTATTAAAAAAGTCTTATAAGTAACATATAAGACTTATTAACCAAATTAACCAAATCAACCCAAATCATAAATAAATGTTAAAAGTTCTAAATGTAGAAAATTTCAAACTCCTATATGTTGTTTAGGGGTGGACATGGTTCGGTTCAAACCGTGGTTTGAGACCGAACCGAACCAAACCACGCAGTTTGGTTTGGTTTTCTTCTATAAATGGTTTAGCTTGGTTTGAAAATTTAATAAACCGTGTGGTTCGGTTCAGCTCGCAGTCTGGAACCTCAAAATCGAACCAAACCGAACCGAACCAAACCGATTCAGACCAAACTGCGGTTTGGAACCGTGAAACCGAACCGTGAAACCGAACCACGAAATCGAACAATGAAATTCTTGAACCGAAATCCTAGCCGTTCATTAAATGGTTGAATCTTGAATTTGTAATTTTGTATCTTTATTTTAGACAATGTCTTGTAATTTGTTTTGAGATGGTTTCTTTTGTTTTACTTGTTAGAACAATGAACTTTCAGTTTACTAAAACTCATTCCTATTTAGATAGTAGTATTTGTGTTTTATGTTTAATATATATGATTGCTAGTTTGATAAAAAAAATATGTAAAGAGCAACGCTTTTAGTTGGACAGGTTTGTAGTTTGGATAGCGGTCTAGACCGCAGTTCGGACCACGGTTTGAACCGTTTATGAAACCGTGGTTTGAGACCGAACCGAACCAAACCGAGGTGGTTTGGTTTGGTTTGGTTTGAAATTTTCTATGGTTCGGTTTGGTTTGGGATTTTTCCAAACCGAGTACTAGCGGTTTGGTCTCCAAATTCCTTCCAAACCGAACCAAACCGAACCATGTCCACCCCTAATGTTGTTTATGAATGGATATCTTAGTTCTTGAACATACCAAAAGTGTCGAGCTGGGCCAAGCGAGTAAAGCCCAGTCTTCAATCAATTATTGCCACCACATTCTCAATGGGCTAGGCCCAGTGATTACATGGCTCAAGGCCCATCTTATTGATCAGTTGACTTAAGTTCATTGTCCGACCTACCAGGTCCCGACCTAACTTAGTTCGACCTTACGATCCAAGTTCTACTTTGGGTACGATCCAGCTCTACCCGTCAGTCAGGTCGACCCAACCCCAAATTGCAACCTCGACCTGCCAAGCAAGTGTCGACCTAACGATTACAGGCGCACGTGCAACTATTCTTTCCATAACTGGTTCCCTATAATTCAGGAGCCATCCCTGGACACGTTCTCACAACATGTAATGGTCCCACAAATCGCGAAGCTCATGTAGCCCCACCAAATATACCACCCTCATCAACTATAAATACATAACAACCGCAACGGTTCCAAGGTAACTGCAATTTTGTTATTTGATCATCTTTGTTCAATACATTATTTGCTCTCCAAACATACATACTTACTCTCACGCCCGAGGGTCTAAGTCGGAGACAAATCCGGCTAGTCGTGGGTTCTGGTTTCAGGTCAAGGAGTCAAGTGATTGGTCATGCCACGTGGACGCAGATTGATAAGCACATTTCCTGCGGCCTCAGTTTGGTTCCATTGCCGGGAAGCGTGAATAACTTGACCTCGAAAGTTTTCTCAACCTACTATCATGGTGACAGCGGACGGACATGCTTCTGACGCTTGGGACGAACCCAATGAAGGGAATGTCAATATCAACACAAACACTAACACCAACGCTGGAAATGCCAATTTGCCTCCTCCCCCTCCACCTCGCCATCATGCTAGAGCGACTCGCTCTAATAGTGTTGCTGATGGCAGAGGTTTGCCAGATGGTAGGAGAAAAGACAAACGGCATATGGACGGGCAGGGAGCCCACCTCCTCCAAAGTGCCACACGGGACGAGTGGCTGCAAGGGACAGGGCAGGTCCCTCATCTAATCCCCTAAGCAGAAAAGAAATGCTACTAGAAGGAGCTCAGATTCTAGCAGAGTTGTTAGCTATGGAGGAGGAGTCGGAGCAGACCGATAGGAGGTCGGAAGGGGCAGCTCCCTCGCAATTTCAAATAGGCAGCGGGAAAGGAGTGTTAGGCAAGGAGGAAGTGCCCAGCAGTACGGTGATCGACAGATTATTCCTCACATCCGAACTCACATGCCAATCCCACCTGACGACTTGAGAAGTCACCTCAACACCAACCGGGAACAAGAGGCTGAGTCGAAGCTGAGACGGCAAAGAGAGGCCGAAAGGAATAGGCCTGCTAGGACTGAAAGGTCACAATCCCACAGAGGAGATGGGCGCAGGTCGCCAGATAGAGAAGGTAGGTGCAGGTCGCCACTTGGAGATGATAGGCACAGGTCGCCCGTTAGAGATGTAAGGCGCAGGTCGCCAATTCCTTCAGTGAGGTCACCCTCTCGCAGGGATAGGAGAAACAGAGAGATAACTCCTCCTAGGAGTGATAGGCACAGAGCTAACTCTGGGAGAGAACATCATCGAGAAGAAAGACAAAGGTCAAACGACGTCTCCCAGGCTAGGGACGACAGGCCAGATGCTAGAGAATGGCTCCTATAGAAGAGAAAGTTTGAGCAATGGGAAGCCGACAAGAAGGAGGATGTTAGAAAGGACGAGCGAGATGGTTTTGCTCTTCGACCCTTGGTCAAGGAGTTGCTCGACCGTCGACCTCCGCCAGGTTTCAGATTGCCTGTCCTGGAAAAATATTCGGGTGCAACCAACGCCAAAAGCCATATACAACACTTGGAGGCTACCATGTGATTTGTCTCCAACGAGGACGACATGATGTGCAAGGCACTCACAAGCACACTCACTGGGGCAGCCCTCACTTGGTTCAACGGCTTGGCACCAGGTTGCATCTCGACTTGGACTTACATGAGGAAGAAATTTCTGGATCGCTTCTCGACTGCTGGAGCTCGGAAGATGACAGTCATCGATCTAAACAACTTGGTGCAAGGGAAAAATGAAAGCTCGATGAGCTAATACACCAAGTTTAAAGAGATGGTCGACAAGATTGAGGAGGACCTCACAGACAGGGAGGTGATCAATTGTTACAGGAGTGGAATTACTTCTGCGGATATGGATTACGAGTTGACAGTTCGAACTGTGACTACTCGACAAGAGCTGTTCGAGAAGGCCTACAATGTGGCATTGGCCGAGGAGAGAAAAGAAAAAAAAATGGGAAAGTCCCTAAGGTTGAGGTCGCTGATGATAAGAAGGACTCAGTTAAGAATGGGGGAAACAACAAGAATGGCAAGAATAGAACTAGGGCGACTGAGAAAGTGCCCGAAGCTTTCACCCCCCTAACGGTGAGTCGAACTGAGATAATGAACACGGTTGAGCTAGGCCCACCTTCCACTATGAACCCAGCAAATAAGTTCAGAAGGGATAACAGCAAATACTGCGTGTTAGTGTAAACTGCAGGTGATATCGTAGATGATTTCCCAAAAGTCCAGGTGATATCGCAGATGATTTCCTGTACTGAAAATTATATAGTTGTATATTTCTTATTTATTATTTAATGGACTAATGTGCTAATATAATCTGTATAGTCTATAGTTTATGTTTATATTTCAGAGTGCAATAGCATCAAAGAAGGAGCTAGACACGTGTGAAAATTGGAAGAAAAGAGTTTATACATTTTATGTATAAATTCGTAACTTGGGCAATAACAAATAAAACATGTGAAGACTTAGTCAAGAGTTGTTGCTGAGTTATAGAAGAAGTACAAGGTTGATAAAGCATGGGAGTACAAGGCGTGGAAGCTTGACTTGAGAATTAATCAACTCGGTTGCTAAAATTAAGGAAGTGGGAGCTAAAAATGTGGAACAACTTCACCCACTCTCCCTACACTTTCTCAACGTGGAAGACCAGCCCCAAGGATGTTAATTGAGTAGCCTTCAAGTATTTTGAAGACTATAAATAAGCTAAGAAGGTTTCATTTGAAGACATGCCAATTACATCATCACATTCACACCTTCGAAAGCTTAGAGATAGAGTTCTTTGTTTGGTTTGCTTTAATCCTTCCTCCCTTGTAATTTCGCACTTGATTACATTAGTATCAAGTTGTGTGAAGGCTAGGATAGGATTCCGTTCTTTATCTCTTGTTCCATAGAGCTCAAAATAGTTATAGCTATAGGGAACTTTCGGCTTTGTAAATTCATTTATAGTGATTATAAAGTCTTGCCTAAGAGGCACTCTCAAGTTATATTTATATAACTAGAGAAAAACAATTTTAGTGTCTTTATTCCGCTGCAAACTCTTTTACAAAATTGTTTTATTTTTGAAGTGTGTGTGTGTGCTATCCCAAGTGCTATCGTTGGTGCAGTTATCACCTTGGATATCACTTGTGATTCCGGCCGTGACAATTTCAATTGGTATTAGAGCAGGTCACTTGACGTTACTAATGCTTGGTCTAGGTGTCATGGCTTTTGATCCTGCAAATCCAAATCAAAAACGTCTTCCTGTTTTAGATGGTTCGAATTATGCATATTGGAAAATTCGTATTCGCTCGCATATCAAAGCAATTGATCTTCGAGCATGGCGATCTATAGTTAATGGGTACTCTCTTCCACTTTTACCTCCTGATGAGGATGGTGATATTCAGGTTAAACCTGAAGGTGAGTGGACTAATGAAGAGATCACCCTAGCTAACTATAATGAGAAAGCTCTTAATGCTATCTTTGAGTGGGTTGACATGCATATTTTTAAACTTATTCAAAATAGTTCCACAGCTCAAGAAGCTTGGGATATTTTACAAAGGTTTTGTGAAGGTGATTCTTTACAAAGGTTTTGTGAAGGTGATTCTAGTGTGCGTGAAAACAAACTTAGAGGACTTACTGGCAAATTTGAAAGGTTGAGAATGGGTGAAAGTGATACCATTTCCTCTTATTTTGAAAAATTGTTTGACATTGCTAATGAGTGTCAACTTTTAGGTGAACCTTTTACAAACAAACAATTGGTTTCAAAGGCTATTAGAACTCTCCCTGAGCGTTTTAATATAAAGGTTTCATCTATAGAAGAGGCTCACAACCTTTCTACTATGGACATCAATTCCTTAATGAGCATTTTAAAAAATTTTGAGTCAAATCTTGCTGAGCAAAGTGAAGGTTCTAAAGGCAAGAGTATTGCTTTAAAAGTTCAATCCTCTAGTGGTTCAACTAATGAGGATGACGAAATTTTTGAGGAATTAGGTGAAGATGCCAGTATTGCCTTACTTGCTAGGAAATATAACTCAATGGTGAGAAAATTTAACAAAGAAAATGTGCAGGTAAAGGCTAAAGAGCAACAAACCAAGGTGTACAATTCAATGCCAAAGAGGACATTTCCATCTACTCGTAAAGGTGGTCCCATAAGGAGAGCATCATCGTATCAATCCAGATCGATCCAAAATACCTTGAATCAATCCAATGTCATGCTTGCTCTGGATGGGGTCATTACTCAAACGAGTGTGCTAACACTCTAAGGAAGATGGGAAAGAACCTATGGGTTTCACTCAGTGACAATGAGGATGAGAAGACCAATCAATCTGAAGATTCAGATCAAACATCAATGGTGGTCACAAACTGTGACTCGGATTCACATGATACCCTGTGATATCCAAAGTGGGATAGCACCTGAGATATCATCCAACAGGTATACAGATTTAAATTTGATAAATGCTGTTTGTTTTGTGGGTTCTGTTAACATGGATGCAGGTAGTTCACAAGAGGGTGAACAAAGTAAGGAGTTCAGCAAGGATGAACTCATTTGTGGTCTTAAGAACCTTTGCAAAAAATTGGTGGACGAATGGAAGAAGGAAAACAAGAAGGTGATTTCTCTGTCCAAAGAGGTTCAAGACCTGACTGATGGCTTGACTAGATTGGAAGTTCAACTCACAAAGAAGGATGTGGAGCTGGATAAAGTCAAGGCCAAGCTTACTCTTGCCGAAGCAACATTTAAGAAACTCAACACGAGTTCTTCCAAGTTAGATGCAATTCTTGGGTTGAGCAAACCACTCAAGGCAGGTATGGATTTTCAAGAGTCTTTAAATGCTATTACATCTACTTTGGCTAATAAGGAAGATAAGGTAGTTTTTGTTAAAGAAAGAGACAACGTTGAACTAATATTTTCTGATAAGTCTTCTGACAAGGTAAAAATATGTAACTACTGTTACTCTTCTGGACATTTGAAAAATGATTGTAAAACACTTTTAAAGAAACAATCCAGTTCCTGTGTGATACCTGAAGTGCTACCTAGCACGTCAGATATCACTGGCAGTCAGAATAAAAATTATCAAAGTAGGAAAGTGTGGAAACCTAAATTTAACCTAAGATGTGATGTTGTGTGCACTGCTTTAAAAACTAATGTTGAAGGTTCATGGTATTTTGATAGTGGTTGTTCTCGTCATATGACTGGAACAAAAATATTTTTAAAGGAATATGAACCTATTCAAGGTGGTAGTGTAACATATGGTGGTGGTGGCAAGAGTAATATAGTAGGAAAAGACATATTAAATGTACCTGGATTTCCTGCTTTGAAAAATGTTTTGCATGTTGATGGACTTGTAACTAATTTAATTAGTATTAGCCAACTTTGTGATGACAACCTTGAAGTAAAATTCAACAAAAACACTTGTGAAGTTTTTGATTGTACCAATAACTGTGTTATGAGTGGTACTAGGTCAAGTAATAACTGTTATCTTGTTGAGGATAAACAAGTGTGTCATTCTGTGAGGGTTGATGATGCTACCTTATGGCATCAAAAGTTGGGTCATGTCCATTTTCGAAACATTGTGAAACTCATTAATGCTGAAGCTGTAAGAGGTATACCTAGTCTGGACATAAGTACGAAAATCATATGTGAAGATTGTCTCAAGGGTAAACAAACAAGTGCTACCCATAGTGCTACCCAACATAATGAGCAGTATTCTGGGACAACACACTGTTTTCAATTAATGCATATGGATTTAATGGGTCCAGTGGAGGTAGACAGTCTAGGATGTAAGAAATATACTTTTGTAATGGTTGATGATTTTTCTAGATTTACTTGGGTATATTTTTTGAAAGAAAAATCAGAAACTTTTGAAAAGTTTAAGATCTTACATGCTAAAATCAAAAACATGTTTTCTGCTCTTATCATGCGAATAAGGTCTGATCTTGGAACGGAGTTTGATAATTCATTGTTCTTTACTTTTTGTGAATTAAAAGGAATTAAACATGAATTTTCTGCTCCCAAAACACCTCAACAAAATGGGGTGGCTGAAAGGAAAAACAGGACCTTACTTGAGATGGCACGTGTGATGTTGTTTTCAAAAAGAATTTCAAAAAGATTTTGGACTGAGGCCCTAAACACAGCTTGTCACACGGCCAATAGATTTTTTCTAAGATCCGGTACTAGAATGACACCTTATAAAATTTTGAATGGTAGGGTACCAAAGGTTCATTATTTTTATACATTTAGTTGTGTGTGTTATGTTCTAAATGATCAAGATTACTTAGCTAAATTTGACTCTAAAAGTGATAAGGCTATATTTCTTGGGTATTCTCAGGACAGTCGAGCATACAGGGTTTATAACCTTAGGTTAAAAACCATTCAGGAAACAATTAACGTTGTTTTTGATGATTTAGCAAGTGTTACAGGTGATGGAGTACAGGAATCTCCATTGATATTGCTGGAGGATCAAAATCAAGTAAGTGATACCCTGTGTGCCGCCCAAGTGTCGTCACGAAGGGATAGCATCTCGGTATCACCCAAGACCAGTCCCAAAGAATCGAAAATGAGGAACAATGAGATGATGATGCTCAACGTGCATGAAGATTTGAGAAGGGATCCACCAGCTAGGATCAGAAGAGATCATCCTTCATCTCAAATCATTGGAGAAGCAAGTGAAGGGGTACGAACAAGGAATAAAGGACACATTAGTAACCGTGAAATGGCAAGGTATGTGTGCATGTCCACCACATACCACAAGGTAAAATATTCATGTTTTGTTTCTTCTTTAGAACCCAAAAATATTTACGAAGCTTTAAAAGATAATTTTTGGATACAAGCCATGCAAGAGGAACTTGAACAATTTGCTCGTAATGAAGTTTGGTGTTTAGTACCACGTCCCATTAATACAAATGTAATTGGTACAAAATGGATTTTCAAGAACAAATCAGATGAGCAAGGAAATATTGTTAGGAACAAAGCTCGTCTCGTAGCTCAAGGTTACACCCAAATTGAAGGTGTTGACTTTGATGAGACCTTTGCTCCTGTTGCTAGAATAGAATCCATAAGACTCCTCTTGGCTATAGCTTGTTTTCTAAAAATTACCTTGTTTCAAATGGATGTTAAAGCTGCCTTTTTAAATGGTTATTTAAAAGAAGAAGTTTTTGTTGAACAACCAAAAGGATTTGAAGATTCTCTTCTACCAAACCATGTATATAGACTTGATAAAGCCTTATATGGCTTGAAACAAGCTCCACGTGCATGGTATGGTCGCTTAACCTCTTTCTTACTTGAATATGGTTTTACAAGAGGTGAAGCAGATAGGACCTTATTTATCCTAAGGCATGGCAAAGAAACAGTCATTGTTCAAATCTATGTTGATGACATAGTCTATGGCTCTACTTCTCAAACGTGTTTAAAAGATTTTGTAGAGGCTATGACATCAACATTTGAGATGAGCATGATTGGTGATGTGACGACCCCGATAGTAGGCACTATTTAATTACTTGTTAAGTATGTGGGGTTTGGGTGGAAATATTTCATTTTATGCTTTTTATGATTTTTATTTGACTTTATGTGACTATTTATATGTTTGATTGGATAAAGTAAGTTAGAAAGAACATTTGCTAACTTATGTGAAAATGGGATGAAAATGAATTAAAAAAAATGTTTTAGAGTTTAAAGGGAATAATAATGAAAGCTTCTTATGAATTAATAATAAAGAAAATTTTATTAAAATGTTTAGTTGTGTTAAAGGTTTAATGGTAAAGGAGTATAGTTAAAATTTTAATAATAACTTTTAATTGCATGAGGGGTTTTTAGGTATAATGAAGAGTTTATGGAAAATCAATTAAGTAAAAGCCTTTTATACTACTTCATTTGCCCAGTATCATCACCTCTTCCTCAAAAAAAAAAAAAACCAATTTCCATGGAGAAAGTTTACCAAACCCTAACCTCCTTCTTTAAATAATTCTCTAGCCTTCAATATCATTCTGTTTTCAAATCCAAGGGCGGATTCGAGTTCCTGGTGGAGAGGGGATCAATTTGAGCTACTCAAATAATTATTTCATTTTTCTTCATTCAAGTAAGTTATTATGTCTTTATTCAAATAATTGTCATATTTGATGTTATTTGAATTTTGGGTTAAAGGAAATGAATTTGTAGTGTTAAAACCATGATATGGGATTTTTAAAAGTATTCTTGTAGTTGTAAAAACTGAATTTTGGTTGGGAAAGAAGAGAGGGTTGAAAAATTAATGATTAATGGGATTGTGGGTGATAATGAGTTGTTAGATTTGGTTGCATGGCAATTTGATATGAATTTTGGTATGAAAATGATGTTGGTGGTTGTTGGTTTGTGTTGGGAGAGGTATGGAATCAATTGGTATTGTTTTGTTGGAGTTTAGGACTGATTTGAGACTTGTTTTGGTATGTCAAAAACAGAGGATTGGGAAAATGGGTTGTATTTTTGGTTCTTCTTCTTTGTTACAGAATTCGATGTACGATTTTGCAGTGGCACGAGTCGTGCCAAGTGGCACGAGTCGTGCCCTTTGGCCATTCGTGACCACGAGTCGTGGAACATGGTCCAAGTCGTTCTGAGTAGATTGGAGGAAAAAGGCACGAGTCGTGCCATAGGGCACGAGTCGTGCCCTGAACTGAAATTTTTGTACAACTTTGAAGGCTTGGAAACCTAATCAAATGAGAACCAAATTGATCACTCTTCAACTTAGATTAAAGTAGAAACTTTTAGTTACAAAATGATACCTTAGTTGATCAAAACGGAATAGGGGAAGTACTTGTAATATTGTCATGAGCTTGCTTCGTCACATTGATTTATTCATTCACCAAAGTAACTTCAACTTGGTAAATGGTATTTGGACCTTTATAGAGGTTATATATTATTGCATAATGACTATGTAGGAATAGTTTGTTATACTTTCCTACTTTAGTTGAGTTCATATGCATTGAGATTATTGTACATGGTGTATGAAATAAATGTTGCACTCTAGTATGGATTGAACATGAGTATGTTTTACCATGTTATATATATATTGTTGTTGTTATCCCACTTTGTGGATTTTATTTCAAGTAACTTATATGTTCTTGAATGGTGTTAATCAGCTGATGTAGGGGGTATAATGGAGTACGATCACTTATGAGAAATCGTTCCATAAGGTGCTCGGACTACATTATATCTTTGGCCTTTCCCCTTCTGTGGCCACAGATTGGGGTTTCAACTTCTATGAATATGTGCAGTCAGTTCATATGAATGTTGAAGTCTTATCTCTTCCTTGGAAAATGGGTCTTATAAGACGTGAATATGCAATCAGCAGTTCACAAGAGATGAGTTATATTTATATCTATCTCAGTTATATGATTTGATTCTGGTGGACATGTGTTCACGGAATACTTGGAGTTTTATCTTCCAATTTGATACGACTTATTGGTCAGACGGGAAAAGGTAAACAGAGGTAACGGAAAATGTTTACGGCTTTTCCAACGTGATTATATGCGCCTTATATGTGTTGCATTTACTTGGCATATTGATGCATGCATAATAACTTATTGAGATTTATTCTCACCCTTCTCCCTTTAATGTTTTAGATCGGGCTGAGACAGGAGGACCAGGACAGTAAGGACGGTACGGAGTTTGTTCTAGTATTTTGGGTTGCCGGGTATGTATGTGGTTAGATGGTTTGTCTTTTGGTTAATACTCCTATGTTGGAGTTTGTTCATAAAACATGTTATGTAAAGTTGTAATTATAACTTAAACTTTTGTAAATATGGTAACTAAGTTTGTAGTTGTTTAAAGTAGAGGTAGATGGAACTTTGGTTAAAGGTTGTAAATAAGTTTTGAAGTTTGTTAAGTGGTTATTCCCCTTTTCCTCCAAGTGGAGATGCCCCAAGTTAACTTTTGGGATTGTTAAGTTGAAGTTAGTTTATTTTCAAGTCATGAACAATTATATTTCAAAAATTTACTGGTGGTTTTTAATTGTTTTGGACTCTCCGGGTTGGGGAGCCCACAGTTGGTATCAGAGCCTCATCTAGAGGTAAAGGGTAGATGTCTAGTTTAAGGGGGAGTGTGTGATAACTGACGCCGAGTGTTTGATGCAGGTGTTAGTTATAATGGCGGGAAATGAGGATGATCAACATAGAGCACAAGGGAATGTTGGTAATGAAGGGGGTAATGGTAATCCGAACATTGAGATGATGGACATGTTTAGAACTTTCTTACAGAATATGGCTAATCAAGGAAGAGCTCAACAACAGCCTGAAGGGAGGCAAGGGCACAGACTTGAGAAATTTGTGAAGATGAATCCTCCTAGTTTCAATGGTGATCCTGATCCGGTGAAGGCGGAAAGGTGGTTAGAAGCAATGAACAAAATATTTGCGGCAATGGAGAGCCCGGACGATGAAAAAGTTAGATGTGCGGTTTTTAAGTTAGAAGGAGCAGCAGAGCATTGGTGGAACATCGTCAAAGATAGGTGGGATAGAGATCATACCCCACAGACATGGGAGAACTTTACGCGAAAATTCAGAGATCATTTCATTCCGATGGTGACAAGAGACAGGAAGGAAGTAGAGTTTCTTAGATTGGAGCAAGGGACTTTGACTGTAGCGCAGTACTCGGCCAAATTCACGGAGTTAGCTCGGTATTGTCCACACTTGGTGCCGGATGAAGAAAGAAGGGTTTACAGGTTCGTGAAAGGATTGAGGTTGGAGTTCCGTAAGCAACTTTTGACGCATGATTTCACGGACTTTCAAGCAGCGGTGAATCGAGCTTATCGAATTGAGAATGATATAGAGGAGCATAAGGGCAAGTCGGAAGGTGGAAGTGGAAGCAAGCAACGGTTCCAAGGACAAGGTTCGGGATAGAATCGAGGGCAATCAAGGTTTACAAATCCGGGTGCAGCAAGAAGTGGAATAGTGGTGACTCCAGTGGTTCGTACTCCTTCCAAGCAGTCCGGGATTGTTTGTGAGTTTTGTAAGAAGCTGGGTCATTCCGAAGATAGATGCTGGCGCAAGTTGGGAAAGTGTGTGGAATGTGGAGGAGATGGACACTTTAGGAAGAATTGTCCCAAGTTGAGAGGGCAAGCTTCCGGTAGTGGACAAGGCGGACCGCGAGGTGGAATAAAAAGGGATAATGAAGGCAAGCCTAAAGATAAAGTTCAGGGTCGAGTCTTTGCCCTAGGTAGAGGGGAGGTTGATCCTAATGCAGTCCTTAGAGGTATTATTCCTGTCTCAGGAGTTAGGGCCCGCGTCCTTATAGATCCCGGGTCTTCCCATTCGTTTGTTGCATCTCATTTTGCATTCACATTGCATAAAATTCCTGATATTATGCCTTATGTGCTTGAGGTATCGACTCCTATGGGAGAGTGCCTCACTTCTTCTGTGATATACAATGGTTGTGATGTGGTTATTTGTGGACACGTGTTGCCAGCGGATTTAGTAGAGTTACAAATCCGGGATTTTAATGTTATACTTGGTATAGATTGGTTGAGTCGTTACCATGCCATGGTTGATTGTCGTAGGAAGAAGGTCTTATTTGATATTCCTGATATGCCTTCTTTTGTGTTTGATGCCGACAAGTCCTTGTTTGGTATTCATGTTATTTCTGCTATAAAGGCTAGAAAATTGCTTTCAAAAGGGTGTGCGGGGTATCTAGCTTACGTGGTAGATTCCAATAAGAAGTCCCCTGAGTTAAAAGATGTTCCCTTAGTAAATGAATATGGTGATGTATTTTCTACCGAGTACTCTATGCCTCCTGATCGTGAGGTAGAGTTTTGCATTTATTTAGTGCCCGGTACCACACCTATTTCTAAGGCGCCTTATAGAATGGCTCCTGCTGAATTAAAGGAGTTGAAGACTCAGTTACAAGAGTTATTAGATAGGGGGTTTATCCTCCCTAGTGTGTCGCCGTGGGGGGCTCCTGTTTTATTTGTCCGTAAGAAGGATGGTACTCTAAGACTGTGTATTGATTACCGTCTTTTGAATCAAGCCACTATAAAGAACAAGTATCCTCTCCCGCATATTGATGATCTGTTCGATCAGCTTCAAGGTTCTGTTATTTACTCAAAGCTTGATTTGAGAAGCGGATACCATCAGTTGAAGATTCGGCCTGATGATATTTCCAAGACAGCTTTCAGAACCAGATATGGTCATTATGAGTTCGTGGTTATGCCTTTTGGGTTGACTAACGCTCCGGCCGTATTTATGGATATGATGAACCGTATTTTCAAGCCATATCTTGATAGCTTTGTCGTGGTATTCATTGATGATATTCTTGTCTACTCTAAGTCCCGGGAGGAACATGAGACTCATTTGAGGATTGTTCTTTCTCTTCTCCGTGAAAAGCAATTGTTCGCCAAGTTCAGTAAGTGTGAATTCTGGCTCGAGCAGATATCCTTCTTGGGGCATGTTGTTTCTAGTTCGGGAATTTCAGTTGATCCTTCCAAGATTGAAGCCGTTGTCAGTTGGAAGCAACCTTCAACTGTGACTGAGGTTCGAAGTTTTCTTGCGTTAGCGGGGTACTACCGAAGATTCATTGAGGGGTTTTCTCGTATTGCAACTCCGTTGACCCGGTTGACTCGAAAGGATGTACCGTTTGTGTGGGATGCCAAGTGTGAAGCTAGCTTTGAAGAGTTGAAGAAAAGGTTGACGTCAGCTCCTGTTCTTACACTTCCAGATGGTTCCGAGAATTTTGTGATATTTAGTGATGCCTCGAAGGAGGGCTTGGGATGTGTGTTAATGCAAAGTGGGAAAGTGGTTGCGTATGCTTCTCGGAAGTTGTCACCGACTGAACAGAACTATCCTACTCATGACATGGAGTTAGCTGCGATTATTTTTGCGTTGCACAAATGGAAGCATTATTTATACGGAGCGAGATTTGAGATTTTCACGGATCACAAGAGTTTGAAATATTTATTCACACAAAAGGAGTTGAACAATAGACAACGAAGATGGCTAGAATTTTTGAAGGACTTCGATTGCGTGATTTCATATCATCCGGGGAAGGCGAATGTTGTTGCGGATGCGATTAGCCGGAAGGCTTACTTATCAACCTTGAGTGCTCGGGAGTCAAGGCATGAATTACTTTTTGCGAATGTTCGAGCCGTTCCAACTTTATATGGAGACTTGATGGAAGCTCAATCACTTGATCCGGAGTTGAAGAAAATATTGGGACAAGTTCAAGATGGTAAAATCGGGGATTTTTCTTTGAATAGAGATGGACTCCTTACTTTCCGAGGCCGTATTTGTGTTCCTTCATCACCGGAGATCAAGAGGAGGGTTCTAGAAGATGGCCATAAATCTAAGTTTGCCGTTCATCCGGGTAGCACGAAGATGTACCAAGATTTGAAACGAGGATATTGGTGGAATGGGATGAAAAGAGAAATAGCGGAGTTTGTATCTAAGTGTCTAACATGTCAACAAGTAAAAGCGGAACATCAAAGACCGGCGGGATTACTTCAACCATTAGAGATTCCGGAGTGGAAATGGGAAGGGATTTCAATGGGCTTCGTGACAGGTTTGCCTCTTACCGTGAAGAAGATGGATGCCATTTGGGTTATAGTGGATCGATTGACGAAATCGGCTCATTTTCTTCCCGTGTCAACAAAATTTTCGATGGAGAGATTGGCTCAGTTGTATATGAAGGAAATTGTTAGACTCCACGGGGTTCCAGTTAGTATCATGTCAGATAGAGACCCGAGGTTCACTTCTAGATTCTGGAGGGCATTGCACGAAGCTTTGGGTTCCAAGTTATGTTTCAAAGACGGCGTTTCATCCTCGAACAGATGGGCGATAAACGCACTATTCAGATTTTAGAGGATATGCTTAGAGCATGTGTGATGGATTTTCAGTTATCTTGGGAAGATCATTTACCGTTAGTCGAGTTTGCCTACAACAACAGTTATCAATCTAGTATCGAGATGGCTCCTTACGAAGCGTTGTATGGTAGAAGATGTAGATCTCCTATATGTTGGGATGAAGTGGGTGAAGCGAGACTTTGGGGTCCGGATTTGGTTCGGGATTCAACGGAGAAAATCAAAGTGATTCGAGACAGGTTGAAGACGGCACAAAGTAGACAGAAGAGCTACGCCGACAACCGAAGGCGGGATTTATCTTTTCAAATTGGTGATTTGGTTTTCTTAAAGATTTCTCCTAGGACCGGGATTAAAAGGTTTGGGAACAAAGGGAAGTTAACTCCAAGATTCGTTGGGCCATTTTAGATTGTAGAAAAGATTGGGGAATTAGCTTACCGTTTGGCGTTACCTTCATCCTTCTCTTCACTTCACGATGTCTTTCATGTGTCTATGCTTAGGAAGTATTGCCACGATCCTTCTCATATCTTGAGTTCACCTCCCGAGGAGATTCAAGCCGACATGTCTTATGTAGAAGAGCCTTTGAGAATCTTAGAATTTCAAGTGAAAGAATTGAGAACTAAAAGTATTCCGGTAGTGAAGGTATTTTGGAGAAATCATACTATTAAAGAGGCTACGTGGGAGTTAGAGTCGGAAATGAGGGAGAAGTATCCTTCTCTATTTGAGAGTACAAGTAAGTTTACTTAAAATTCGGGACGAATTTTCTTTAAGGGGGAGTGAGTGTGACGACCCCGATAGTAGGCACTATTTAATTACTTGTTAAGTACGTGGGGTTCGGGTGGAAATATTTCATTTTATGCTTTTTATGATTTTTATTTGACTTTATGTGACTATTTATATGTTTGATTGGATAAAGTAAGTTAGAATGAACATTTGCTAACTTATGTGAAAATGGGATGAAAATGAATTAAAAAAAATGTTTTAGGGTTTAAAGGGAATAATAATGAAAGCTTCTTATGAATTAATAATAAAGAAAATTTTATTAAAATGTTTAGTTGTGTTAAAGGTTTAATGGTAAAGGAGTATAGTTAAAATTTTAATAATAACTTTTAATTGCATGAGGGGTTTTTAGGTATAATGAAGAGTTCATGGAAAATCAATTAAGTAAAAGCCTTTTATACTACTTCATTTTCCCAGTATCATCACCTTTTCCTCAAAAAAAAAAAAACAATTTCCATGGAGAAAGTTTACCAAACCCTAGCCTCCTTCTTTAAATAATTCTCTAGCCTTCAATATCATTCTGTTTTCAAATCCAAGGGCGGATTCGAGTTCCTGGTGGAGAGGGGATCAATTTGAGCTACTCAAATAATTATTTCATTTTTCTTCATTCAAGTAAGTTATTATGTCTTTATTCAAATAATTGTCATATTTGATGTTATTTGAATTTTGGGTTCAAGGAAATGAATTTGTAGTGTTAAAACCATGATATGGGATTTTTATAAGTATTCTTGTAGTTGTAAAAACTGAATTTTGGTTGGGAAAGAAGAGAGGGTTGAAAAATTAATGATTAATGGGATTGTGGGTGATAATGAGTTGTTAGATTTGGTTGCATGGCAATTTGATATGAATTTTGGTATGAAAATGATGTTGGTCGTTGTTGGTTTGTGTTGGGAGAGGTATGGAATCAATTGGTATTGTTTTGTTGGAGTTTAGGACTGATTTGAGACTTGTTTTGGTATGTCAAAAACAGAGGATTGGGAAAATGGATTGTATTTTTGGTTACTGCTGCTGTTCTGAATTCTGATGTCTGATTTTACCCGTGGCACGAGTCGTGCCAAGGGGCACGAGTCCTGCCCTTTGGCCATTCGTGACCACGAGTCGTGGAACATGGTCCAAGTCGTTCTGAGTAGATTGGAGGAAAAAGGCACGAGTCGTGCCATAGGGCACGAGTCGTGCCCTGAACTAAAATTTTTGTACAACTTTGAAGGCTTTGAAACCTAATAAAATGAGAACCAAATTGATCACTCTTTAACTTAGATTAAAGTAGAAACTTTTAGCTACAAATTGATACCTTAGTTGATCAAACGGAATAGGGGAAGTACTTGTAATATTGTCATGAGCTTGCTTCGTCACATTGATTTATTCATTCACCAAAGTAACTTCAACTTGGTAAATGGTATTTGGACCTTTATAGAGGTTATATATTATTGCATAATGACTATGTAGGAATAGTTTGTTATACTTTCCTACTTTAGTTGAGTTCATATGCATTGAGATTATTGTACATGGTGTATGAAATAAATGTTGCACTCTAGTATGGATTGAACATGAGTATGTTTTACCATGTTATATATATATTGTTGTTGTTATCCCACTTTGTGGATTTTATTTCAAGTAACTTATATGTGCTTGAATGGTGTTAATCAGCTGATGTAGGGGGTATAATGGAGTACGATCACTTATGAGAAATCGTTCCATAAGGTGCTCGAACTACATTATATCTTTGGCCTTTCCCCTTCTGTGGCCACAGATTGGGGTTTCAACTTCTATGAATATGTGCAGTCAGTTCATATGAATGTTGAAGTCTTATATCTTCCTGGAAAATGGGTCTTATAAGACGTGAATATGCAATCAGCAGTTCACAAGAGATGAGTTATATTTATAGCTATCTCAGTTATATGATTTGATTCTGGTGGACATGTGTTCACGGAATACTTGGAGTTTTATCTTCCAATTTGATACGACTTATTGGTCAGACGGGAAAAGGTAAACAGAGGTAACGGAAAATGTTTACGGCTTTTCCAACGTGATTATATGCGCCTTATATGTGTTGCATTTACTTGGCATATTGATGCATGCATAATAACTTATTGAGATTTATTCTCACCCTTCTCCCTTTAATGTTTTAGATCGGGCTGAGACAGGAGGACCAGGACAGTAAGGACGGTACGGAGTTTGTTCTAGTATTTTGGGTTGTCGGGTATGTATGTGGTTAGATGGTTTGTCTTTTGGTTAATACTCCTATGTTGGAGTTTGTTCATAAAACATGTTATGTAAAGTTGTAATTATAACTTAAACTTTTGTAAATATGGTAACTAAGTTTGTAGTTGTTTAAAGTAGAGGTAGATGGAACTTTGGTTAAAGGTTGTAAATAAGTTTTGAAGTTTGTTAAGTGGTTATTCCCCTTTTCCTCCAAGTGGAGATGCCCCAAGTTAACTTTTGGGATTGTTAAGTTGAAGTTAGTTTATTTTCAAGTCATGAACAATTATATTTCAAAAATTTACAGGTGGTTTTTAATTGTTTTGGACTCTCCGGGTTGGGGAGCCCACAGGTGAGTTAACATTCTTTCTAGGCTTGCAGGTGAAACAATCAAATGAAGGAATTTTCATTTCACAAAGCAAGTATGCAAAGAGCCTAGTGAAACGGTTTGGGTTGGAAGGAGCAAAAAGTTCAAAAATTCCTATGTGTTCTTCTCTCAAACTTGGTAGAGACCAAGTAGGTGAGGATGTTGATCCTACTCTATATCGTTCTATGATAGGTAGTCTTCTCTATCTCACTTCTAGTCGTCCTGATATCATGCTCAGCGTGTGTGTTTGTGCACGTTATCAAGCCAATCCTAAAGTCTCACACCTTAATTCTGTCAAAAAAATAATTAAATATGTTTCAGGAACAAGTGAATTAGGGATTTGGTTTAGTAAGGATACTAATACCAATTTGGTAGGCTTTAGTGACTCGGATTGGGCGGGGGATATGGATGATAGGAAGAGTACTAGTGGGGGGTGTTTTTACTTGGGCAACAATTTAATTTCGTGGTATAGTCGTAAACAAAATTGTGTCTCTCTTTCCACAGCCGAGTCTGAATATGTTGCAGCTGGTAGTTGTTGTTCACAACTTATTTGGCTAAAACATATGTTAGATGACTATGGCCTAGAGAGTAATTCTTTGACTATGTACTGTGATAACCTGAGTGCTATCAACATTTCAAAAAACCCTGTTCAACATTCCCGTACTAAGCACATAGACATACGCCATTATTTTCTTAGAGATATGGTAGATAAAGGCCTAATTAACATTGATCAAATTGATACTAAGTATCAACTGACTGATATCTTTATCAAGGCCTTAGACCACGAGAGATTTTCTAGTTTGAAAAGATCTCTTGGTCTTTGTAATCTCTAAGTCTGTTCGTCTGTGCTACCCCAGGTGATGTTATCACTCAGGGCCACTTGTATATTAGTGTATTTTTTCCCTTTATTTATTTAAAAAAAAAATAATAATAATAATAATTTCATTCTCTTTTAATCTGGTTAGCTTAGTTCTAACAGTGGCACATGCTGACCTTTTTGTTATGGTAGGTTATTACTTAGGTTATCATATGTGATATCACTCCCCTTCATATGCTTAAAGTGACAAAGTCACTAATTTTTATTTTTTTTTTGATAAATAAAAGGCAAAGGCATTTTATCCATACTATTCTCTCGAGCTCGGGGCACGGTGTTCGCTGCAATGATGTACTCTTGCCAATGAGAATGTATGAGGTGGTTTATGCTAAGTATTAGGGACATGGAGTTCGCTACTACAGTGTACCCTACTTGTAAGGCATAAATCACTTTATCTTTACACTTGAAATATAACTCGAAGCACGGAGCTCGTTACTACGTTGCTTTCTTGTTTAAAGAAGTGTATTGATACGTGATTAACAAGCAATGTACTTAAAAAAAATATATAGGCATATAATGCTTAAAGTGCATGAAAAATGCTCAGCTTGTTATGACTGTAGTGTTTAAAAAGGCTAAGCTTATTATGCCTCAAGTGTTTGAAACTGAAAATATTTATCAAGGGGTTTTATATCACATGTGTTATCCTACGTGTTACCATTATTGCCTTAACACATTAGTGTGTGCTATATTAGTTTTTTTTTTATTTCTTATTTTCGAAATATTGTTGATTAATTTTTCAAAATCTGAAAGTCTTTTTAATTAAAGAGTTTACGATTTTGAAAACGTCTTCAACAAGTTTCCTTTATTTTTTTAGTAAACTTAATTAAGTAACTAACCCATATTTATTTTTTTTGTGCATATAATGTTTTGGGCCTAGTTGCAAAATGTTTTAGTTTACTTATTTTTATTCTTTTACGTTTTACATTAAAAAAAATTCTTTTATTTTATTTTGCAACCGTGTTGTTTTTTTTAAAAAAAAAGGAAGTGATGAGGTTTTAAAAGATGTGGTTAGGGTTTATTTTGAAATTGTGTGGATAGGGATTAGTTTGAAAATTAATAGGGGTAGTTTAGATAGGTTTTAGATGTCAAATCAATTTATAATTATGTTCCCTATCTAATCTCTCACTCTCCTATTTTCACTCAACCTCCTCCGTTTCTCTCTCTATCCGTTACCCTCTCTTCTCTCTTAAACCTTCGTTTCAACGCCTTCTTCTCTCCCAAAATCCTAGGTCAAAATACGTTCCAAAATCTCACACAAATCTTCATGGCTTCTCCATCCAAAACCAATACCGAACCATCTCACACGGACCAAATGGACATTTCACCAAGCCTTGCTCCATCCGTGGCTTCTCGTGTGGCCATGGAAACTTCACCAATGATCACTCCAAGTTTTTCTCCACCTACAATGGCGATTGTTCCAGCCACTGCCCCCGTTGCCTCGTTTGAACATGGAATCCCTAAGGTAACTCTCATTCCAGCCGAGCCAAAGAGAAAGAGGAAAGCCCCAACTTCCAAGTTGTCTCCTCAAGTTGCAAAAAGAAGATCCTCCAACCGCATTAGGTCAATCAGGTCCAAGGTAACATCAAATACCTCCTTAGATCTGGTTGAAGTCTCAGAAAGCTCTCTTGATGTGTCCTCACCCCATGTGAGTGACGAGAACTTTGATGCAAACAAGAAGAAGGAGACTTCTGTGGACTCATTTGATGCTTGGGTAGATGGTGATGAGGAGGAGACCCTCTCTGGTTTTCAGAAAAAGAAGGTCAAGGGCAAAGCTACTGTGAGTGCTACCAAATGTGCTAGCAAGAAGAAGATATCATCTGAGGTAACACCTGCCTCCTCCTCTGTTCCTACTCATTCCTCTAGTGGTAATTCTGGTGATGAGGCTATTCGAATTGAAGAGGATAAAGCTTTTCCTAAACCTTTTCTTACTCTAGAATTTTACAAGAAAGAAAATATGGAATTTTGATTGAACAATTCGAGTAAAAGGTTGTTAAAAGAAAAGCACATTGATGAGGGTCAGTTGGAAAAAGAAGGAGTGGTTCAGTTTTTGAAAGACAGAAATTTTCTTAATGCTAATAATCATGCTTCTGTGTTTGTCGAGAGTGTTATACGCAATTTCTTTGCTAACTTGCATGCTCATTTGGATGATGAAGGGTCTGCAAAATATGGAAAAGTGTTTGTTAGGGGAAAAGTCTATTCTTTTACTCCAGCCCTAATTAACAAAGTTTTAGGCCTCCCAAATGTAGATGATGAGAGCATTAGGGTCAATAGAGATGAAATGGTAAAATTGCTCACTCACAACAAGCTGCAGTCCTGGCCTTTGAAAGAGAAACTTCATGCTTCTAGGCTATCTTCTCTATATTTTGTGCTTCACAAATTATGCATCTTCAATTGGCTCCCTACAACTAAAGAACCTATTGTGACATTGGAGCATGCAAATGTGTTGTATAGATTGGGTAAGAATTTAAGGATTAACTTTGGAAGATTAGTGTTCAAACACTTAGCTTCTTGAAGTAGAAAAAAGGAAGTGAACATTAGCTTTTTCCCCTATCCTTCTCTAATCTTCAAAGTTTTGGTATTTCAATCCTTGCCCATTGAAGCCTCTGATGTTTTTACCACTGAACCTGAGTATTATACCCTTGATCAACAACCGAAAAGGGCAAAAAGGTATACAAAAAGATCTTTCTTGGAACAAATATGATGAAACAGCCCTGTTCTTCCCAGGTGCTATCTCACGTGATATCTCAAGTGCTTCCCCAGGTGTTGCCCCTAATACTTTTGCAGGAACTGATGCTGCAAGTATTCTAACCAACATGATGAATCTTCTGAGCAACTCTGGTTCATCAATCCCAAAGGCAACAGTGATTAACTTCTTGCACAAACAATCAAGTGCAATGGGAGAACTTGTTGAGGGATGGGCTAAGCTTAAGCAGGTTACAGATGCTTTTATTGATGAAATTTCTTCCCAAACAGGGGGAGGATCTGCTGCTACTGCAACTACTGGAGCTGGTGCTACTGCAGGTGCTACCACCAGTGCTGGCCCAAGTGATGGTGGAAGTGATAGGGAAGGAGATCAGGAGGAAGATGAAGAAGAAGAGGAGGAGTTTGAAGAAGAAGAAAGTTGAAACCTGAAGGTTGACAAACCTGAAGGTTGATGTTGCCACTATCATGTGGGTGACTGTTTTTGTGGTGGTCCTAAAAACAATTTATTTTATTTTGGTGATGTTTGTGGTTCTCTAAACAATTTCCTTTTTCTGTTTATATTGGTTTGCTAAACACTTTAGTTGATTTGTTTATAACTTAAACTGCTAGGTTGTTTTTGCTAGCTTTGGATGATTTTTTGGCTACAATGGTTATGGTCTTTAATGGTAACTTAGTTTATTTCAAAAACTTGTTAAAGTTTGAAATAAATTAGTTTTAAATGATTAATCATTGTTTGTGATTAGCTCCTTGGTTAAGGGGGAGTTAATTTTTGTGGAGATATTATACTGTGTTCTATGCTCTGTACATTTGTATATAGACTAATCTTACAGACAACAAAGACATTGAGTTTGGAAAAAGAAATATCCAACTAAGGGGAGATTGTTAGTGTAAACTGCAGATATGATATCGTAGATGATTTTTCAAAAGTCCAGGTGATATTGCGAGATGATTTCACATCTTGAAAATTATATAGTTGTATATTTCTTGTTTAATATTTAATGGACTACTGTGCTAATAAACTCGTATAGTCTATGGTTTGTGTTTATATTTCGCAGTGCAATAGCATCAAAGAAGGAGCTAGACACGTGTGGAAATTGGAAGAAAAGAATTTATACATTTTATGTATAAATTCGTAACTTGGGCAATAACAAACAAAACGTGTGAAGACTTGGTCAAGAGTTGTTGCTGAGTTATAAAAGAAGTACAAGGTTGATAAAGCATGGGAGTACAAGGTGTGAAAGCTTGGCTTAAGGATAAAACAACTTGGTTGCTAAAATTGAGAAAGTGGAGCTAAAAATGTGGAACAACTTCACCCACTCTCCCTATACTTCCTCCACGTGCAAGACCAGCCCCAAGGCTGTTAATTGAGTAGCCTTCAAGTATTTGAAGACTATAAATAAGCTTGGAAGGTTTCATTTGAAGATATGCCAATTACATCATCACATTCACACCTTCGAAAGCTTAGAGATAAAGTTCTTTGTTTGGTTCTTTTTAATCCTTTCTCCCTTGTAATTTCGCACTTGATTACATTGGTATCAAGTTGTGTGAAGGCTAGGATAGGATTCCGTTCTTTATCTCTTGTTCCATTGAGCTCAAAATAGTTATAGCTATAGGGAACTTTCGGCTTTGTAAATTCATTTATAGTGATTATAAAGTCTTGCCTAAGAGGCACTCTCAAGTTATATTTATATAACTTGAGAAAAACAATTTTGGTGTTTTTATTCCGCTGCAAACTCTTTTACAAAATTGTTTTATTTTCGAAGTGTGTGTGTGCTATCGTTGGTGCAGTTATCACCTTGGATATCACTTGTGATTCTGGCCGTGACAATTTCAATTTTCCTTATATACTCACTGCTAATTCTTTCCTGAATTGGGAAGGTTAGTGAATACAACAGTTTAATCCCTCAATTAATGCCAAAAACATTTCCCAAAGCAGTTGTCCAAGCGTCAAACGGGGTAATGATTACGAATTATGGCGCTTCTACAGATCTGACCGTCAACGGTTAATGGTCGAGATTGAGCCACATCATTACTGGTCGACCAACAAGCAGTTCGAGCATCTACCTACGACCTACTCAAATCTTCATCAAAATTCTTATAACTTCCTGGTCGACAAAGTCCATCCAGAAAGTTGGGGGCCATTGAACGGAATAAAAGTGACAGGCTGGGCCCAACGAGTGAAGCCCAATTATTCATATATTATTGCCACCACGTTCTTAGTGGGTCAGCCCAATTATTACAAGGCCCAAGGCCCAGCAGCAGAGATCAGTCGACCTAGCTCATTGTCCGACCTCCTTGGTCCCGACCTAGCTTTCTCCCACATTACATAAACCATATCTCATACAAGTATCAGCCGGCTACATCATTCAGTCAGGTCGACCTAGACCCGGGCAGGCGATCTCGACCTACAAAGCATACGTCAATCTACAGAGTCTCAATACGCCTACAACTCTTTCCATAACAAAGGTCCTACAAATCAGGAATTATTTACGTACGAGATCTCTTACTCAATCTGATCCGTGATTCTAGGGATTTCATGCAATCCTACTACAATTATAACTCATATCAAAGCCTATAAATACTTCACAACATCAACGGTTTTGAGGTAATTGCTATTTGTTATTTTGAATACATCTGTTCATTATAATTTATTAGCTCTAAACACCGTACTTACTCTCACGCCCGAGGGTCTCCGCCGGAGACCATTCTGGCTAGTCGTGGGTTCCTTGTTTCAGGTCAATCAAAGCCAGTGGATCAACCTAATTGCTGGACGTAGGCTGATCAATATGTTTCCTGCAGCATCAGTTCGATTTAGCTCGGTTTGGGCAAATTTAGAAGTCAAACCGCTAGAATCGGTTTGGAAAAATTTCAAACGGAGTTAAGTCATAAAAAATTTCAGACCGAGCTAAACCAAACCGCTATGGTTCGGTTTGGTTCGATCTAAACCACGATTTGATTTGCGATTTGATTTTGCGGTTCAGACCACGGTCCAAACCGCGATCTAGACCACGGTCCAAACCACATTCCAAATCTAACATAGGTTCATCCCCCTAAATCTGAATTGAACACTGTATTAGCAATTTGCTTCTAAAATTTCATAGCAAAACTCATGAATCACACTAAAATCAAATAAACTCACTAAAATCTCATAAACTCACAAATAGTAAGAATTTATTTGATGAGATTAATATGTTGGAACCACGGTATTAGCCAATTATTTTTAAAATTTCATAAAATCGCGAGATACAAAAATAAAAGTATACGGATTAGACGAAGGGAGAGAGTTCGAATTACCTGAGAAGATGACCGTTGCCGGTCGAAGGCCGTTGTGGAGGACGAAGGAGTGAACTCGACGGCTCAACCTCGACTCGTCACTCTCACTCACGAAGCAGCTTAACAGCGCCCTAACCTAAATCTGATCGTCATCGATTGATCGTCGTTGATGAGAGAAATTAGAGACGGCAGAGAGAAATGGGAAGAGAGAGAAAATGGGAAGAGAGAGAAACGATTTGAGAATATGGTGCTGAGGTTTTGTGAGGTTTTGTTAAGGTGTTATTTAGGGTTTTTAAAAATTAAAGGCTGAGATTAACTAAGATTATGAAGTGACAATCAGGATTGTGGTTCCATGGTTCGGTTCATGGCTCGGTTTCACGGTTCGATTTCACGGTTTCAAACTGCGGTTTGGTCTTAAACGGTTCGGTTCGGTTCGATTTAGGAGTGCCAAACCCCAAGCTGAGCTGAACCACATGGTTTGTTAATTTCTCAAACAGAGCTAAACCACTTATGTCTAAAAACCGAACCAAACCACACGATTTGGCTCGATTCGACTCCAAACCGGGGTTTGAGCCAAACCATTTCCACCCCTACTTCGTGTTTGGTCTCCACTCTGAGTCAACAATTCATTTCCGGATCCACATATGGGTCGGTCCACGTCAGATTGAGCCTCTTGCCTCCGGGTAAAGCCGTCAAGTTGGGACAGAAATGGGACGGGATGGGACGGAATATTTTAGTCCCGTCCCGTCTCGTCCCGTTTCCATCGCGGGACAATATAGTGTGGCCCCGCCCATCCCGTCCCGTCCCGTGTAAGCCAATCAAAATGAACAAAGAGCTTGTGGTGTAAAGTTTGTTCCATTGTACTCCCTCCGTCCCGGTCCAAATGTCCCAACTTTCCTTTTTGGGCATTCCATTTAAAATGTCTCAACCCAAAAAAGGAAAGTTTTTTATTACTTTTTTATTTGTGGGACCCACTTGTCATACTCACAATAAATATCCACTAACTATTCCCTATCCCACTTTCTCTTTCCTACATCACTTTCATACTCACAACATTTATTTCACTATACATTTTTTTACATTATATACTCTATATTTATTCCTTAATTCTCATGCCGAACCCATTTTGGGACATTTATCACCGGACGGAGGGAGTAGTTGAAATGGCATGAAAATGGAAACAATTTCATAATGATAATTTAATTATCCCCAGAATAGTGTTGGAATATTTGTATATGTGGTGTTAAAGTTCATAGCATATGACCTTGGAGTGTCATTGGGCTTGAACTGATTTTGGCCAAGGGAAAAATCACGTCTGGAGTTTCTGCCATGTAGCGCGACCGCGCTTAGGCCGAGGGCGGCCGCGCTTAAGGGCCGAGAGCTCATCTTGATTTCCTGGAGTTGAGCGCGGTCGCGCATGCCCCTAGGGCGGCCGCGCTTGTGACGGGATGGTGAAATCCTGGGCCGAATTAAATCAGGTTTTTAGGTCTAAATTAAGCCTTAAACCTAATTTATTCCACACATATAAATACTCTAATGCCTCAGCCATTTTTGACACATGAATATTAGAGAGAAACACAATTCTCTTGCTTTTATTCATTGATCGATTACTCCCGTTCGTAGAGATTTGTTCGTGAGATTCAAGGCGATTGAGATAGGACCGCCGGTGACTACCTACACAGTGTCTTTCTACGTGGTACGTAGTCCGTGATCGTTTTATCCTCGGAGAAATTTGCCTGTACCTGAGTTGCACCAATTGGGGGCAATATTTTCTCTTAGGACAGTCTTCCTAAGGCGACTCGATCAAATCACGATAAGTTTTCTAACCGTTTGATTTCTTGTTTCTGTTTGTTTTTCCTGATCCTGTTCCTTGGCTTTCGGTTTTGCTATTGGCATCTTAATTGGTACGTTCTTGACTTGATCAATAAAATCCCCTACTGTTGATTAAATTGTCTATTTAATCTGTGGTGTTTAATTTAATATCCAACAGTCTAAGAGAAAATAGTTTTATTTGATCATGTCTGGTGGTTCCTCTAGCTCTCCCTTTAAGTCCCTAGTTGACACCTCCGATCTTCCGGAGAAGTTTGAGTGGTAAGAACTTCAAGCGTTGGTCCGAACGCATGAAGATCTCGGGGTCAATTAAGGGTATGTATGCAGTATCTTGACATCCAAATGTCCCGCTACGAATGGTGATGATCCGATTAATGTAGGCTTTGTTAAAGCGTGGAAGGAAGCGAGGACGATGTTGTTCGAGGATGCATTACATCGGCTTTGTCGAATGCACTCTTTGATGTTTATTGCTCTGCTCCTCTCACTTCTTTGCGTCACTTTGTGGGAAACGCTTTCCACAGTACGGCACCGATGACTCCGGTGTGGAAAAGTACCAAGTGGGAAAGTTCTGAATTATCACATGAGTGAGGAAAGTCGATTACCGACCAAGTGCACGAACTCCAAATCATTTTGCGATCACTCAAGGATGCGACATGGGACTTCTGATAAGTTCGTTGTCATGGCTATCATTGAGAAGTTTCCTCGATCTTGGGGGAATTCGGTATGACCCTCAAGCATCGTCTTGGAAACTTGACACTCAATGAATTGATGAATGCAATTGCGATTCGGGAGGTGCATAATGGTAACCAACCGAGTGTACTGTGGAGGCTGCTTGCTAATATGATAACCGGTAAAAGCAAGTTTAAAGGAAAAGGTGTGAAAACTTCTAAGGATAAAGAAAACCATGATAAACTTAAAGTTAAGAAAAATAACTTTAGGAAGCCAAGAGCAAAACAGGCTATTTGGAATTGTGGAGAAGGTGGACACTTTTCTAGGGAATTTGCCCGTCCAAGAAAGGAAAAGGACCACAAGCCTCTGTGATGACCATCCTGCTATCAACATGGTGTTGGGTCCGAAGGATTATGATGATCCCGACTCGACGCACACCGGAGTTGACGCTCGACTGATATGTTACAAAGTATGTAACTTCTTATCACGAAATCTTTACTCGTCTATGAACCCAACGAGTGGCTAGTTGACACTGGGCAAATGTGCACGTTTGTGCGATAAATTGCTATTTGTGTCTTACCGGCTGAGCGTGGTAGATCGGTGACGATGGGGAACTCTAGTCTTTGCAAAGGTGCTTGGAATTGGACGCGTGGACTGAAGTTTCCTAATGGGCGCATTCTTTCCTTGCAACGAGTGTATCACGTTCCCGATATTCGTCGCAACATTATTAGTGGTTCTAGTCTAGTTAGGGAAGGATTTGAGATTTCATTTAAGTGTAATAAGGTTATTATTTTGGATTACGGTAGTTTTGTGGGGAAAGGTTATTCCTCGGATGGTTTTATTTAAAATTAGAGTTGAAAGCGATGTTTGTTCGCACAACAATAATTTTAGTTCTATTGATTACCACTGTTTCTTATTCCATTGAATCTTCAAATGTTTGGCATGGTCGTTTAGGACATATTAACTATGATTACGTGAAAAGAATGATGAACTTAGATATTATTCCTAAACATGCTATTGATAAGAATTCTAAATGTCATGTATGTGTTGAAGCTAAATCTACAAAAGGTCCGTTTAAGTCGGTTGTGAGAAATTACGAAATTCTAGATTTAGTTCATGCGATATTTGTGAATTTAATGGCGTGTTGACCAAAGATAAAAGAAATACTTTCTCACCTTTATTGATGATGCTAGTAAATACTTGTTATGTCTATTTGCTTAGTTCTAAGGATGAAGCATTAGATAAATTCATTATATTTAAGAACGAAGCGAAACACAAAGCGGCAAGAAGCTTAAACGGTTAAGGTCGATAGAGGAGGTGGATATGAGTCTAACCCCTTCATGTATTATTGCCAAGAAAACGGAATTGTACATGAAGAGACTCCTCCCTACACCCTCAATCAAATGGTGTTGCGAACGTAAGAATAGAACCCTTCGATATGATTAACGGTTTACTCATAAGTTACGGGTGCCCAAGTATATGTGGGGAGAGGCTTTGAATACGGCTTGCCATATTCTGAATAGAGTCCCTCCTAAACATAGAAAGGAAAGTTCGTTTGAACTTTGGAGAGGTCGACGAGGCTAGCTTGAAACACTTAAAAGTGTGGGGGTGCCTTGCAAAGGTACTTGTACTGCACATAAAAGGAAAAAGCTTGGACCTAAAGCGTTGATGCTATCTTTATAGGTTATTCGAAACAAGTTATGCATTGAGATTTCTTATTATCAAATCTGAAATTTACGGCATAGATGTGAACTCTATAGTTGAGTTACGTGATGCAACATTTTTTGAGGATGTGTTTCCTATGAAGAACGGACTTCCTAAGGAATCCAACCCAACCACTAATTCTATTCCTGCTCAAGTAGAGGAGCTGACCAATGTGGGGGTTGATTCCAGTGCAACTCATTCTGACAATGAGATTGAACCAAGAAGGAGTAAAAGGGCAAGGACCACCAAGGACTTTAGAAATGATTTTATCACTTACAATGTCGAGGGTGATCCTCTAACCTTCAAAGCTGCTATGGCTACTTCTGATGCCAAGCAGTGGAAGGATGTTGTTAAGAGTGAGATGGATTCTATTGTCTCTAATGGGACATGGGAATTGGTCGATCTCCCTCCTGGTTGTAGCACGATAGGATGTAAGTGGGTCTTTAAAAGGAAACTGAAACCGGATGGAACCGTTGACAAGTTTAAGGCTAGGTTAGTGGCTAAGGGATTCAAGCAAATGGAAGGAATAGACTATTTCGATACCTATTCGCCAGTTGCTAGAATGACTACAATCCGAATGCTTATCGCATTGGCCTCTGTATATGATCTTCCTATCCATCAGATGGATGTTAAGACCGCTTTCTTGCATGGCGATCTTGAGGAAGAAATTTATATGGATCAACCTGAAGGTTTTGAGGCCCCTGGCAATGAGAAAAAGGTTTGTAAACTTGTTAAGTCCTTGTATGGACTGAAACAAGCCCCTAAGCAATGGCATGAGAAATTTGATAAAATTATCTCATCGTTTGGCTTTGTTAATAATGAGTTTGATAAGTGTGTTTATAGCAAGAGTATTGGTGATAGTAGTATTGTCTTATGTCTGTATGTCGATGATATTAACATTTGTTTGGAATGGATATGAGGATAATTCATACTACTAAGGCATTCTTGAAAAGTAAGTTTGAGATGAAAGATATGGGAGTAGCAAGTGTGATTCTTGGCCTTAAGTTGACTCGTTCAACTAGTGGCATAACCATCTCGCAATCTCATTATACTGAAAGTGTAATTGAGAAATTTGGTTATAAGAATTGCAAGGTGGCTAAGACTCCATATGACCCTTCTTCTGCTCTTACTAAGAATGAAAGTGGAGTACCGATGGCTCAGTTGAGATATTCTCAAATTATTGGAAGTTTGATGTATCTTGCCAATTGTACTAGACCGGATATATCCTACTCGGTTACTAGGTTGGCTAGATATACTCAATGTCCAAGTAAAGCACATTGGGAAGCTCTTGATAGAGTTCTCAAGTACTTGAAGGGAACAATTTCCCTTGGGCTGCATTACGGTAGATATCCTTGTTCTTGAAGGATATAGTGATGCAAGGCTGGATTGCCTATAACTCAGGGAGTTATGGGTGTACGGGGTATGTTTTCACCTTAGGCGGAGGCTGCGGTCGCTTGGAGGTCGACCAAACAAACTCTGTTGTCTAGGTCTACATTTGAGGCCGAATTAGTTGCTCTTGATACTTACGGATTGGAAGGCTGAATGGCTTCGAGGACTTATGTACGAGTTGCCCATGGTCGGTAAGCCCATGCACTGTTATCTCTGTACATTGTGACAATACGCCACAATTGAGAAGCTGAAAAGTGTCAAGTACTGTTGTAAAACTAGGAGGCACATCCAAATTAGATTAAAATCTATAAGGGATCTTGTGTCTCGGAAGGTGATAGTTGTTGATTATGTTGGTACCAAGGATAACACGGTGATCCTTTAACGAAGGGCTAGAATTTGCTCTTGTTCAAAAATCTAGGTTGGGGATGGGGTGAACCCCGTCGACTCAAACGCATACAACCCAATCTACGAGTGGAGATCCCACAAAGGAGATTCAATGTGGTAATAACAAGGCGTGGGGTGAGTCGGAGCACCAAATAATAGATTGACATGTTACATGTGCAAGTCTACATCCTGAATAGCCTAGAGGTGCTCATTCTTTGCTAATTTAGTAAAAGTTTGGAACTTTGAATGGGATCAAGTCTTTTAGACAAGATGGTAGCGGTACATCTTACGAGATGCCCGACTAAGTGAGTGTTGTTGTTGGCCGCAACTAGAGGAATTTGGGTTATTCCTTGAAAGCACTCATGATAGAGGATCGGGACGTATGGCTTATAAGCGTCAAGTGTTCGATAGAGGGCCTATCATAGCTTTTGTCGTGTTTGTTACCGGCCAGGCCTCTACATCCAAAGGCATCGAGATTCAAGACACCCGTTCATCTGGTCCTGTGGAGGTTTGCGTTGGATAACATAGGTAGTGGTTCAAGCGGAAGGTACCATTATTGAAAGCATGGCAATGGACAATGCATACACGTCATATTTCTATGAACTTGTGGGGGATTGTTGGAATATTTGTATATGTGGTGTTAAAGTTCATAGCATATGACCTTGGAGTGTCATTGGGCTTGAGCTGATTTTGGCAAGGGAAAAATCACGTGCGGAGTTTTACTGCCATGTAGCGCGACCGCGCTTAGGCCGAGGCGGCCGCGCTTAAGGGCCGAGAGCTCATCTTGATTTCACGGAGTTGAGCGCGGTCGCGCATGCCCCTAGGGCGGCCGCGCTTGTGACGGGATGGTGAAATCCTGGGCCGAATTAAATCAGGTTTTTAGGTCTAAATTAAGCCTTAAACCTAATTTATTCCACACATATAAATACTCTAATGCCTCAGCCGTTTTTGACACATGAATATTAGAGAGAAACACAATTCTCTTGCTTTTATTCATTGATCGATTACTCCCGTTCGTAGAGATTTGTTCGTGAGATTCAAGGCGACTGAGATAGGACCGCCGGTGATTACCTACCTGTGTCTTTGCTACGTGAGTACGTAGTCCGTGATCGTTTTATCCTCGGAGAAATTTGCACATGCACGAGTTGCACCAATTGGGGGCAATATTTTCTCTTAGGGCAGTCTTCCTAAGGCGACTCGATCAAATCACGATAAGTTTTCTAACCGTTTGATTTCTTGTTTACATTTGTTTTCACGATCCTGTTCCTTGGCTTTCGGTTTTGCTATTGGCATCTTAATTGGTACGTTCTTGACTTGATCAATAAAATCCCCTACTGTTGATTAAATTGTCTATTTAATCTGTGGTGCTTAATTTAATTTCCAACAAATAGTTCTATGGCGAGAATTCTTTTCAAAGGCTTGAAAAATGTTCCAACCCCATTCTTGGTATGTCTTGTTACCAGTCAAACGCCAGAGGTAAAACAGTGATTCAACTGTCTCTGGCCTCAGTATGTTCCACGATGTATCTACACTCATGTCCTGAAATTTCGCTACACATGAACCCTACAAACGTTGGATCATTCTCTACCATAAGATGACTATAGATACTAACCTGCCCCGAGTTAAAGAAATAATTTTCTCCAGCCAGTTTCGTTGGCGTTGATTGGTAAAAGTTATAGCATGTCCATTCAAGCTACAAACAAGGCCAAAGAAATCTAGTTAAAGTTTAACGTGGCCTTGGCGCCTAGTCAATGCCTAATCCCTCCTAGTCAACGGGTTCCGCATTGTCCCGCGGGATCTCGGGACCCGCAAATGGAACGGGATGGGACGGAGTATTTTATTTCCGTCCCGTTTTGTTCCGTCCCGTCTCGTCCCTTTCCCATCGTGGGACAACATAATTTCGTCCCGTCACGTCCCGTATTCCCGAATTGACAGCTCTACCTCCGGGTTTGGTCTCCACTCTGAGTCGGCAATTCACTTCCGGATCCACACATGGGTCTGTCCACATCAGATTGAGCCTCTTGCCTTCGGGTTTGTTCTCCACTCTGAGTCGACGATTCATTTCCAGATCCACATCCACATTCGGGTGGAGCACGGCCTATAGAAGATTGAATGTCTTGCCCTCGGGTTTGTTCTCCGCTCTGAGTTGACGATTCATTTTCGATCCACATTCGGTTCGATCGCGATCCTCAGCAGATTGAGCTTCTTCCCTATCTCGAAACTCAACCTTCTTAGTTTCAAATTGTTCTCCTTCTCCGCTATGAGTCAACGATTCTGTTTCGGAGGCTATATCAAACATACCCAAAAACACATTCCTGCTCTTAAACGGGTCACAAAATTCCGCCAACCAACGACCATTATTCTGCCGGCAAACCTGAAACCTAAGGGTGTAAGTGGTTCGGTTCAAATCGCGGTTTGAGATCGAACCGAACCAAATCATGCGGTTGGTTTGGTTTTCAAGTATGGATGGTTCGGTTCGGTCTCAAATATTTACAAACCACATGGTTCGGTTGGTTTGTGGTCTGACCCTCCCAAATCAAAACAAACCAAACCGCGGTTTGAGACCGCGAGACCGAACCACCAAACCGAACTGCGAGACCAAACTGTCAAATCGAACCACATTACATAAACTAATCCTAACCCTTGTTTTGTATCTTATTTAATATTTTTGTATCTTTATTAAATTTACACAAACTAATCATAACCCTCGTTTTGTATTTTATTTAATATTAATTTCATCATTTGTTATCTTCATTACGACACATAAATAATCAAATTCTCTTCACGATCGTCATTGTAAAGGGTTTTTCTTCCTTCGACCTCCCTCTTCCTCTAGCCTCTTAAATACTCGCATTTTCGCTCTTCCTCCATGATCACGGAAAATTATAACAATATGAAAATGAGTTGCAGTCTGAATCGTGATTTGAACCGTAGTCTAAATAATGGTCTGAACCACGGTCTGGATCGCGGTCTGAACCGCATAATTGAACCGCGGTTTGAATCAAAACATAGCGGTTTGGTTTGATTCGGTTTGAATTTTTTCATGGTTCGATTCGATTTGAAATTTTTCCAAACCGATGACTAGTGGTTCGGTCTGTAAATTTCCCCAAACCGAACCAAACCGAACCATTTACACCCCTACAGAAACCCTTGGTCTCGCCGGAACTCGGATTTTTACCGGCGTCGTTTTTGGGTTGAGGGCTCAGACTCGACTAATCAGTTTTGGGTCGAGCAGATTGAGCCACTCTTCTATTTAAATCAGTGTCGGTCATCTCGCCGGAAACGAGTCAGACATACAATTACGATAAGTTTGATAGTGCAGAGTGCAGACTGTTGTTCAGCTAGGTCCTATCGTCCGAAGCTCCGAGATCGAGAAAGTAATTAATTTAAATTAAATTAAATTTGAATTAATTGTATAAAAAATCTTATACAAGTTTTTTTATTGTAATTTAAATCTCACCATAAATAAATTGCATAAATTCTTTTTTGTTGCAATTTAAACCTTTTTTTTCATTCGATCGTTACAAATAAGTTAGAAAAAAAAAACACTTTGACCCCTGAATTGTATCCAATTTCAAGTGTTCACGATCAAATTTTAGTAATTTTATTTTTATTGTTGACTCTAATCAAAAAGTTATACTCCCTCCGTCCCAGCTTAAGCTTAAGCTTCAACAATTACCCAAAAAGGCATCCTGTTACAAACTTCACATTTCCTAAAATGAAAAGGGTTTATTAATATTCTATTATACCCACTAACTTTTCTCTTTCACACATTTAAATTATGGGTCTCACTTGTCATATCCACTCACTTCTTCCCTCTCATAACCCTTCTCCCAGTCCCATTATTTTTGAATATATATATTGCTTTCTTAATTTGCATGCTTCACCAAAATGATAAAGTTTAACTCGGGACGGAGGGAGTATACCAATTAATATGATTGTTATTAAATAAAATGTGCATTCTTATTAACATCAAATGCTAATTAAAATTTGGTGAACTTATTTAAGCTAACATTAATTAATTAGAATAACAATATTAGACTAACTTGTATATAAATAAAAACTAAAATACATAATAAAAATAATGTAATTGAAATTTTGTAATAATTTTGTCACATATTTCCATCTCTTTAAATAGTTATTATTGACAACCTACCCGCCCGTCTAGATCTGCCCGTCTAAATATTGGCACATACTCCCTCCGTCCCGCGTAAGAACGCTCTCTCCCATTTTGCGTGGGAATTAAGGAATAATGTATTTTATTGTTAAGTTGAGATAGTAGGGAAAGATTAGTGAGGATTAGGAGATAGGACATCTTTCACTACTATACTAATACTCTCCCTCCATAAAGCAAAAGTAGTACAACCATTACTGGCTTTCAATATTTACATTGATATTCGAAATTTACAAAGAAAAAAAAAAGCATCCTAATACACAAAATATCAGTCTGATTTGACTGATAAGGATGGAAACTCATTTCTTAAACCAAAATGAAAACCTATCAGGTTTACAAATGAAATTTCAAATTTTCCTCCACATCATCTTAAAACATCCTATAACTATCATTTGAATTCATTACATCAAAAAATTAACTCCAAATTCAAAAGCAAAAGATGGGTCACTTGTCTGCTGCTGAAGACAAAAATCTAATTGCAGCAAGCTTGTTGGAAGCTTCAAAAGGTGAAAGACTACCCAAATCAAAGGCAGTTCAAGTAGCAGCTGCATATGGAGTAGGAAAAAGAACAATCTACGTCATTTGGGCAAAGGTGAAGCATCTTCGATGTCAAGGTCAACCTATTTCTTTCAAACCAAATAAAAGAGCAAAACAAATTAGTGTTCATTTTGATGAAGAAAGAATGAAAGCAATTCCATTTAAAAATAGAAACACAATCAGGAATGTAGCACATGAAATGGGAGTTAGCAAGAGCACAGTTGGAAGATGGAAAGAAACTGGTGTGATCAGACCCCACACAAATGCCATCAAACTCACTTTAACCCCAGAAAATGAAATAGCTAGGCTCAGATATTGTTTAGATGCAATCACTATTGATTGTGAACTAGGCAACCCAATTTTTAAGCCAATGACAAATGTAGTACACTGTGATGAAAAATGGTTTATCATGATAAAAGAAAATGAGAAGTACTACATCTGTCCTGGTGAAGAAGAGCCTCACAGAACTTGCCAAAGCAAAAGGTACATTACCAAGGTAATGTTTTTTTGTGCTATGAGTAGGCCCATTTACACAGAGAATGGTGAGCTGATTTTTGATGAAAAAATTGGAATTTGACCTTTCACAAAGACAGAGTCAGCAAAGAGGAGAAGTATCCATAGGCCAGCCGGAACACTTGTTACAAAGCCGCTCAAAGGGGTCAACAAAGAAGTCACAAAAGCAATGTTGATTAACCATGTAAGTACAACCCATTTTAATTGTTTTACTTTACTTCAAATTCTTTTTTCCTTCAATATTTAAAGAAAAAAGTGTACTGATTGCAGGTTATTCCTGCAATCAAAAGCAAGTGGCCACCAAACTTAAGCAAATACACCACAATTCAATGGGATAATGCTCCCCCACACATCAAAAATGTTGACCCAGATCTTCGAAAGGCAGCAAGCAGTGATGGTTTCAACATAAACTTAATTTTCCAGCCTCCAAATAGCCCAGATACTAATATCAATGATCTTGGGTATTTTAGATCAATAGAATCAATAAAAATAGCTAGACAACTTAAATCAGTTGATGATTTCGTGGAAGGAGTTCAAGAATCATTTGCTATTTTATGCCACAAAACACTGAACAAGGTTTTCTTAAGCTTGCAAGAAGTAAAAAAAAAAATCATGGATTATAAGGGAAAAAATTGCTTCTAGGGACCACATCTAGGCAAGGATGCATTGGAAAATGCCGGACTGCTTCCCACAGACCTTGATATAGATCCAAAATTGGTGAAAGAAACTCTACTGTATTTAATGGAGCTTGGGCATGCAAACGTGTATGAAGACCAGATGGCAGCCTTGGACATTTAATGGTTCTGCTACTAAACATGACATCAAGTTGAACATGTATTTTGGTACTATAATTGTCATTTGAACATGTATTTTGGTTATAGATTTGGCATGTACAAGCCTTTTGTGTAAAAAAAAATTAGCTTGGTGCCTTTTATGTTTAGAAACTTGGCATGTACAAGCCTTTTGGTGTAAAAAAAATTAGCTTGGTGCCTTTTATGTTTAGAAACTTGGCTTCCTAAATCCTTTTGGTGTAATGAAAATGTGCTCTCAGATTAAATCATCATAGAAGCCTTTTGGTGTAATGAAAATGTGCTCTCAGATTAAATCATCATAGAGTTCATACAGTTTCCAGAGTCACATACTACCATCTCACCATTTCATATCCATCAAACTATGCATAAAAAGCTCACAAAAAGAAAGTTTCAACACATTTTTAACTCTCAGATTGAAATCATCATAGAGTTCCAGCCAAGATTCAAGTGCAATTTGTTTTTATCAACATAATACCAAGAAAAAGGGGCACAAAATCTATCATCACAAAATTAACAGAGCAAAGAGGCATATCATCATTTCACTTAGCAAGCCAACATATCACTAAAATTGCAGTCAAACTAACTCCCATAGTGCAATAGAACCAACATTACTGACTATCACATTTATAAAAGAAAGGGATGACCTGTTTTTTTAGATATCTTGGGTCGGAGGGATTCAGCCATGGCAAGAATAGATATAGAAAATCCAAGGTTCCACCGAAAAATTTGGCACCAAAAGCATGTTCTGAAGTAGAGCAAACTTTCATACTAGATGAAGCACACTCATGAGCCGCCGTGAATGGTGTCTCTGCCACGAGATTGTCGGCCAAAGACGGCAAAGAACCGATATTTTTGGCCGGAGGCAAATCTGAAAATAGTAACGACGGGAACTCGTATTGAAAACCTATATCGAGTGTACAGGAATCAGATTCTGGCGTCAATGGTATCTCTAGCTTCGGCGAAATTGAACTAATATTTTCGGCTAGAGGCGAATCTTTCGACGAAAACCCTAAATCGAGTGTACACGAATGTGAAGTGTCCGTCGAAGAAGAATTCAACCATGGATGTAGTTCTCTGAGCCTCACATAACGTTCTTCCATGGAAATTTGGGGTAAAATTGAAAGAATAATTGTAGATCTACATTTATTTTTGTCGACAGATAAGGGTTTCTCAAATGGCATTGGAGAGAGAAATGGGTTTTCTTCACTGGTAAAATGAGAGAGAGAGGAGAGAGAGAGAGAGAGAGAGAGAGAGAGAGTGAAAACTGATGTGAAAGGGTGGGTGGTGGGTATTAATTAGAATGGGTAATTAGGAATGTTAACTTTACAATTAGTGTGTTTTTGAGTGGGTTAGTGTAATATTTTATTAATAAAAGATTTTCATTTTTGGAAAGTGCATTCTTATGCGGGATGCCCAAAAAGGCAAGAGTGCATTCTTATGCGGGATGGAGGGTGTATCACTTTAAAAAAATAAAAAACTCCAAGAATTTTAAAATGAATAACTTGATATTTTGAAGTCGAAAAAAAAATCTGAAAACACCGTTGTGTTCGTATCGACAATACGAATCAAAGTAGCAGCATATTGATATGATTTAAAATATTTTTTATAAAATTATAATTTGTAACAAATAAAAAAGTTGAAATGTTCGTCGGCTGAAATGTAACACTTAATATAAAGGAAAGTAATTGTTAAAATTCTAAAATGTAACAAATTTTATTATGAAATGTAATTATAGTTTTGTGAAAAAAATTAAATAGTCTGATAGTTTTTTTTAAGAAAATAATAATTGAAATATAAAATACTATATATAAGAATATAATTTGTTCTATAATTGAATTTAACATTTTTTGTAAAGTAAATGTTACAATTGTTTTTTAAAAAAATAAGAATTTTCCGCAAATAAATGTATTAATTTTTACTATAAATTTATAAAATGTTACATTCGTTTTGCAGTAAATCTTATGTTATTTTGAATTCCTTTTCTTCAAAACTATGAATACATTTCAAAATAAAAATTGCTACATTTCAGGAAAAAAAAAAAAGGTTACATTTCAGAATAAAAATTGTTGCATGTTAGAAAAAAATGTTAGATTCCTTTATTATAAAATATAACATTAGTCTTGCAATAAGGGTGGATTTAGCATTTCTGATTATCCAAGAGTGATTCTTGATAATTGATTTTATCAAAAGTGATTGTCCAAAACTCAATTTTCTGTTTGGCATCCAATTCTTAAAAGTGTGTTCATATTAAAAGTGATTGTGAAATATGTTTGGATACCACACAATATAAGTGATTATAAAACAAATATTATCCAAAATACCCTTACATCATAATCCATTCTTATAAATTCTTCCAAACTTTAAATGTCACATATTAGTTTCAGGATAATATAAAATATTGTTCAATCAAAATAGAACTTCATATAAAATAAAGCATAATGTTTATTAGTTACTAAATGTTGCAATTTGTATTGCTAGCTGATCGCGGAATTCATCCATTTCTCGTTCATCTCCAACTACGTAGGATATATTATGTGCTCTAAATCAGAGTCTGCTACCGGTACAAACTCAGGATGTCTCTCATAATCGAGGAATAATTTATCTGCTTTTGATTTTTTTTATTGATATAATTATTAAGAGTCATTGAAGCACATTTTACAGTAACTTGTACATCAAAGTTAAATGAGTGCATATCATTTAAAATCTTCCATCGAGCCTTCCACACTCCAAAGCTGCGTTCGATTACGCTTCTCAATGAATAGCGAGTTTAATTGAATTTCTCATTTTTCGGAAAACATCTTCATTTTTCGGAAAACATTTTACAGGAAATCATTTTTCGAAAAACATTTTACGTTGAAACAAATGGAGCCTTAATGTAGTTGTCATTGGTTTGGTTCGGTTGACACTGAGAGGTTGAAGGGGGGTTATTGGCAGATAGATTCTTGAAAAAGGAAGAGCATGGGAAGATCTCAGTTTGAGCGGGCAGAGATAGATTTTTAAAATGTTTTGAAATTCATCAAGCCTGTTGAGGTCTTCCTCATACAAAAATAGAGTGGAAATAATATTATGAATGTAAGTGTTATCCAAATCTCAACATTCTTTAAGAATAGCTACATTAACATGCCATACGTCTCCAAGAGAATCAAGGAAACGCATGTTAAAATCTTTCATTGTGTATATTCTACCTAAAGATGCACAAGAGTTGATTACCTCATATAATCGATCGTACGTTTATCTGAGGGACTATCTTGGGTTCTTGAAATATTCGAACTCGGCTAAACTTTTCTACAACCGTTTGTCCTTTGCCACTTGATCTATTTCAAAGTATCTTATGATACTTTGCCAAACTTGCTGGGCAGTGTTATATTTCTATAGTTGTTTGTACAGCTTATCATCTATAACAGATGTCAAAATGTGTATAGTCTTTTTGTCGAGGGCTACACATATCTTATACTTTTCTGTCCATTCCTCACGAGTCTTGGTAACAATAGTTTCATAAACTTTAAACTCTTATTCCGATTATCTATCGGCATGATCCATGAGAGGAATTTTGGGGGCTCTTGGCATTGTATTGACTTTGATTGGTATTATTGGACCATATATAACTACAGTCATTAATTTGTCGTCAATTGAATGCATATTTCGCATAATTCTGTTTTTCTATACCGGAAATTCATTTTCGTTTAACATGGGTATCGTTGTCATGTTCCACGATTGCATGAGTTTTCCCGCCATTGAAATCGGCAATTCAAGTTGTGAAGATTGGAAAAATATTTTTCAAAAATTGAAAGTTGTGATACCATTTGTTAGGCCCAATGGTAGGAAAACAGACTATATGGGGTGAATAGTCTGATAAAAATTATTTTGAAAACATTTTCAAAATAGCCAAGTAACTAATAAAAAGCTAAACCGATGTTAACCGTTTACGAATCGTATAAAATATTATCAGTTTACTCACACAAATAATCGGTTAAGAAAAAAGAGTTTCAAGTAAGTTAAAATATTATGCAAAATATATTTCAATAAGAAAGGTAAAACAAGGCAGTAGCAATTCAAAGTTTGTAATCGGTGATATAGCTCAAACGGTTACAATACAATATTAAAAAAGCTAACACACAATCAAAGGGACACAGTTATTTGGAGAGATTCACAATATTAACGAAATGCTACGTAATATAACAAGTTTGGTCGAAACTTGAATTTAAGAAAATGTATATTATTAATGTTCACTAGTGTATTACAAATTGCAAGCCTTAACCTATAAGAAAGATTAGGGATGGTCATTTACATTTCCGGTTCCGGTTTCGAAAAAGGGGAAACCGAAACCGAACCGTGAACTTACGGTTCACGATTCCAGTTTCAAACCGGCGGTTCACGGTTCGAAACCGGCGGTTCAACGGTTTTTTTTTTAATAGAAAAAACTATTTTAGAATTTTTTTTATTACTGTAATTTTTTACAAAAAGTTATATAAAAAAAGATATAAAAAACTAAACAAATGAAAGTATATAAAAGAAAAAAGGAACGGACTACCCTTTATTTTTTTATTTTTATTGATTAGGAAATAATATTTTAGATTTTTTTTATTAGTATTTTTTTTTTTTACAAAAAAGGTATATAAAAAAAGATAGAAAAAAAAATTAAACAAATGAAATTATATAGAAGAAAAGAGGGACGGACTACCCTATATTTAGTTTTTATTTTATTTTAATTTTTTATTCATTAGGAAATAATATTTTAGATTTTTTTTATTATTGATTTTTTTTTTTTACAAAAAGGTATATAAAAAAGATATAAAAAAACTAAACAAATAAAAGTATATATAAGAAAAGAGGTACGCAATACCCTATATTTATTTTTTATTTTCTTTTAATTTTTTATTGAATAGGAAATAATATTTTAGACTTTTATTTGGGGAAAATATTTGATTAACATTCTCGATATTTTTTTGTTTGCTAAGTTATTAGATTCTAAAGTTAGAGAGTATGGTTTAACTCAATTTTTAAAATATTATTATTCAAACTTTTATTTGATGGGAGATCCCAATATGCCTAACGTAGGTCAAAAAGTTGCTAGTGTTAGACAAACATTTTTAGAAATTTATCAGGAATAAAAGTCAATATATGGTGATGCATATGCAACAACAAGTGAGCCTTCTTTTTCGGTATTTCAACATTCCTCATCATTAATGTAGCAAGTTTTTATGCAATAAACAAATCTTGTGGCGGTGTTAATGGCAAATTTGATAAATATTTGATCAACGAATTTGAACAAGAAGATTCCTTTGATATTTTGAGTTGGTGGTCAAGGAGAGCACACGCTTTTCCTATTATTTCTAGAATTGCACGAGAAGTAATTGCTTGTCCTGCATCAACGGTTTCGGTGGAGCAAGCTTTTAGCATTGGTGGGAATATGGAGCATAATCGTCACAATTTATCATACGATAGTTTTGAATCTGGTAATTTGTTGAATGATTGGATTAGAGCGTAAAGAAAAAAGCAAGACGACAAGCCAACGGATGTTATTGGTAGCGAAGGTGAGTACTTTGATAAAACTAAATCGAGAATCGATTAAGTTAATTACAATGTAATTTATTTAATTGTTACTATAATTTTTTTATAAGTTAAAATTTAGATAATTATTATAATAAAATGAGGTAAAGGCTTCTAATAATTAATATCCTCCCTTAATTATAAAAGGCTAAGGTTTGTTTGTCACACTCATGTAATTTTTTCCAATGATTAAAAAAATTTAAAGGATATCGTCCCTTTTTTTCTTTTATTTACTTTCATTTGTTTAGTTTTTTTCTATTTTTTTTATATACCTTTTTGTAAAAAAAAAAATCACTAATAAAAATTAGTCTAAAATATTATTTCCTAATCAATAAAAAATTAAAAAGAATTAAAAAATAAATATAAGGTAGTACGTCCCTTTAAATGACAAATTAGCAAAAATATTACGTAAATCAAATTTATATTCTCCTACTATATTTTTAACAACTCGTGTTAGGGTTGTACGAGCTACTTTGCTAGCGGCGAGATTAAAACATCATCTAATTAAATGTTTATAGTATACGTTATCGGTAAAATTAAATTGAAGATATTTCTTACAAACAAATTTAGTCATTTCTCTTTTATAATTTAGATAATTATATATAAATAAATTAGAACAAGTTTGATAAGACATACCAATATTTTTCGAATAATCGAATCCTTGCAATTGTGCTTGAGGGGTATCTATGCCATATTCCACGGGGTGTTTTTCTCTTATATACATTCTCAAAGTACCGTATCCACCACTGGTATAGTAATCATATGTTTGTTTGTTATTTGTTGGACAAATTGCATATTTCTTTGAAGTTCTTACACGTCGCGTCAACGGAAACTTTTTTGTAGAATTTCGTGAATAATTCGTATTCACTTTTCTTGGTTTTTGGAACGTAAAGGGGAATGTTTTTTGCTTTACGTCGCCGCCCTCCCATTGTGGCTTTCATGGTATTGCCATCACTTTTTGATTAGTTGGAGTTAGATTATCAACATTTTGTGCTGGCACAAAATTTGGAATCTCTTCCACTTTGTCATCATCTTCCCAATCTTACACCTCATTTTCATTTTGCTTCGAAAGCCTCATATCATAAAATTGATCACCTTCATTTTCAACAAATCGTGTTGGTGGTGGTGGTGATTTATAAGAAGATTCCCTTTACACTCTGCCCTTGCTACCATTCTTGCTTGTAAGGTTTTTAACAATATTTATAATGTAATATATGAAAATATATGAAATGAAGATAAAATAAAAATGTTAGATGGAAATATGGATATTGGATGAATATAACAAAATTGGATTATGGTTTGAGCTTGGTAATCAAATAAATTAACTAAATTCGTTATAGAAAGTTAACAAGAGTTAATAGAGTTTGTTTGGAAAAAATGTGAAGGGAGGGGGATGGTATTTATAGTTGAGGAATTTGTTAAAATTAAAAAAAAAATTGAGTACTGAAATCTGGTTTAAAAAAAGGGTCAAAACGTCTATTTTTTATCAACTAACTGTTAGCTAACGGGCATAACGACTATATTCTGACGGTTTCTAGCGGTTCGATTAACGTTTTCTGATAGTTCCAATTCCGATTCAGACGGTTCGAAACCGCCGGTTCACGGTTTTTAAAAAGTAGAAACCGGAACCGGACCGCCAAACTGCCGGTTACGGTTCCGACCGGTTCCAGTTCGCGTCGATTCCGGTTCTGGTTCGAGTCGGTTCCGATTCGGGACGGTTCCACGATTACGGGCCGATTCCAGTTCCGATTTGGATATCCGTAAGGAAGATTGAAGGTTGTCTAAAGGAAAGTGATCACTAATGGATCGTGATACAAGTTTGACCAAGTGTTTTCAAAAGTTGTGTTCACAAGTTGAACTGATTTCTTTTGAGTGTGTAGTGTGATCAATCAATGTGTTATAGACATAGTATTGTTGGGGAACACTTACAGGAATTGATTGAATGTGCACAGTGTTTGTCCTAATAAATGGTATATTGAATATAAGAACTAAATGTCTTGAACTTCAATGCTTGAGTAATATCAGCACTTGCAGTTTTTGACAATTCTACTCTCAAAATCTTCAATGCATCAACCCTTTTCAATGATATAAGGGGGTATTTAGAGTTGTTTTCAAGTTGAGATGTTGTCTTTAAAGGGATTGAAGGGATTAATTGGACTGACAAGCATTAAATGAGAATATATTATTCATTGAATGTTTGAGATTTGAAGTATAAGAATGTTTGAATTATCCGATGGTTAAGAAGGTTGTTGTGAGTATTGGTAACTTGAACATTCATTGAACATTCAGGCCAGCATGTGGTGTCTGCTTAACGGGTCGGGCTACGGGCTCGGGTCGTTACAAATGGTATCAGAGCAGAACCCCGGCCTTAAGGCTTGCGAGCTAGCCCGGGGGTATGATCTGGGTATTGATTGACCTTGCCAGGGACGGCAAGAGTTTGAGCGGGGGAGAATGTGATATCCCCATCCCACATCGGAAATATGTGGAAATTTAGTGTGATATATAGATCGGAAATATGTGGAAATTTAGTGTGATATATAGAATGCTCATACACTACTATTAAGCATCAAATCATCCATTGGACTTTTGGAGGCCTGTGATGGGCTGTGGTTGAGGAGGTGCTTAGTGGGCTAGTGTGTGGTGCCTGCGTAGCGGGTCGGGCTTCGGGCTCGGTTCGTTACACAAAAGATGTCCCTATGTGACAATTAATGAGAGTTTGAAAGGTGGGCGTGGACACACATAATACAGTTCACCCCATTTCGGAGGGAAGATGTGAGATAGAAGTGTTTGTTTGAGAAAATCCCAATCAACTCGATCGTAAGCTTTACACAGATCAATTTTTATGCTGAATGATACTCTTATGCTTACGCATGGAACGTAAAATGACATGGGCAAGAAGAGTATTATCCTGAATATGTCGGGAGGGGACGAAAGCGTTCTGATATGGCGATATGAGATTAGGCATGAGAGGTCGCATTCTGGAGAACATAATAGAAGTTGAGTTTGTAAATAAAGTTACACAGACTAATTGGCCGATAGTGATCAATCTGAGTTGAGTTCTCCACCTCAGGAATGAAGATGAGTAAAGTTCTATTTATCTCTTTTGGGAGCATTTGAGAGTAGAAGAAGGAACGAACCATATGGCAAACAGTGGGGCCAATAGTTTTCCAATGTGATTTGTAGAAATTAGAAGAGAACCTATCAGGCCCAGGCGCTTTATTGGTGACATTTGGATCATAGCCTTATATACGTCTTGATTGGATATATGAGCCATAAGAAAGGCCCTCTCTAGATGCGAAATAGTCGGAATATTGACGGTATTGAAAGGCTGGACAACAGAGTTAGCTTTAGAAAACAGTCGGAATATTGATGGAATTACGTTTTCTCCTACCAAGGAAATCCCCACTCTTTAGCCAATTGATTCTAGATTTTTCTCTCCAGTAAGCTTGTTCTTGACACTCGGCTCTGAAAAGTTGATTATGAAGATCCGCTTCTTTGAGCAAAAAGGATTCATCGGCCGAGTGCAAGATCTGGGAGGACACCTCCTCAATAGATTGTTGGAGTTCTAAATTTTTCTTCCTCCCATTCCCTAGACTAGAACCGAATTTTTCCATTGGATGGACCTAGAAGCAATTATTTTTTGCCTACGAACCATTTGCGAGGCCCACGGGCCGGTCATTTCCAAGGCCCATACAAAAGAGACGAGATTATGATAACTTTTAAAAGAAGACCAAAAAGACTCATACATAAATCGTCTAGGCCCAATCGAATGAGTTTTCGAAAGGATTAACTAAATGGGTCTTTGGTCCGACTACTGGAAGTAAGGAAGGTGATGAACTTGAGCTAAAGGAAATAAGTTGGACCATTCCGAGTTAGCTAGAAACCTGTCCAAACGTTCCCTAATGACAAATTTAACCCCCTACGTCTTTTCCATGTGAGAATGTTTCCAATAAAACCAAGGTCAGAAAGACGCGTTTCATGCATGCAACTGTGAAAACAATTACTTTGAGTAACGTTAAAATCCACCCCTCCCCATTTTTCCGAAGAGTGAAGTAGAGCATTAAAGTCACCACAAACAACGTACCCACCACATATTTGGGTTAGTGTATGCGAAATTGTTTAAAGCATTCCATACCTGGGCTTGGCGATAGAAGGCGCATTCCACATAAACCAAATATCACCCGATTTGCCTGAGGCTGGCACTACCGCCTTATTTGCGTAAGGAAAATCAGCGAGAACACGGTGTGACTGCTCCGAGGATGCCCTGGTATCCAGCAATATAAGAATATCTGGCTTATGAGTGTTGATTAACTCACTTCAATCCTAAATGTCTCCTTTTGGTTCCATTACAATTCCTAGAGATAATTACAGGTTTAGAAATATTTATTTCAAAACACAGGCATATCATGCACGTTTCACCTTGGGCCGGTTCTGGTTCCGATTTGGACATCCCTAAGGAAGATTGAAGGCTGTCTAAAGGAAAGTGATTACTAATGGATCGTGATACAAGTTTGACCAAGTGTTTTCAAAAGTTGTGTTCACAAGTAAAACTGATTTCTTTTGGATGTGTAGTGTGATCAATCAATGTGTTGCAGACATAGTATTGTTGGGGACCACTTACAGGAATTGATTGAGTGTGCACCGTGTTTGTCCTAATAAATGGTATATTGAATATAAGAACTAAATGTCTTGAACTTCAATGCTTGAGTAATATCAGCACTTGCAGTTTTTGACAATTCTACTCTCAAAATCTTCAATGCACCAACCCTTTTCAATGATATAAGGAGGGTATTTATAGTTGTTTTCAAGTTGAGCTGATGTCTTTAAAGGGATTGAAGGGATTAATTGGACTGACAAGTATTAAATGAGAATATATTATTCATTTAATGTTTAAGATTTGAAGTATAAGAATGTTTGAATTATCCAATGGGTAAGAAGGTTGTTGTGAGTATTGGTAACTTGAACATTCATTGAAATAGTTACTGATGACTAGTGGTTCGATATGTAAATTGGCCCAAATCAAATCAAATCAAATCAAACCATTTACACCCCTAATTTTGACTTGGAAAATAAGAAGTGAAAACAACTATTCACTTATGTGTTTATAAAATATGAGACAGGAACATGATTGTTAACCCCTCTAATATTATATACTCTCTGTCCCATATTTAAAAGCTCTCATTTCTTTTTGAGAATATGGGAATTAATAAAAAGTCTTACTAATATGAGTAGCAGAGTAAGTGTTATAATTATGAAAATTGAGTTAGAAGAAAAAAAATATGGGGTAAGAAACAGTGAGTAGTTGTTGTTGGTATGGAAAGTAGGTTCCATTAATAAAAAAATATTACTTCGAATCTCCTTTTTTAGAAAAATGAGACTTTTCAATGGAATAACCAAAATGACAAAATAGAAACTTTCAAATGAGGCGGGGAAGTACATAGATTAGCATATTAAATCTAGCAGACACAAAAATAAAGATTACATGTCCCAGTGTGACGGGATAGGAATCGACCAATCGGGCCATAATAGGAACTCTATATTAAGAAAATCAATAACATATTCATAGAAAAATTAAGAGCTTTAAGTTCCAAAAATAGTAACAGATACAGCAGAAAAAAAAATACAGACATCAAGAAGAGACGACATTTGAACCATATTAGCAAATAAAGTCAAGATCTTGTAGTACCAAAAAAACCTGATCAGAGTAACAATTAAGATGTCAAATCTTTCATGGAAGAGGTGAGCAAAAGCATAAGGCAGTTATAGAAACCAGAGAGATGAATTAAAAAATAAAGATATAAAAATCCACTAAACAGAAGCAGAAAGAAAAATACTCATCAGGTATTACTCATTCTTCATGAACAAAATATATGTAGTAACTGAAGTCTTCAGGTCAAAATGAATCACTATCTAGATAACCATATGAAAACACAATATATAATGGCATTCACATATAGTCAAGGCACAGAGTACTCATGCTACAAACCAATCACCAGGTTGTTCAGTTGTTCTACACCGGATGTGGGGCCGGTGACATCCATTGGATCTATTTCAGGGGGGCACGATCATCTTTTGACTTCCCCACTCACACCAACAGGGGACATGTAGAGTTTTAATCAAGACCCTTGGAACACCAGAATAATGCCAAGCCGTCTGGACCGCACAAGCCCCATTTCCGTTCTACACCTAATAAAAAACTTTCAGACAGTCTTAGAGACTGATGCGTGGTAAATTACTACTACTCTTGTCCCAAAATGAATGTCGAAAAAAATTCAAATTTGCTCTTGCATTTTTGGACATTCATTTTGGGACGGAGGGAATACTAACTTTATACTCATTCTCATAGATATAATAAGTTACATATACAACTTGTGTTTTGCAAATAGCACTTGTCAAACTTCAAACAGCTTTGCACATCCAAAAGGGGAGAAGAGAAACTATGAACTTATAAACCATGAAAATGAAGAGCTTTTTAGTAAAGAAGTAGTACCTTCTTAATCTTCTTCTCCTTCTCCGCGGTTTTAAAGAATAATTCAGCGTAGAAAACATTTATGTGGTCCCAGGTTTGGGTCTGAAGTTAACACAAAGACCCTGCGTTGGGAGGATTTTGCACTTCAAAAACTGTATGCATCTTCTGCATCACCAAGAAAATTTAGCATACTCTGGAGCTCCACCGTAATCACTGTTGATAGCCACCAAAAACGAGCCACTGCCACAGGTCAAATTTAAAAGGAATATATGAATCACTTGTACAATGATACCCCCCATCCACTACATTGTATTCAAAATATTAAGTTGGCAAAAAAACAGTGTACATCGGAAAAATATGAATACTCCCTCCGTCCTATAAGAACAATTTCATATGACCATTCAAACATTTTAACAACCTTTGAGTCATCCTTTGTTGGCTCTCTTCCTCCTTCTCTCCCTCTTCTTCCTAAGTTGGCAATATTGGAAGTTCAATAATTATAACCTAGCAATTTTGAAAATGAGACTATCTTTTTTAGACGAACAAAAATGGTAAATGAACATCTTTTGGGAGGGAGGGATTTTATCTTAAAGCGCATAATCATCTGATAGATTCTATAAACATGAATCCTCATAGATTCTATGAGGATTCATGTTAGCCGACCCCAAATTATTTTGGGACTAAGACTTTGTTGTTGTTGTTGTTGTAACTGAATTACAACATCCTCTAACAACACTCGCTCTGAACAAGACATGCATGTGAACAAAAATTGCTATATCAAGAGAAGACTAGCTAAAGACAAATATTAGTAATAAGTTAAGACAAAGGGACAATTGATTACCTTTATTGCAAAAATGTCAGCTCTTCTTCAAAGCTTAATCCGAAATTGTAAGGTCATCATCCAGGTTACTAAATTCACCCAACAAAAAGCCATAATTATCAATCAAAATCGATCCCAAACTCATCCAAGCTTCAATCTGTTCTCCCCTCTGACTCGAAGAATCAGTTCCGGGTCGAGTGGGGTCCACGGCAGATTGAGCCTCTTGCCTTTTGCTAAACTCAACTTTCTCAGCTTCAATTTGCTCTCCACTCTGATTCGACAATTCAGTTCCGAATCCACATCCCGGTCGAGCAGGGTCCACAGAAGATTGAGCGTCTTGCCTTGGGCAAAACTCAACCTTCTTAGCTTCAATTGGTTCTCCACTATGAGTCGAGGATTCAGTTCCTGATCCACATCGGGGTCGAGCACTATCCACAGCAGATTGAGAGTCTTGCCTTCGGGTTTGTTCTCCACTCTGAATCGACGATTCATTTGCGGACTCACATCCGGGTCGAGCACTGTCCACAGCAGATTGAACGTCTTGCCCATCGCAAAACTCAACCTTCTTAGCTTCAATTTGTTCTCCACTCGGAGTTGATGATTCAGTTCCGGATCCACATCCGGGTTGAGCACGGTCCATATCAGAATCAGATTCAGTTTCTTGCTCATCGCGAAACTCAACCTTCTCAACAGCCCTTGAAGCCTCTTCCTCTGTACCGAACATACCCAAAAACACATTCCTGTTCTTAAACGGGTCACGAAATTCCGCCGACCAACGACCGTTCGTCTGCCGGCGCACCTTCCGAAACCCCTTCGTCTTGCCGGACCCTTCCGTGCTCGGCTTTACACCGGCGTCGTCTTTGGGTTGAGAACTCTGACTCGACGAATCAGTTCCGGGTCGAGCACGATTCATAGCAGATTGAGCCGCTGTCCGTTCGCGAAACTCAACCTTCTCAACAGCCCTTGAAGCCTCTTCCTTTGTACCGAACATACCCAAAAACACATTCCTGTTCTTAAACGGGTCACGAAATTCCGCCGACCAACAACCGTTCGTCTGCCGGTGCACCTTCCGAAACCCCTTCGTCTTGCCGGACCCTTCCGTGCTCGGCTTTACACCGGCGTCGTCTTTGGGTTGAGAACTCTGACTCGACGAATCAGTTCCGGGTCGAGCACGATTCATAGCAGATTGAGCCGCTGTCCGTTCGCGAAACTCAACCTTGGTAGTCCCATAAGCTCTTGAAGCCTCTTCCACTGTATCAAACGTACCCAAATGCACCTTTCGCTTCGTGAAAGGGTGGGGAATCTCCGCCCTCCAAGTACCGTCCTCCCACCGGCGAAGCCCATGAATCCCCTTCAACTCAGATTGAGCCGCTTTCCTTTTGAGAAACTCAACCCTGGTAGCCTCAAAAACCCTTGAAGCCTCTTCCCCTGTATCAAATGTGCCCAAATGCACCTTCCGCTTCGTGAAAGGGTCGCGAATCTCCGCCGTCCAACAACCGTTATACACCCGGCGAACACCCCGAAACCGTTTCAATACAGTGTCGGTCATCTCGCCAGAAACGAGTCAAGCATACAATTACGTTCAGCTAGCTCCGACCGTCCGTCGCTCCAACCTCGATTAAGTAATTAATTTAAGAGAATGTACCCTCGCAATTTACTTAATACCTCGCATTAATATTTTCAAAAATATGTCATTAATTGAAATGAGTCGGTCGGCGAAGAAAAGCGTTTTTCCGTCGCGTATGAAAAAACGGGACAACTTTTGTCGCGCGATATCTTGAGGTTTACGGATATCGCTTTCGAAAACTACGGATATCCGAGACATTGAATATGGATATCAGGAAGCTTTGGAAAAATATTCGAAATCAAATATTTTTACGGATATTCTTCCAAACACGGATATCCGAACATTGAATATGGATATCAGGAAGCTTTGAAAAGGATATCCAAAACCAAATATTTTTCCGGATATCCTTTCTAAAGCTTCTAGATATCCATATTCAATGTTGCAGATATCCGAAGCGATGAAAGTGATATCCAGTTGTTGTGGCTAAGTATGTCGCGCGACAAACGTTGCCCCGTTTCTCCATAAGCGACGGAGAAACGCGTTTCTCCCCAAATTTTAGCAATTGAAATTACTTTATTCTCGCAATTTACTTAATATCCTGCATTACTATTTTCAAAAATATACCATTAATTGAAATTACTTTATTACCCTTTCAATATCAATGATGGAATTCAATGGTTTTCTTTGCAAGGGGGAGAACCCAGAAGGTGACTAGGTACCCAATTGTCTCTTCACTTCCTTTGACTCTGTCACCTTCCCCAGTTGCCTGCCTTCTCCTGCAACTTCTCCCCACATATGTCGCTTTCTCATACACCGGAGTCAACTTCTCCGTCACAGTGGCTGCAATTTTACTTGCATACTCCGTTGGCGATGCTGAATTTGTATTTTCTGGGGTAGTCCCATTGTTCAAGTTGGCGCCCGTACCCCATTTCAAGAAATCGCCTCTTACAACATTGAATTGATGTTGATTTTACGATTCGTGCCGCACAATTGACTTGGGACAAACAGTGGGTGGCTGCTGGAACGACTTGCTACTGCTATAGAAAGAGCATTTCTAGAGATTTTGCCTGCTCTTGCTACTAGGCGTCGCATTATGATTTCTAATTTGGGGACGAAATTGAAATCGTCGTAGCAATTTGATGGAGCAGTTAAAGTGGGTTACTGTCCCCCAAGGGAGAGAGAGAGAGATATTGTGATGGTGGTGGTGGCCATGGCGTGAAGGTTTGTGAAGTGGGAAAAACATGAAAAGGAGAAGAAGAGCAAGAGAGAGATTGTGATGGTGGCGGAGGTTGGTGGTGGTGGAGGTTGACAGTGGCGGAGGTCGACGATGGCAGAGGGCGGTGTTGGCGGTGGGAAGTCTTGTTGTTTTGATAGTTTAGGGGGTGTTTATTGAAGGGTTTTAGAGGGTATAATAGTAATAATGGGAGTGTAGTTTTAATTTTTAGAAGTAAACTTAGTAATGCGGGGGTATTAAGTAAACTTGCGGGGGTGAATAACAATTCTCTTAATTTAATTTAAATTTAGAAATGTAACTTATTTCTTCTAATTATAGCTTCCTTCTTCATTATGTTGGTCATATTTAGCTTTTAAAAATATAACACAAGTTATTTTGATCAAATATTATTATTAATTTACTTAATTTAATCTATAAATATATAAAAACAAAGTCATTCCTAAAAATAGCAACTTGGAGTCAAAAACTGTCACTATCTTGGTCGCTATAAATGGAATGTGAAAATAAAAGTTTAATTGGTAATTAAATTGTTTAATAAGTACACTGTTCCAGAGAAAGATAAAAAAAAAAGCTGCTAAAATTGTTACTAACAAGGCTGCTAAACTATTACTGACAAGGTTGCTGTAATTGTAATGGGATAATACAAATTTAATTGAACTTATTACATAAACTGTATTAGAGAGAAGCAACAAAGGCTGTCAAACTTCTTGGAGGCTCTTTGTCTTCGGCAATATCCAAATCTTTGTAATGACCAGCTAATTGGAGTAGTGACTGGGAAAGGCTTCAACTTGGACTCTATATATATGTACAAACATTGTTTTCTCAAATAAGCTTTAAAAAGTAGGTACTCAAATCCTTCCACAAAATATATCCAAGATGTAACTTTGTGATTGAACTTAATCCGGAGAAGACTAATTGGGCTGTGAAGGTCCGGGTTGTCCGCAAGTATTTCCTGCGAACACTAGATACTTAATCCAGTGTATACGGAATGGAATGCATCATGCATGATAGTGAGGTACATACAAGTTTAGCTATACACATGCTTTATTTTTTATATTAGCAATAAAAAAATTTATACTAATAGAGATAAAAAAACATAACTGCGCATTTCTTCCACTGTAGGGGAACCGTGTTCATGCGACAGTTGCAAAGTATGAAATTGAACGAATGACGTCAACTCTTGATGAGGGTCGTGTCTATTTGATACAAAACTTCATAGTAACCGACAACAACATGACCATGAAAACCTCAATTTTCCCTCACAAATTGATTTTCTTTAAGCGTACAAAGGTGCTTGAAATTTCGGACGATAACTTCCCACGAAATATGTTTGACTTCAAGATGTTTGAGGAGCTACAGAAACCTGATCTGAGTGAGAATGTGCTGATAGGTAAAAAAGTTACTGAATTTTTTCAAGTTTTCTGAGGTTAGAAAAGTTTCAGTTCATAGTAAATGATTCCCAGTTGATAAATTTTGTGTTTGTTTTGCACCTATGTTTAATTTTTTCCCATAGATGTCATTGGAAGATTGTCGAAATGTGGTTTACTGCAGAGGAAAAACTCTGCTAAAGGGAAGGAGTTAATGCTAATAGATTTCACCATTGAAAACATACAGTTAGTCACCTACCACATTATGCTTAATTGTTATTTCCATTAACTTATATATTTCATTCTCGGACCTTCTTCTTAGGTTTGTTATAAATTACTACTTAATGTTGGGGGAGTGCTCTTTCATGTACTGCTAGGGGGAAGGAAGCTCAAAACTTAGAAGCGTATTTAAAAGAAAATAATGTTAGTGTTACTATCATAATGCAACTGTGTTGTGTGACTAAATGTATGGAAGAGTCAAAAGTAGCTACCTACTACGATGTCTCCGCTTTGGATCAACGCTAATGAGAAAGAAATCAATGATTTCCAGGAAAGGTTATTACATATATTGCAGTTTGTTACAAATAAATTTGTTACAATGTTGTTAGTTTTCTGATTTGCTTATAATCTAATTTCCTTTGTATTTAACTAACAGTCTTAAACTGGAAGGGAGAAGTGTTACTCCTATTGCCACTATATCCCTCCCATCTATTCCATGCATTGAGGAAGATTTGAATCTTAATTGGGATCGATACAGGACTTGGGTCCAGGTGTGCGAGCTTAAAGAAAGTGGAGATTTTTTGACTTTTGGACATATAACTGCTATTGAGACAAGGAATGAGTGGTATTATGTGGGATGCAAGAAATTGAAATTACCCGGATCGCGCGTGGGGGAGGGGACGCGGCGAGCGGCCATTTCGCAAAAAAATTTGGGTCCTCGCTTCCGGAGAGAGGAAGGAGTCGCCACGCGTTTTGTATTATAAGCCCAAACGTTGAGAATGGCTGAGTTTGAAAAGGTGGGGGTCGTTTAATTGGTAGCCAAAACATGAAAAAGGCTTTGAAAAAAATGGAGTTTTGTATTATGAGCCAAAACTTGGAAAATGACTTTGAAAATGTGACGTTTTGTATTATGAGCCCAAACTTTAAAAATGGCTTTGAAAATGTGACGTTTTGTATTATGAGCCCAAACTTTAAAATGGCTTTGAAAATGTGACGTTTTGTATTATGAGCCCAAACTTTAAAAATGGCTTTTTTGTACCAGAGATTGTTAGGTTCGGAGGTCACGTTACGTTTCGAGAAGAGTGTATGTGTTAGTACCCGGTCCGAAAAAAGGGACTGAAGTGCAATTCGGAAATTCAGGGACTAAACTGGCATTTGGAAGCTTTTGGACCAAATTGAAATTTATTGGAAATTTAAGGACTAAACTGGAAATATGAAATTTTTGGACGAATTTGATATATAAAAATTTCTGGTATTAAATGAAAAATAAAATCCTAAAGAGCGAATTGCAAAAGAAGTCATTTCAGTGGTCAAAGTGGACTTGGCAATAACGGAGACGAACCGAATAATAATGGTACTAAATCTAGGCAAGGCACCAGAGAAGTGGCCGAGCTATGGGCCAGTTGTAGCAATGGTGGCCGGCCAATGCAAAGGCCATTTGGGCCAAGGCAGAATCTGGAACTGGGCTTTCACAATCTTTGGCCGATCGACCATTATCAGCCGCCGCCATAATCTAAATTCTAGTGCCGATCGAACCTAATTTCAAGTGCCGATCGGACCTTATTTTAAGGCCGATCGACCCTTTATTTTTGTGCCGATCGAACCTTATTTTAGGGCCGATCGACCCTTCAGCTGGCCCAGCCCAATTACCGAAGCACTATAAATAGGGGTGCCCGGCTCCCATTCTCAACACACAATTTACTCGGGAGAAGCGAGATTACACTTGCTTTACCCACAGTTTTTCTTACTCTCTTCGAATCGCCCTAGATTCGACCTCAAAGTCTTGCTACAATTGGTAAGACTCTTTTTAATATTTTTGTTCTTTATTATTATTATTATTGTTTGCATGCTTAGTATATTTTAATTACTTTATTTCTTGCTTATGTCATATATGCTAGATTTAGGGTTGTTTTAATATATTTAAATATGTAATAGCCGAGGATGATCTAAGGTTTCGCCCTAAGAAACCCAATGGATCTAGGAACTATTTCTTTCCTTCCACCTTAGTTATAATTGTCCCATGATCAACAATCCCCCAAGGATGAACGTTGATTAGTGCACCTTCCGAGGGCCTAACTCAAAGGTTCTAGGGTGTGATCATCAATTAATTCTTTCTCTCCCCTCCTCCTTATGCATGATCCCGCTTCTTCTATCTATTCCCGTAAACACCGCACACAACCAACACCCCACATGCTAGAAAGACCGATTCGTCGGGCAATAGGAGTGATAACGTTTCTTCTTACATTGTAACTTGACCCCGAACCCAATTAACTGTTTAGCCTTTTTCAAAGCTTTGGGCTATATCAAAGTGGCGTGGCGACTCTCAAAATTAAACTAATATTTTAATATGGTTTAAAGCGAGTGTCACTAAATGAATATCCCATTTCGATCCGACTTTATATAATTAATTTATTTCAAACCTCCGAATGCGCGTTGCATCGGGACGGGGTATTCACAGTGGCGACTCTGTACAGGGAATTTGTTTTGAAATTTTTCAAACTAAGTGAGTCAGACTTTCTTTTTCTTGTATGGTGTTGTGTTTTACTTCCTTTTTCTTTTCCTCCTATTCTTAACTGTTGCATTGCATGCATGCATCTCATAAAAAAAATCTTTCTCTTTTTTCCTTAAAAAAAAGAATTAGACTTTTTACCTCACACTACCACTAGAGTCCGTGTCACCTTTGCACGGCTACCCCTTAACCCTTCGGAGAAGCCAAAGTGCGGGAAGTGTGGTGATCATGTTGCCTCCCTTCCGAGTCTCACTTGGCCATCCACTCATCGGTGCGCTTCTGCACGGTGGGAGCCTGAAATCTAACCCTTGTGTCACCCACTTTGCTAAGAATACACTCCTTGTGACCGGTTGGTTTGACTAGCTTTTTCATGTAGACAATTAATAAGGTCTTTATGTTGAGTCACTACGAATCAGTGATAAGTCAAGATCTATAGAGAGAAAAGAGCACAAAAAATTTGATTTCCTTTTAAAGGATGTGCCATGTAAGGTCGAGTGCTTGTTAAAAGATCTTGTCTTATCATAGGTCTGTAGTACTTCCCATAAATATCATCTTAAATGTCTATATGAGACGATTAGTCGTTAGGATCCACCACTTTAGGACCTTTAGTTAGTTGCGAAAAAGGGGTATCCCTTCCAACCAAGAGTAGGTTCTATAAAATAGAGGGATTTTTTGTAAATAAAGTGCTTAACTATCCCTCATTTCTAGGACCCTCCGAGGTTCGCTCCTCACTTCTAAGACCCTCCGAGGTCCGCTCCTCATTTCTAGGACCCTCCGAGGTTCGCTCCTCACTTCTAAGACCCTCCGAGGTCCGCTCTTCATTTCTAGGACCCTCCGAGGTCCACTCTCCATTTCTAGGACCCTCCGAGGTCCGCTCTCCATTTCTAGGACCCTCCGAGGTCCGCTCTTCATTTCTAGGACCCTCCGAGGTCCGCTCTTCATTTCTAGGACCCTCCGAGGTCCGCTCTTCATTTCTAGGACCCTCCGAGGTCCGCTCTTCACTTCTTGGACCCTTCAAGGTCCACTCTCCATTTCTAGGACCCCCCGAGGTCCGCTCTTTACTTCTTGGACCCTTCAAGGTCCACTCTCCATTTCTAGGACCCTCCGAGGTCCGCTCTTTACTTCTTGGACCCTTCAAGGTCCACTCTCCATTTCTAAGACCCTCCGAGGTCCGCTCTTTACTTCTTGGACCCTTCAAGGTCCACACCCTCTACTGCGGATTGCCCTAGGTCCAGTCTCTCTATCTTGGACCGTTCCAGGTCCACTCTTTGACCCTTCGTTGTGCTCTTCCTATACTAAGTCCACTCTCCCAATCTTAGAACATTCAAGGTCCACTCCTCAATTTAGGACCCTTCGAGGTCCACTCTCTCTATCTAGGACCATTAAAGGTCCACCCTTCCACCTGAGACTCTTCGAGGTCCACTCTCGTCTCTTGGACCATCCATGGTCCACTCCTCTACCTTAGACTCCCATGGTCTACAAGTTAGGACCCTTCAAAGTTCTACCTCTCATCTCTTGAACCTTCCATAGTCTGCTCCCTTAGCCTTAAAAACCATCCATAGTTTAGATCCTTTATCTCTAGCACCCTTCAGCCAAAGACCAACCAAGGCCAATCCTCACCCAAGACCAAATTAACTCACCTAGATCACCCTCATTTGACCAAGGATCGAGTCATCTTCCTCTCCCTTTTTCACCAAACGGACTCTTTTACATTCATCCTCTCTCTTTCTCTAAACTTAACCCTGGTTGTATCATCAATTGGGGCCCCCTCGAACTACGGTGACCTGAGACTCGTATCTTAAATGGTAAGGGTTACGTAGGCAACTTCAGCCCGGTCAAACTCTCAAATTGTGGAGATCAACTATTTTCTCAGAGATGCCTTAAGATTAATTGTGAGTCTAATTCAACTCATTGGTTTGACTCTGCCGTATGTTCTTACAGAATTCCACATCATGTCTCTGGAGAAAAGCATTGAAGCCCTCAAAGAAGTCTCAAACATGAGGTTGGGAGTGATCAACCTCCTCAAAGACATGCATGAAATTGAGCAGCACCATTTGTCTTACATTCACGAGTGCTTGAGAAGAGATCCTCCTCCTGTGCAATTCCGGGGTCCCTATCATCCACATGCTTATGGTTCCCCTTATGGCCCTACACATCAGAATTTCTCATTCAGAATGCCTGCTGTGGCCACCAACCAACTAAAGGCATCAATACCCGAGAAGAAGATCAACAAGGAACATTTTGATGACTTAGGAATGCCTGTGGGTGAGTTCTTCGACATTTTGGTGGAAAAGAGTTTGATCAAGCCGCTCGAGAATTACAAGCCTATTAACCCGAGATCTAACTTGGATACATCCAAGTGTTGCAGATACCACAAGTACGTTGGGCATACCACTGACAACTGTAAGCAGCTACAACGCTTGATTCAAAATTTGATCAACCAAGGCCTCATTAATGAAGAAGCCCTCGTACTTCAAGGAAGGATTTAGATTCATTCAGTCTTGTAGGTTCTAGTGTGTCTTTCTTACTTCCACTTTGGGCATTGATATGTAATGTCCACTTTAGATTGGTTGCTTCAATAATAAAAGAGTCTTTCTTTCTTTTCTCTCTAGACTTGAGACATAATCTCGCATTACTTTCAAGAAGAATTGTTTTATTTATAATTATCACTTGATTGCTAATCTCACTGATTAACCCACCGGCTAATAAAGTAAACAATGAATGAATGCTTTGATTGGAATAAACAACTCACCGTCCCTTCCTTATATACACCATCTCTATACATCCCTCTCTCATACACTCTTCCCATACTCCACCATATACTTTCCATACACTATCGCCAGACCCTCTCCTTGTACACTCCCCCTATGCTCCCTCGAGCCTACACTTCCCCAAATACACTCTCCCCCACTTGACCTCCTTTCCATATGGTCCAGACAAGCACAAAGATCATTGTTGCTCATCATCAGAAAATAGCTGCTCACGCCACTACAATTTAAAGAAGATGCAAGGAGTTGTTCCTATCCTTCACAAGTGCTGCATGAATATCAACTTGGGGCTCACCAACCCCCCAATCTCGCGTCTCCTCTGATTTTCCATTCGATCGATAAGCTTTCATTGAATATGCTCACATATCTTTCTTATGGTCCGAATATATTCTGCCTTACTTAATAAGTCGGTTAATTGAGTTTGCATTTATTTTAAATACTCTTTTGAGAATGCTATCCAGTAGCAATTGAAGCTTAAACCTCTCACCATAGGAAGCCATAACCTTATCCTCACTAAATAATACCCTTTCATTTCAAGATCGACAAGTTTTGAGACCCTAAGGAAGAAGCCCATACTAGGGGCTCCCTCGACTCACAAAGGAAGTAATCACCTCCAAGCTCAAGAAAGGCGGAATGCAAAAGAAACTCATACAAGGGGCTCCCTCGAAGGGACCACCTCCAAACCCAAGAGGGAAAGGTAAAACCATCCTAAGGCATACACTAGGGGCTATCGCGAGCAAACAAATCCGAAGGCTTTTCTCGATAAGAGGGTGTTTAAAAAAAAAAAACAACCTCCATCACTCCGAAGTGAACTTCCCATTTCAAAGGTTGTAAAAACGAGATATCGAGTGAAGGTCCTATCGTGATCAAGTTACCTGCTGAAATCACAACAAACTCGCGAGAAGAAGCAACAAAAATTCCCTCTTGGACAAATCCCGTAAACCAATTCCAAAAGTCCATCCTCTCACTTTTAGAGGATTCCATCACCACCCTTGACCTTATCAAAATCAAAGTTAACCTCACTCTTAGAGGTTCTGAAGAAGCAACAACAAGAAAATCCCTTCACCTTAGAAATTCCAAACACATCCCTCAAGCCAACCTCTCAGCAAATGGCCCAGCCGACCTCTCACTTTAAGAGGTCATGTTAAGCATCATCCAATGGTCGATCGCAACCCAAAGACCAGCTACAACCGCTACCGGATGGCATTCTCAAAAGATTATTTAAAAGAAATGCGTATTCAGATTTTTGAGTCACTTGTTATCCTACGTGAGCATATTACATATTCTCTCAAAAGTTTGGGAACTCGTCCTATTCTTGAAATTCGTTTATTCGACTCCTCAAACACTGCTCGCAAAAGTCTCACTTTGGGGCTTCGCATCCGTGCCTCTCGCCGCACTCCGGTAAAAGCAAGGAGACACGCGCTGTGACTACTCCTCGGCTTGCGAGAACAAAGGAACAAAGAATCTTCACTTGAAGGAATGAAAAAATCTTTGGGTTATAATCAGTCAATTCCCACCTTTTCTTCCACCCCAATCTTTTTTCTATTTTTCATGAAGGAGATCAATGCAACGGCAGCCCGCACCACAATTACCACCGAACAGCCTAGAGCAGCAAGCAACAACGGAACATCCTTCTCCTTCTAAAGACAAGCCAGATTTCACCTTCAAATCAAAACATTCATTTGTTTACCTATATAATTGGAATTTGATAAACCAATCAGTGAGGTCCATTCACGAGCAATCAAGATATAATTACTGAATAAAATAATTCTTCAAATGTCTCGACAAGTCTTCTTTTTCTACATCATAGGAAAATAGAGCCAAACACCTTGTCTTTACGTCTGCGGGGGCTTCCATACACTTTTCCACACCTTGTGATGCTTATACTCGCCAAAAGAGTCAAACCCAAAGCGAAAGTGTCATACACGAACTCGGGATCCATTCCCACCTTCGAAAAAATGCGCCCGCACATATACATTTCCGAGTCTTGTCCAGGCCGATTGACCATTGTTCGAAACGAGGGGTCGCCCCATGGCCACAAGATGACTCTGCATGCGCAATAGGGATACATTGAATCTCTCCCGGGGCTTTTGCTAAGCTGTTCTCTCGTGCTCTCTTTACCGAGATTCCCTTCAGGCTTGCTTTGCATCATCAGCGGGGCTTCGCCATTCCCTTCGAGCTTGCTTTACATCATCAATGGGGCTTCGCCATTCCCTTCGTGTTTGCTTTGCATTATCGACCGGGGCTTCGCCAAGGTCACTTCATCAAACAGTGGGGCTCCCTCAACAAAAATGGGTCGACTATGTGGTTCTTCGTAAAGGCCAAAGGGCTCTAATCGAGGCTCCGACGAAGTCATGTCTAGCAAGAAGGGCATCCCTTGTCATCAAGATCAGCATGTGGCAAACTCTTTGAGTCAGTTAGAAATATAATTGATCATAAGGCCTCCTTATCAAAATAACATGCTTTCAAAATGCTATCCTCTTTGGCACCTTGTTTACAAAATCACTCTTTGGTCTCCACAAATTTTCAAACTCTTCAAGTCTATCAAAGACGCCTCTCTCTCAAGATGACTCGGTCCTTATCTCTGGACATCAAAATCCCATCTTCTCGGCCTCGCCTAGTTTAAACCATAACCTTTCTGCTCAAACTGCCTTGTTCAGACTTACCACAAATGTAAAACCCTAGCTCCAAGCCTAGGTAACAAATACATTTCTAAACCCTAGCCTCAAGCCTAGGTGACAAATCTCCTCTCTAAATCCTAGCCTCAAGCCTAGGTGACAAAAAAATACCTTTCAAAACCCTAACCTCAAGTCTAGGTGACAAATACCTCTCTAAACCCTAGCGTTAAGCCTAGGAGACAAGACTCCTCTCTAAGCCTTAGCAATGATCATCCCAAACTTTTAATCGCTTGGTTCTTCGGCTCGGGAAGCCATAGTAATCCCAATCAATTCACACAGCTATTCCTCATTAGTGGCCTAAGTCCTCCGGCAGCCACGAATCCAAATTTTCACAAGGGGTGACTCCCGCAGAAGTCAAATTCCCACAAGGGGTGACTCCCACAAAAGTCAAATATTTGGCTTTTGATTCCCACACAGTTTTTTCCCACATTGCCCCATACACTTTCTCTCAGTACGCGAATCAAGACTAAACTTGGTTTATTTGCACAACACACGGAGAAATCAAGACTACACTTGATTTGTTCCATCACACACAATTTTCAAGGGGAAAATCAAGACTATACTTGAATTTCCTTTCCACACATTATCTCACAACATATCTTCACACGGAGAAATCAAGACTACACTTGATTTGTTCCATCACACACAATTTTCAAGGGGAAAATCAAGACTATACTTGAATTTCCTTTCCACACATTATCTCACAACATATCTTCACACGGAGAAATCAAGACTACACTTGATTTGTTCCATCACACACAATTTTCAAGGGGAAAATCAAGACTATACTTGAATTTCCTTTCCACACATTATCTCACAACATATCTTCACACGGAGAAATCAAGACTACACTTGATTTGTTCCATCACACACAATTTTCAAGGGGAAAATCAAGACTATACTTGAATTTCCTTTCCACACACAACATATTTTCCCACGGAGAAGGCAAGACTATACTTGATTCTCCTTTCCGTACATCTCTCAATATTATTCGAATCGCCCTTAGATTCGATCCCCAAAGCCTTGCCACAAATCGCATCTTTGGCTTGAGACGCTGCACGTCCGCCACTCTCGGGTACTAAACGCCCACGTTTCCGAACTACGATTTGGCTTGATTCCTCTTGGGATACGTAGGTAGCCCGACAAGGGTTCAGCCGCTCGACCTACCTGGTCATCCTTTTGCGACTCAGCTCGAGTTCAAACCTCACATCCGCAAAATCATTGTCTTACCTCCTGAAATCCTTTTTTCAGGACGGATCCTATTTCTTATCGTCGACCCCACTTGTCTTACAAGAAGCGTCGCCGAGGGGCTACTGTTAGTACCCGGTCCGAAAAAAGGGACTGAAGTGCAATTCGGAAATTCAGGGACTAAACTGGCATTTGGAAGCTTTTGGACCAAATTGAAATTTATTGGAAATTTAAGGACTAAACTGGAAATATGAAATTTTTGGACGAATTTGATATATAAAAATTTCTGGTATTAAATGAAAAATAAAATCCTAAAGAGCGAATTGCAAAAGAAGTCATTTCAGTGGTCAAAGTGGACTTGGCAATAACGGAGACGAACCGAATAATAATGGTACTAAATCTAGGCAAGGCACCAGAGAAGTGGCCGAGCTATGGGCCAGTTGTAGCAATGGTGGCCGGCCAATGCAAAGGCCATTTGGGCCAAGGCAGAATCTGGAACTGGGCTTTCACAATCTTTGGCCGATCGACCATTATCAGCCGCCGCCATAATCTAAATTCTAGTGCCGATCGAACCTAATTTCAAGTGCCGATCGGACCTTATTTTAAGGCCGATCGACCCTTTATTTTTGTGCCGATCGAACCTTATTTTAGGGCCGATCGACCCTTCAGCTGGCCCAGCCCAATTACCGAAGCACTATAAATAGGGGTGCCCGGCTCCCATTCTCAACACACAATTTACTCGGGAGAAGCGAGATTACACTTGCTTTACCCACAGTTTTTCTTACTCTCTTCGAATCGCCCTAGATTCGACCTCAAAGTCTTGCTACAATTGGTAAGACTCTTTTTAATATTTTTGTTCTTTATTATTATTATTATTGTTTGCATGCTTAGTATATTTTAATTACTTTATTTCTTGCTTATGTCATATATGCTAGATTTAGGGTTGTTTTAATATATTTAAATATGTAATAGCCGAGGATGATCTAAGGTTTCGCCCTAAGAAACCCAATGGATCTAGGAACTATTTCTTTCCTTCCACCTTAGTTATAATTGTCCCATGATCAACAATCCCCCAAGGATGAACGTTGATTAGTGCACCTTCCGAGGGCCTAACTCAAAGGTTCTAGGGTGTGATCATCAATTAATTCTTTCTCTCCCCTCCTCCTTATGCATGATCCCGCTTCTTCTATCTATTCCCGTAAACACCGCACACAACCAACACCCCACATGCTAGAAAGACCGATTCGTCGGGCAATAGGAGTGATAACGTTTCTTCTTCTGTTGTAACTTGACCCCCGAACCCAATTAACTGTTTAGCCTTTTTTCAAAGCTTTGGGCTATATCAAAGTGGCGTGGCGACTCTCAAAATTAAACTAATATTTTAATATGGTTTAAAGCGAGTGTCACTAAATGAATATCCCATTTCGATCCGACTTTATATAATTAATTTATTTCAAACCTCCGAATGCGCGTTGCATCGGGACGGGGTATTCACAGTATGGAGGTCACCCGAAACGCCTCGCATGACGAGTCTTTCTACCTTTCTCGAAATTGTGTGTGTGTGTGTATGTGAGTTGCATTTTGAAAAGGGGACTTGAATGTCAAGCTTAATCTTGGTTTGAGTGACAAACGTTGATTTTATGATGAAAAAACGAGCGTTTGAATGACAAACGTCGATTTTGAGTTATTTTGAAAACGGCGTTCGAGGACGAGCTTAAATCTTTAGTTTGAATGTCAAACGTTGATTTTAATTAAAAAGGAGCGTTTGAATGTCAAACGTCGGATTTTTGAGTTGAAATGAGCGTTTGGATGCCAAACGTCGATTTCGCGCGTTTTTTAAAAGGAGTTCGAATGACGAACTCCGATTTTGAACCGGGCATTACATTGTTACCAATTTTATAAAAAGAGGTATTAAATGACATGCGATCAACGAGTCGTTTTGCGACTCGGACTTTGATAAGTAAATACTATCACAAGCCAAACGACTTGGACTTGTAAATGACAATATTTAAAATTCGGTATCAACGGAATTAAACGATCCGGACGGTAAAAGTGCGATGACGAGCCAAACGGCTCGGAGTTGTAAAGGCATATAATTTAAATGACGGTATCGATGGATCAAACGATCCGGACTTAGTAAATGACGATCACGAACCAAACGGTTCGGACGATAAATGTGCGAATCGACGGATCAAACGATCCGGACCGTAAATAACATAAACGTAAAAGACGTGGCCGGAACGCCGTTTTAACCCGAAATTACATCTCTAACGGGAGAGAAGATGATTTTGGGGTAAAACGTATCGAACCCTGTAGACGGCGTTACATCTACATTTCAAAAGTTTTGACTGACTCGATAATAGCGATTGATGTGTAAATCGAGGTGAAACGAGTTTTAGAGAGAGAGAGAGAGAGAGAGTTTTACCTATGGCTAGGGGTTGACTCTTTAACTCAGTTTATGTATACGGGATACGGTTTTGGGGTTTTGAAAGGTGTTTCGAGGTTTTTTTGTTCGTGTTTGGTCGGAAAATGGGATTTCACGCAAATCGAGACAAAACGAGGCTCGGAAGGGGGTAGAACTGCCTAGGACCGTGAGCTTTTGAGGGAGAGGGTTAATTTTTTTTTCTTTTTACAAATGACAGCCCTTGTATTTATAGGGTGAAAATGCGAAACAGGCGGGACGGCCTAAGGTTCAATTTTGGGGGTTTTTGGGTATTTTGGAAATTCCAGGAACTTGATGGGAATTCTGGTCCATGGTGTAAAACAGGCCGGACGGCCAATCATTCAAAATAAAGGGTATTTTGGTCTTTTCACCCTTGAATTTGATTGATGCTGATTTGTGGAGGCTTGCATGTGTGCCACGTGCCCCTGTGACTCACCTAGGCTAGGGATTTTGTCCCGTTATTCCCTATTTTGTCCGTTTTTTAAATAATTGTTCGAAAAATGTCCGAAACGCCCCCAGAAAGTGTCAGAAAGTGCATTTTTCGAGGAAAGTTGTACTTTTACGTGTGATAACGTGTGTTGAGTACACTTTGATGTCGGGATGCACGGGGCAGTCCTGCGATGTCTCGTTGACTCGAAAGCGGGGAGCTTGACGGGTTCCGGTTAACCTGGAAAGGGCCAATTAACAGATTCTGGTTAACTTTTAACGGATTTTGACGATCCGGATTTGAGTACTTACAGTAGCCCCTTAGCGACGTCACTTTCGAAGGAAGTGGGGTCGTTGAAAAAAGATAAGAATCCAAATCGGGGGATGCCTTACTTTGAGAGACCTGAGCGGTCAGCTGGATGGACCCTTAGCGAGAGGATTTCTACGTATCCCGAGCGAGAATCAAGTCGATCGTAGTTCATAGGTATGAGGGCATTGCGTAAGTCCTCGACCTCTGGGGAATGATTAGGAGGAGTTCGTCCTGGTTGAGACTGATTCGGAGGTGTCTAGACCTGAGTGAGACTATTAGGAGGCGTCTGAACCTACGGGAGACTGAAAGGGTGTGAGAAATGTCCGTCCCCGACGGCATATTCTGAAAGGATGTGAGAAATGTCCATTCCTGACGGCGTATTCTGAGAGGATGCAAGAAATGTCCGTCCATGATGACGTATTCTGAAAGGATGATAGAAATGTCCGTCCCTGACGGCGTATTCTGATAGGATGCGAGAAATGTCCGTCCATGACGGCGTATTCTGAAAGGATGTGAGAAATGTCCGTTCCCGATGGCGTATTCTGAAAGGATGCGAGAAATGTCCATCCCCGATGGCGTATTCTGATAGGATGCGAGAAATGTCCGTCCCTGACGGCGTATTCTGATAGGACGTGAGAAATGTTCATCCCTGACGGCCTATTCTGAAAGGATACGAGAAATGTCCGTCCCCGATGGCGTATTCTGATATATGGAGGAAGCGGGATCTCATGCTGGGAATTCTTCGAAAATGACGGTCGAAGAAGGATGGTTGTGCGGCCTTATAATGATCGCCGCTTGTCTTTTGTCCGCTGGGGATATGGTGTTCGGGCTTACGATGATGGCCGAAGAGGGATTGTTGTGCGGGCTTATAGTGGAATTAAACCCAAGTTTTCAGGCCAGAGTTCAGGTCAGGCCAGGGGTCAACCAAAGCCTTCAACTTCAGGAGGGGCCAGAGGAGGAAATGTTACAGTTTCTACTCATTCTGTATCCAGCCAATTTGGGACTGTTTGTAATTTCTGTAAGAAGGTGGGACATTCTGAAGACAGTTGTTGGAGAAAACAAGGAAAATGTATGAATTGTGGAGAAATGGGGCATTTCAGAAGAGATCGTCCTAAACCTCGATGGGGCCAAGCTCCAGATAATAGACAGCAGGGTGACCAGCCAAGAGTTGGTGCTAAGAGGGAAGGCCTAAGGAGATAATACAAGGTAGAGTGTTTGCCTTGGGTCGAGGCGTGGTAGATCCCACCGCGGTTATTAGAGGTATTGTACCTGTCTCAGGTGTCAGGGCTCGTATTCTTATTGAACCTGGGTCGTCCCATTCTTATGTGCCATCTCATTTTGCATTCACATTGCATAAGTTACCTAAGTTGTTGCCTTATGTGCTAGAGGTCTCTACTCCTGTGGGAGAGTGCCTCGAATCCTCTTTAATTTATCATGATTGTGAGGTGATTATATGTGGGTATGTATTGCCAGTAGATTTGGTAGAGTTACCAATCCAAGATTTTGATGTTATTTTAGGCATGGACTGGTTGAGTTATTGTCATGCCTTGGTGGACTGTCGCAGAAAGCGAATCACCTTTTCTATGCCTGATGTGCCTGTGTTTATATTTGATGCTGATAAGTATTTATTTGGCATTCATGTTATATCTGCATTAAAGGCTAGAAAAATGTTATCAAAAGGGTGTGAGGGATACTTGGCATATGTGTTAGACTCTAGTAAGAAGTCTCCTGAGTTATCTTCTGTTCCAGTTGTGAATGAATATGTTGATGTATTCTCAACTGAGTATTCTATGCCTCAGGATAGAGAGGTGGAGTTCTGTATTGACTTATTGCCAGGTACTTCACCAATTTTTAAAGCACCTTACAGAATGGCTCCAGCTGAATTAAAAGAGTTGAAAATTCAGTTGCAGGAATTGTTAGACAGGGGTTTCATTCGCCCAAGTGTTTCACCTTGGAGAGCACCAGTTTTGTTTGTCAGGAAGAAGGATGGTACTTTGAGATTATGTATTGATTACAGACTGCTAAATCAAGCTACTATTAAAAACAAATATCCTCTTCCTCATATTGATGATTTATTTGATCAACTTTAAGGTTCCGTTATATATTCCAAGCTTGACTTGCGTAGCGGATACCATCAGTTGAAAATTAGACCAGATGATATTTCTAAAACAGTTTTCAGAACAAGGTACATGCATTATGAATTTCTTGTTATGCCTTTTGGGTTGACCAATGCACCCGCAGTATTTATGGACATGATGAACAGGATCTTCAAGTCGTATCTTGACAGTTTTGTTGTGGTTTTTATTGACGATATCCTGGTATATTCAAAATCCAGGGAAGATCATGAGAAGAACTTGAGAATTGTTCTATCCGTGCTTCGTGAGAAACAGTTATTTGCCAAGTTCAGCAAATGTGAGTTTTGGCTTGAACAGATTTCTTTCTTGGGTCATGTGGTATCCAGTACTGGTATTGCTGTGGATCCTGCAAAGATTGAGTCCGTAGTCATCTGGAAACAGCCTTCTACAGTGACTGAGATTCTTAGTTTCCTTGGCTTAGCGGGGTATTATCGAAGATTTATAGAGGGATTTTCGAGAATTGCAACTCCGTTGACCAGATTGACTCGGAAGGATATACCATTTGTTTGGGATGCCAAGTGTGAAGCTGGCTTTACTGAGTTGAAAAAGAGATTGACTTCAGCTCCAATTCTTACACTTCCAGAGGGTTGTGAGAATTTTGTTATTTTCAGTGATGCCTCCAAAGAAGGATTGGGTTGTGTCCTTATGCAAAATGGGAAGGTAATTGCGTATGCTTCGAGGAAGTTATCACCAGCGGAGCAGAATTATCCTACCCACGACATGGAGTTAGCTGCTATTATTTTTGCATTGCATAAGTGGAAGCACTATTTATATGGAGTCAAGTTTGAGATATTTACAAATCATAAGAGCCTGAAATACTTGTTTACCCAAAAGGAATTGAACAACAGACAGAGGCGTTGGTTGGAGCTTCTGAAGGACTATGATTGTGTTATTTTCTATCATCCCGGGAAGGCTAACGTGGTGGTTGATGCTATTAGCCGTAAGACTCATTTATCATCCTTGGTGTCTCAGGAATTGAGAGGTGATATGTTATTTGCGAATGTCAGAGCCGTTCCTACTCTATATGGAGATCTTTTGGAAACTCAGCAGAATGATACTGAATTGAAGACAATTTTGGGAAAGTTACAAGATAGAAAGACTGGGGAGTTTTCATTGAATAAAGATGGTATTTTGACATTCAAGGGCAGAATCTGTGTACCTTCTTCACCGAAGATCAAAAGGCAAGTGTTAGAGGAAGGCCACAAGTTCAGGTTTGCTATTCATCCTGGAAGCACCAAAATGTATCAGGACTTGAAGAGAGGGTATTGGTGGAATGGTATGAAAAAGGAGATTGCAGAGTTTGTATCAAAGTGCCTGACTTGTCAACAAATCAAAGCTGAACATCAAAGGCCAGCGGGATTACTTCAACCACTGGATATTCCGGAGTGGAAGTGGGAAGGCATTTCTATGGATTTTGTGACTGGATTGCCTCCTACTCCGAGGAAAATGGATGCTATATGGGTAATTGTGGACAGACTGACCAAATCAACTTATTTTCTACCAGTTTCAACCAAGTATTCATTTAAGAGATTGGCTTAGTTGTACATACGCGAGATTGTGAGACTTCATGGAGTGCCTCTCAATATTGTTTCTGATAGGGATCCGAGATTCACCTCGCGGTTTTGGAGGGCTTTGCATGAAGCCTTGGGGTCCAAGTTGAGTTTTAGCACAACATTTCATCCTCAGACCGATGGGCAGACTGAGAGGACCATTCAGATTCTTGAGGACATGCTACGGGCTTGTGTGATGGACTTTCATTCATCTTTGGAAGACCATTTGCCTTTAGTGGAATTTGCCTATAACAACAGCTACCGGTCCAGTATTGAGATGGCACCATATGAGGCACTGTATGGGAGGAAATGTAGGTCTCCAATGTGTTGGGACAAGGTTGGTGAAGCGAGACTTTGGGGTCCAGATTTGGTCAGAGACTCAACTGAGAAGATCAAAGTGATCCGTGACAGATTGGAGACAGCCCAGAGTCGCCAGAAAAGCTACACCAACAACAGAAGAAGGGAGTTATCATTTCAGATTGGTGATCTTGTATTTTTGAAGATTTCACCAAGAACAGGGATTAAAAGGTTTGGTAACAAAGGGAAGTTGGCACCGAGATTCGTTGGTCCATTTGAGGTATTAGAGAAGGTGGGAGAGTTAGCTTATCGCTTGGATCTACCTCCATCTCTTTCTTCTCTCAATGATGTGTTTCATGTTTCCATGTTGAGGAAGTACTGTTATGATTCCTCTCATGTACTGAGTTCTCCTCCTAAGGATGTCCAGGCAGATATGACCTATGTAGAGGTACCATTGCGGATTCTGGAGTGGCAGGTCCGGGAATTGCGTACCAAGAGTATTCCTGTGGTGAAAATTATGTGGAAGAATCACACCATTGAGGAAGCTACTTGGGAATTGGAATCTGAGATGAGACGGAAATATCCTGGGTTATTTGAGCATTCAGGTAAGTGAAGTTCAAATTCGAGACGAATTTTATTTAAGGGGGAGTGAGTATCATGACCCTAAACTTAGGCACCATTTTGGTCACACGTGGAGCACGTGGGGTGTGGTGCATTGCATCTTCTATTATGCATTATTTGATAATTGGATTGGTTATGTGTTTATTTGGATAATTTGGTCATTTATGTGATTTTAGAATGTTAACAAATTAATTTGAATTATATAATGTCTAAATGGATCAAATGGGAATTAATGTGATAAAGTTATAACATTTGAAATTTTAAATGAAATGTTATAAAAAGTAGTGAGGAGCTTATGTGTAAAAATAAGTTTAAGGTAGTGGATTGTAGTTATTTGATTCCTAGAGGAGCTAGAATGTAACTTTTGTTATATAAATCCAAAAAAGTTTCCAGAAGATTCATTCCTCAGTTTTTCTTCCTTCAGTACTACGTTTCATCCCATAAACCTAGGGTTACCTTCAGAAAATTATATCAATTCAACCGTCACTCCGTTCTTTGTTCTGATCGCAAATTATTGCTTAGGGAGTCGAGTAGAACGTTTATAGCCGATCAAATCTTCTTTCTATTTCGACCTATTTTTGGTAAGTTATTATGATTTTGTTCAATAATTATTCATACCAAGTAAATGATGTTATTATGTGGTATAAATGATCTTTGGTAATGTTGGATCATTTTATTTGGCTTATAGAAAATGGAAAGAAAGTGAGTTGGATTGAGGAAGATGTGTTATGGTATGAGGGTTAGATTTAAGGTGATAAAGTGGTTAGGGTGGTATTACATGGCCTTGGGGGACACCTTGGTATTGGTTTGGAAAGAGTATAGTTTAGCTGAAGTTGCTGGGAATGGAAAAAATTGGTGTTCTTGCCTTGGCTGATGTTGTTCAGCAAACAGTAGCCAAATCTGGGGAAGGGCACGACTCGTGCCCTGGAGCACGAGTCGTGACCTTCAGTTTCACTCGTGACCACGACTCATGAAAAATAGTTCACCCGTACTGATTATTATTGAGGCCAAGGGCACGAGTCGTGCCATGGGGCACGAGTCGTGCCCAGTGCAGGTTCAGGGTGTTAGTTTCTAGGCCATTTAAACCTAGTCAAACTAGTATGGAATTAGTTCCTCTTTGACTATAACTCTTGTACAACATTAGTACTATACAATGGAGTCATAAATGACCCAAAATGATAAAAGGAAGGTCTTTAAATATTGACCTGAAAATGGTTGAAAGTCAATTGTGAAACTGTAACCAAAGTTGACAAAACTTGGTAAATCGATATGAAACCTTTATAGAAGGTGTTGAATATTATGACATGGATATGTAGGGATTACTTGATATACATTGTGCCCATATGTGATTGCATATTCCTGGTTGGTTATGCACATTGTGTTTAAATATGTGTTGCACTACTTTGTTTGTTTGAACATGAGTATTATACCATGTTATTGGTTTGGCATTATTCAATAGTGTTTCAGTGTAAGTTGCACTATTGTGATGGTTTAGCATGAGTAGCATTACCATGTTATATATTGATATCCCAATGTGTGGACTTATTTTCAAGTAACTGTTTATGTACTTGAATGTGGTTATATGAACTGATGTTATGGGTATAGTGGGATACAATCAAGTATAGATTTGTTCTATAAGTGATTGGATTGCATTATACCTATGATTAGGCCCGTCTGTTGGCCACAGACGTGGGATTGGCAACTGCTATATCGTGCCAGAAGCCTTACAGATAGCTGGGAGTATTACATTATATTTGTGACTGGGCCCGTCTGTGGTCACAAACATGGGATTGGCCACTTCTGTATTGTGCCAAAAAGCCTTACAGATAGCTGGGAGTCTTATATGGTTTGTGTGACTTATTGATCAGGCGGGAAAGGTAAAATGAGGTAACGTAATGTGTTTACCGCTTTTTCAATGTGATTATGAGCAACCTGATTATGTGTTGCATATTATATGGCATATTGTTGCATCCATAATAGCCTATTGAGATTTATTCTTACCCCTTCTCCCTTTATTGTTTTAGATCCCGCTGAGACAAGAGGACCGAACCGGTGAGGCCGGAGAGGAGTTTGGACAGCTTTTGGGTTGTCAGGGTATGTTGTAGTTTGCGAGTTGGGAGTCGTGGTTGATGTTATTCTTTTGGGAGGTTTTGTATATAAAACTTTCATAAACAGGTTTTCAGTATGTTGTGTTGTAATTAAACCTGGAAGTTGGTTTTGTTTCAAAGTTGGCTTGTCTAAGCCTTTATATTTGTACTGTTTGTACTTAAACAGGTTATAACTTGTTAAAGCAGGTTTATATATCACCTCCAGGCAGAGAGGTTATTTTTATTTTGATTTTAAAAGGGTGTTATACTTTTCAATTTAGTAAAGATTTTTTTTTAAAAGAGGTATTTTGGGGACCCTCCAGCTTGGGACACGAGTCTATAGGTCCTTGAGTTGGGGAGGCCCCCACATGTATAGATGTCCATATGTACATACAATATTACACTTTCATACAAATCAATTGCGCACAATGGAATATATTTTTCTCATTTTCCTTTAATTTTTAATTCGTATTCTCTGTGTGTTACGAATTTGTTTTCCATATGTCCCAAATTGTTTAGTTCTCCCGTCAATAACCGCATTACTTTCCTAAATTTTATACGTTATTGCGACATTGGCAAAGTTGATTGGAAATGTGTCCATTCCGGTGCTTTCTTCTGGTACACAGAGAGATTGAGACGGGCGTACAATACCCGTAAGCCAAAATATAGCTTATGTTGCAATCATGGTAAAATAAAATTACCATTCCTAAAGGCAGCTCCTGACGTCCTACAACATTTATTGTTCGCTTCTTCGGAAAGAAGTAAAGATTATCGAAAGAACATACGATCCTACAACAAAATTGACCATCACATCAACCAAGGAAATTCACCGCCTGTTTTCAAATTGCATGGGCAAAACTATCACTTAATTGAAAGTTTATTGTCGGTTGAAGGTGAATGCCCAAAATTTGTACAGTTATACATATACGACACAGATAACGAGATCTCAAATCGCATGTCGTCTGTAAGGTAACGTAGTAATTTAGGTCTTTGTTTGGTTTGTTCTTCTAATAACTAAGTCCGCATTGCTACAGGCGAGATTCGGCATTTGGGGACCTTCATGATTCCTTAGTTTCGGATTTGAAGGATATGCTTGACAGAGAGAACGTGTAAGTACCCAAATCCGGATCGTCAAAATCCGTTAGAAGTTAATCGGAATCCGTTAACTGGCCCGCTCCAGGTTAATCGGAACCTGTTAAGCTCCCCGTTCTCAAGCCAACGAGACGTCTCGGGACTGACCCGTGCATCCCAACGTCAAAGCGTACTCAACACACGTTGTTGCACGTAAAAGTACGGCTTTCCCTGAAAAACGCACTTTTCGGCACTTTCCGGGGGCATTTCGGACATTTTCCGGACAGTTATTTTAAAAATGGACAAAATCGGGAACAATGGCACGAACTCCCACGAGCCTGGTGAGTCATGGGACATGTGGCTTGCATGCCACAACTCCCTAGTCACCCTTCAATCAAATTCAGAGTGAAAAAACAAAAATACCCCTGGTATACAGTCTCAGTCCGGCCGGACTCATTTGCAGAAAATCCAGAATTGCCAGCAAGTCCCTCCAATTTCCAAAGTTTCACAAAACCCCCTGGTTTTCACCCTCAGTCCGTCCGGATGATCCTGAAATTTCACCTATAAATACAGAGGCTGTCAAAGCCATTTATAACAACAAAAATTACCCCCTTTCACCCAAAAGCCACGGCCTAACTGAGTTTCGCCCCTTCCCGAGCCCCCGTTTCGCCTCGATTCGCATGAAAACTCCGTATTTCGATCAAATACAACCCCCGCCACCTCAAAACACCGTTCCAAACACCTTTTCGTATCCCGTATACGCCCACCAAGCCAAAGGAGCCGACCCTAGCCATAGGTAGCTCCCTCTCTCTTTAAACTCTTGTTCCGTCTCGGTTTACGCGCCAGTGGCTACAACCGTTTTGGACGAACGTTGTTGAAATGTAGACGTCATCGTCTAACGGGGGCCGATACGTTTTAGTTCGCGATCCTCTTCTCTTCCCGTAAGAGAAGTAATCTCGGGTTAAAACGGCATTCCGACCCCATTCCGTTTACTTTTATGTCATTTACAATTCCGGATCGTTTGATCCGTCGATCATCATTTACTTTTACGTCATTTACCGATTCCGGATCGTTCGATCCGTCGAACGTCATTTACTTTCATGCAACTTTACCATTCCGAGCCGTTTGGCTCGTCGATCGTACTTTACAATTCCGGGTCGTTTGATTCCGTTGATACCGCACTTTAAATACTGTCATTTTCAACCAATAGCCGTTGGGCTCAAAATATAAAAACCGCGTGGCGAATCCTCTCCTTCCCGAAAAGCGAGGTCTCAGACACCAACCCTCCACGAAAGACAACCGCATTTCTCCCACCGCGCGAAATCCCGGGTAATTTCAGTTGGCGACTCCGTTGGGGAAATGGATACTTTTTTCAAAACTACCGTCATTTTCAAAAACGCCTTCCGTGGGTCAAACTTTCGTTTACCCTTCCTCGTTTTCGTATGCGTGTGTTACTTTAAACCTCGAACGGTTTTTTTTCCGGGCATTACATCATCGTCTTTTCAAAATCATAACATGTTCGTGCATTCCCGTTCATATTTGATTTTCATGATATATTTTGAACTGCGCATAAAATTCTTTAAGATGCATTCTGAAAAAAACTCTATTTTACTCAGAAAAAAGAATTTTAGTGACCGCACACTACTCGCACTTGCTGCCTCGGTACACCGCACTTCACGTGCTCTTGCTGCCTCGGTACACTGCACACTACGACCCGTAACCTGGGATGACAGTTCAGTTGCAACTCGGTTGGTCTGCCAGACACCTTTCGAGTGCGCACGGGTCGTCCCAAACAGCCCATCCTAGCCCGTGTAAGCCATGCACTCTTTGTGTCACACTTCGTCCAAGACCCCGGTTGGTTTTTGGCTTAGTACGTGTCGTAAAGCCTAAGTGTATGTTTTTTACGCCGGGTTCCGCCACAAGTCAAGCTCGAGAGGTTGAGACCGAAGGTCGTTCCCGACCCGAAGTCTTGAGCTTTTCAGCCTTGACTTTGACGCGGAGCTCTGTCGAAAAATATACCTGAAGGTTCAATGTGACACCGTGTCACCAAACCCTCACCGTATGCACCGTGCCAGCCACAACTTGGCCAACGCCAGAAGCTAAGGCCCCTCGCGCAAGCGAGTCAGGAGAGGTCATGCCGAAATTTTGGCACGATCCCCGCCTTAACTTAAGGAAGTTGACTTCGACTGTGGCCCATGCGTCACATACGTTGGAAGTTTGCGTGATCAGCTAGCTGTAAGTTCACTTTTTCTTTTGTCGGTGGAACTCGCTTGCCTTATAGGACCCTCGCTCGGGATAGTCCGTCCCGAGAAGATGATCTACAAATGGAAACGAGGGGCTTATAAACGTTGTGACGAGATCCACTGATTAGAGCCTTAGGTTAGTTGCGAAAAAGAAGACACGCTCTTTTCCAACCGATTAGGACTCTGAGAAAATGCGTTTTAAGTAAACCTTAATCAGTAACTACACATTGCACAAGCCCGAAACTTTGAGCCAAATACCCTTTTCCGAAGCCTAAACCCTGCCTTTCGTTCCCTGCAGCGAGCAGAAAGTGGTTCAGATTTTCGGGTCAGCGCCTCTCCAGAATCAGAGTTACGGCAGCGTCAGACAGTTCTTCGGTTCCTCAGTTCCCTCAGCCAGAATATCCGACATGTCTAGCTCACCGAGAAATCATGACGGGGATGGACCCCCGCCGCCGGTAACAGATATGACGTTGGAAGAAGCCATTCGGGCTTGTGAGGTTCACAAGAGGCAGAAAGAAGATCAGCAGAATTTCGTGGTACAGCTTCTGAATGAGCGAGGTATAGCAGCTATCCCCCATTCAGACGGTACTTTCGTCCTGGTCGAGGACGACGATTCCCCGAAACCAGTTCCTCAAACCTTCAACCAGGTTCCTCCCCCGCCAACTTACGGGATGCCTTCGAACCAAGGAAATAGCCGACCTAGGCTTCACGTTGCCACCTCTCAAAGCACCCCTGTCATATACGGCCAAGCCAGTACTACTCCCATCACTCAATACCACCAGCGCACCGCTGGACCATCTCAAACAGATGCCAATATCCTTCAATACCCTCCTGGGTTCATCTCGTTGCCTATACACGAATCCCAAAACACCGGGAACAAACCCCGATACAGTCCAGAAAAGGCCCCCATATATCCACATATATCAAGCCTTCCACCTCCAATCACTACCGCTCACATGGTAGCACCGACGCCGAGCCTCATAGTCCACCACTTGGACCCAACCTTAGCTGGATGGTCGAACGGATGAAAGACACGAAAGCCACCATGAGCGGCTCAAAGCAAGAGACGCTCAGATCCACAGATCCGGGAATGGTCACGCCTCTCCCTGCCAAGTTCAGAATGCCAGAGATGGACCGATTCGATGGAACCGAATGTCCTCAAACGCATGTCGACACCTACGTTCTCAGCATGAGAGCGAAAGGAGCAACCCTCCAGCAAATGGCCGATCACTTCCAACATACGCTCAAGAGTTCAGCGTTACGATGGTTTCTAAGAGTCAAGCATGCGGATCGCCACACCTGGGATCAGATCAGTAACATCTTCCTAGAACGGCACGAGATCCCAACTTAGAGTGGGAAATGAGTCGTGAGGACTTAATCATCACCGAGCGTAGTGCGTGAGGAAAGCTTCGGAGAATTCTACAAGAGGTGGAGTTGGAAACTCTCCGAGATCATGGAGCCACTCTCCAAGGACGAACAGATGCGGATCTTCAAGTCTTGCTTAAGGCCGTCCATCGAACTCTCATCGATCATCACTTCTTCCCGGATCTCGGGCCATGGTCAATGCCGGCTCACGGTTCGAGAAGGATCTCAAGGAGAAATTAGCTCTTTGCACGGCCATACGGTACCGCGATCGGCGGTTGCATTCAATCCCGCACCGCCCCGGTAAAGGGAAAGAGACGTCTGTCAACTACATCCATCGGGGACGGCGGTCGGGCAACATAAACCCGGTCCACAAAGCAACAATTCCACTCGAAGCGACTGCCGTACACTTCGACAAGTTGGACATGCCGGCGAGCAAGATCTTTGGAAGGGTTAATCAAGGAAGGTCTCCTTAAACCCGTTGCAAATTACAAACCCAAGAATCCCGTAGTCAACGCTGACAAGAGAAAGTACTGCGCCTTCCATCAGTATCACGGCCATACCACCGACAACTGCGTGGGGTTACGGTACGAAATTCAGAATTTGATAAAGGAAAATTGGAGCGCCCCCGTGGGCCCAATACAGTCGAAAACCCCTTTCCAAACAACAACAGTGTGAATTCCATTGAATGGGTTCCAAAGAAGATTGCCGCAGAGTCAGTTTCTCCGCCTCTTCCAGCCAGACCCTCATCTAATGTCCACATCAGCTACGATGTTTGCGACTGCTCCGCCTGCCTGGAGTACGAGTCCCAAGACATGTTCAGGAGCAATCCTCCCCGAAAACAGAAGAAGAAGTCCTCTCAACAGAAACTGAGAGAAAGATATGAAGCTGGAGACACCAGCGTGAGTACACTCGGAGAGCCATCCGGGAGGTTCGACTACTACGTACTCTACTCTAGCCAGTCCTCCCTTCCCCCAGGCCATGCAGCTTTAGAGCAGACAGGGGTGGGAAAGCCGAAAAGTCCTGCTGACACCAGAGTTCAGGCCTTGGGACACCGGAATACCTCAGATTTTGACAATCTCACTGCCAGTCAGAAACCTAATCACCTGCGGGATCAGCCAAGGTTCAATCTGCCCAACTCCAGAGCATGGACCAGCAAAGGAAGATCAAAGTCAGCTTGGCACTCGCACTCGATCAACTTGCTAACCAAGGGCGGCAACTACCACAAACAGCCTCAACACAATCCCGAGGCTCCAGCAAAGGCTTTACCTCGCAAGAGGAAAACAGGAAACGGATGGCTTGATGACTCTCCTTCTCCGGATAGAGACCAGATCTACGATTCCCGATTGTATGGCAGTATGATCACTTTCTGTGACGAAGACCTACCGAGAGATGCCTCAGGTCACAATGAAGCTCTGTACATCACTCTCAAGCTCAACACCATATCACTCCCCGGAGTATTGGTAGACAACGGGTCAGCCGTTAACGTCCTCCCTCGCAGCATGATGCGAGCCCTATGTATCAATGAAAGCCACCTGATTTCGTCAACTCGGACTATCAAGGCCTACGACAGCACGTCTCATCCCATCCTGGGGACGGTGACTCTGGAACTCTGGTTCGAAACCCAAATGGTGCCAGCAAAATTCCACGTGATGGACATTCCATCCGAATTCACAGCTCTGTTGGGATGCCCTTGGCTACATCACACGAAAGCCATAGCCTCCACTCTCCATCAGTGCGTCAAGTTCATTAACCGGCAGGGAGATCTTGAAGTCATCAGAGCGGACAGTTTCCTCATAGGAAACGAAGCTGAGACAGCAGCCAAGCGTGCCCGCAGCCAGGCACCGGGGCTACCTCCTTCAAATCGACCAAGGGACTATCGGGGCAAATCTCATCAGAATCCCTCAGAGTCCGGAGATGCTAACTATGTCAACGTCCTCGAGCGAGCGAGACCACAGACGATCCGATACATCAAGTTCAACTGTTGTTTCCAACATTTGGAGGCAGACTGGAAAGAAACACTGAGCATCGCCATGATGCAGGCACATAAACCCCCTGTCTCCGATCGGAGATTTGTCAGCATCCTTCAATCTTACTCTCAGCATCCTTCAATCCTACTCTCTGGCCCCGCCAGGCGAGGAAATCTTCGTGATAAAGGTCAACAAGCATCGTCACACTCGTGATGAATGTATGGCAGTCGTATGGGATGTCCTCCACGAGGAATTACCCGCTGAGCCCCTTTTCTCCAGCGAAGGGCATGATGTTTTCCTAGCAGCTCCAACAGCGCAGCAGGACGCGAGGTGTCCTTACGTCTGGATTGAGCTGTCAGACGACGACGAATCAGGACTCTCCGGAGTTGAGGACGCGGCAGATCCCTACATTCACATGCTCAGTTTCGAGGACGGCACCCGTTCCGATCAGGTCACCTACGACAAGGGCTCCAACACCATGGAGATTGTCAAGCTCAACGTCCAGTACAGGCAGTTATCCGACAATTGGAAACAACTGGTTGACACGATAAAGAACCCCTCTTATCAAGTGACTGACGACGACTTCGTCAACATCATCTATTCCTGATATCCCGATGATACCAAGGAGCCGGTCCTTATTATCAGATTCTGCAATGGCAAAGTTACCCTCGACGACTGCCTGCTCATGGTAAATGAGGCCCTGGCCAATCGAGCTCAGAGCTCATCATCACTTCCGACTACCAGCCCCAGTGGCAACCGGCCCGTGCCGTCAGTCAAGCTTACAGCCACAAGCGCCGCCAAGGCCAAAGGCAACAGCGAAGGAGACAAAGCTCCTCACCCTGCTACAAATCAGATCAACCTCGGGAACGCTTCCAGTAGCCACCCTGAAAACATCTGTAAAGGTCTTCCCCACAAGACAGAGTCAGCTTCCGACGAAGGGAATGACCACCTCAGCATCAACATGCTCAAGTTCGATTCTGCTCCCAGTCGTCACGGCTGCGGATTCAGGCATCCCGCCAGCAAACTGCTAGCTCTGATAGACTTGGCGATCCAGCGAGATCACGAGACTATCAACATCGCAGAATTCAACACCCCCGTGGGTTCAATCAAACAGATATGGGCAAACTTCTTGGTAACCGAGATCAAGGAAGGCCGCATGGAATGTCCCAGCCCGACTTCCTTCGTCAGCATAATCCAAGTGTTTCCGCCATTCAGAGATTTGGATGTGATCACTGTTCTAGACACTAGTCAGACGACGCGCACCTACGGAGACTGCTTAGCTCTCGCAAGGAAAGCCCTCATGGAACTAGCCACTCAAGAGAACCATCTCTGGGACGAAAACCAAGCTCAAAAGACCCATAGTGACCAAGCCCTTAAAGTGTCACAAGCAGCTTCAGACAGAAAGCTAGAGGTCACTCTAGACCAGTTCGACCTCAAGGGTTTTGCTCATGGAAACTTCCTGGACTACCGCATGTTCTCATCCAACCCTCTCTGCCAAGGGAGGGCGGTCAACGGTCCCGACGACCTAGGAGATGGAATGACACAGCAGAGCGAATATCAGCGCTTATCTCCCCAAGAAAAGCAAGTTCTCTGTGAAAGCGACAGCGAAGACGATGAAACCATTCTCTTCCAAGCCGGGCATGAAATCAACAAAGCCGGAATCCCAAGGGTCCTGGGAGGATGGGGACGGATCATTTCCGCTCTCAAACTAAAAGGCCAACTGAGGGAGGAAGGTCTATTCAAAAAGAAGAGAAAGATAGAAATACATCTCCAACAACTGCTCAAGGAGATTCCACAGACTGCGGCATTCGTTTACAGAAACGATCAACTAGGACAGCAACCAGTTACATGGGCAGATGTTCGGGAAGCCGTGTAATCACCTTCCGACATACCCGCCACTCAGATAAGGCAAAAGGGAAAGCTCTCCCAGATGGAGGTTTAACTAGACTGCCGCACGCAGTTCAAGGAAGCCCTGGCTATTCTCACATGGGAAGAAACGCAGGCGCTAACTCTCGACGCAGGCTCTGCTGCAAGAAAGTTAATCTGGGCCAAGAGTGGAGGAAAATTAGCAAACCACGAGTATCGCCAAACCCAACTCCAGAATGCCCTGAGTATGCTCAGCAAGAAGGAAAGGAGCGCGATATACCGTGAAGATATCAAGGAGACCGTTCGCTTGAGCCAAGAACTCTCCAACCTCCCTCGGAGGGTCAGCAATGCATAGTTCAGTTCCGGCAACCACTGTTATGCACTGACGTTCGAACAGCTGCATCAAATCGTAGGCTACCTCCCCACAAAGGCACCCAAGCCAGTATCCTGGGACAGAATCAGGAAAGCTGCCGAAGCTCCCAGGAATACATCTACAGTCAACGAATTGAAGGAAGACATATGGCCCTATGCTACGAGGAATCCTCCTCTGACTATGGCTCAACTCAGAGCGGCCTGTTCAGAAGGGACCAAGCCTGATGTCAGCATTCTAACCCGATCGGGTCAAATCCATGCATCACCACCTAAGGCCACTAAAAAGCCAGCGGAGCCAGAACCGCAACCCGGCCTGTCCAAAGACACAAGTTTCGTGAAAGAGGACCCGATCCTCACTCAACTCAAGCAGACCCAGGCAAACATTTCCCTTTGGTCCCTGCTCACATCCTTATATCCTCACAAGCTCAAGCTAGAGGAAAGTCTGGCCCGTACCATGGTCCCCGTGGACGCAACCCCAGACGAAGTCATTCAGATGATCGGCAACATCCACTACGACAACATTATCACCTTCACAGATTTGGACCTGCCAAAATTTGGGGCTGATCACAATGAGCCACTCTACATCACAGTCCAGCTGGACGAGCGTCACCTTCCCCGCGTGTTGGTAGACAGAGGTTCCGGAATGAATGTCTTACCCGCCAAGATGATGGACCTGCTTGACACCAAGCCCACAGATTTGAAGCCTTCAGTCCACACTGTCAAGGCCTACGATTCTACTTCCCGCACAGTTCTCGGGGTCGCTACTCTTAACATCTGGTTCGGCAAGCGGATGATCCCCACCGAATTCCAAGTGTTGGACATTCCAATCACTTTCACAGCCATCCTGGGGCGACCATGGCTGCATCAGATAAATGGCGTGGCATCCACCCTTCACCAGTGCATCAAATTTATGCAAGGCGGCGAGCTAACCACAGTCTACAGCGACATCGTCACCACCGAGGGGACCAGCACCAACGACATTCCAGTGTTGGAAATCAAGCATAATGACAACATGGCATTAACGGGATTCACTCTGGAGACCTCCAAGACCCAAATATGCAACGTGGACCTTCCACTGCTTCAAGACAAGATTCCTCCCGCCATGAAGATGATGAAACTCATGAACTTCATCCCAGGACCGGGGCTCGGCAAAAGGTTACAAGGCCAACACCAAGTCATCAAAGTCAGGGACCACACCACAGTCCAGCGGCTCGGTTATGTGCTAACACCAGCCGACATCAGGGAGAACAGAAGGCTCATCCGCACCAAGGCAGCAGCCCGCAAAAGGGGAACCTCCGACGGCACACCCAACCTCCGACCTTACGGTTTCGACCTCCCTCATTACTTCACCAAGGGAATCGACAGCAGAACTGAGGGGACCGACAAGGTAACCAGCAGCAGAACTGAGGGGACCGACAAGGGAACCAACAGCAGAACTAAGGGGACCGACAGCGGAACCGACAGCAGAACTGAGGGGACCGACAGTGGAACTGATGAAGATGAGAAAGAAGCAGGGATAGCCAGCTGAAATTACCCGGATCCGAGAGGCAGCGCGATCGCGCCCGGCATCTGGCATTTCGCGGCCTTGCGGTGCTTTGTTGGTGGATGTCTCGCCGTGTTTTTGCTTTGTAGAGTCGCCACGCCGTTTTTATTAAGCCCAAAACATTGAAAAAGGGCATCAGTTTAAAAATAAACTGTTTTTTGTTGTGTGATGAGATTTTTGAATTCGTAGGTCAGATGACTCCTCGGGAAGAGAATATTAGAATCTTAGAGCTCACCCGAGTCACCTCGTAAAATGAGTCTTTCGGATACCCCTAATATTCTTTAACTGTTGTGTGTGTGTGTATGTGCTTTTAAAAATACATGCGATATCGGATGTCTACATTGTACACTACGTATTGAAATGTATTAAAATAGTAATGGAAGGAAGCCTTACCAATGTTGGTTCGTGTCTGTCTTCCACAGGGGAATAGTGTTTGAGGTCGGAATAGTGTTCCGGTACGGATCGGGATTGCTTCAAAAAAGGGGCTGGTTGTCTGCGGATAGAGTTTCGGCGTGCGTTGGGATCGCAGGGATCACTCGGGCAGAGGTTCGGCGTGCGTTGGGATCGCAGGGATCACTCGGGCAGAGTTTCGGCGTGCGTTGGAATCGTTGGTTGGATTCGGGCAGAGGTTCGGCGTGGTTTGGGATCGCCGGTTTGACTCGGAAAGAGTCGGGACGCCTCGAAAAAGACCAGGCAAGGCCTCTAAGTACCACGAGGGGCCTCAGAGTACCTCAAGAGTGCCTCGGGGCAGCGCGGGAGCGCTCGGGGAGGCTTCGGAGCACCGCGAGGGGGCTCGGAAGGCCTCAGAAGAATCCGAAAGGGACCGGGATTGCCCCGAAGGGTCTTAGAGGGGAGCCTGAAGACTGGGGGGAGAGGAGAGAAGAGGGAGGTGTGTCTAAATGAGGGAGGGGAAGCCCTCTATTTATAGTGCCAGAAAACTGCAAGAAGGTTCGTACGGACTTTCTAGGTAATCTAAATTTTTAGCTTTCCTCGATTTGAGGGAATCTGTGATAATTGAGAATATTCTGGAATGATGATGTCTCCTTTGCAAAGAGGTCCATACGGACCAACTAGGCATGCAAAGAGGTCCGTACGGACCAACCATACATTCCAGCAATGATGTTCCCCGGGATTTGAGGGAATATTGTGGACTTTAAGGGGATTTTGCAATTATGATGTCTAGGAGCAAAGAGGTCCGTACGGACTTCCATGCTTTTCCACATTTTGTAATTGTGATGGCAAGCTAGTTCTCGTCGAGAGCTTTCCAACCATATATGGCACGTCTCAATCGGAGTTCGTATGAAGGAGTTATGACCTCCGGAAGTTTGCCCCTGGTTTTGTCGTATGCTGGGATGGAAAGCGATCCAGATTGGGGTACTTACAGAAGCCCCTCGGCGACGTCATTTATGAAAGAAGTGGGGTCGTCGATAAGATAAGGGTCCTGATCTGGATCGCGTGCTGAGAGAGAAGGTGACCAGGTTGGTCGGATGGCTGGACCCTTTGATAGGATTCCTACGTATCCCTGAGTGGGAATCAAGCCAATCGTAGTTCGCGTGTGGGGTGAGTGTTGTTGTTTACGAGGACATGAGATGTCCTCTAACTGGAACTCTGTGTGCGGATGCGATGGTATCCTGTGGGTGACCGCATAAGTCGGTGGTAAGGACGTGGAGGCGTCCTGGGTGACCGTATAGGTCGGTGGTAAGGACGTGGAGGCATCCTGGGTGACCATATAGGTCGGTGGTAAGGACGTGGAGGCGTCCTGGGTGACCGTATAGGTCGATGGTAAGGACGTGGAGGCGTCCTGGGTGACCGTATAGGTCGATGGTAAGGACGTGGAGGCATCCTGGGTGACCGCATAGGTCGATGGTAAGGACGTGGAGGCGTCCTGGGTGACCGCATAGGTCGATGGTAAGGACGTGGAGGCATCCTGGGTGACCGCATAGGTCGATGGTAAGGACGTGGAGGTGTCCTGGGTGACCGCATAGGTCGATGGTAAGGACGTGGAGGCGTCCTGGGTGACCGTATAGGTCGATGGTAAGGACGTGGAGGCATCCTGGGTGACCGTATAGGTCGATGGTAAGGACGTGGAGGCGTCCTGGGTGACCGTATAGGTCGGTGGTAAGGACGTGGAGGCGTCCTGGGTGACCGTATAGGTCGGTGGTAAGGACGTGGAGGCATCCTGGGTGACCGTATAGGTCGATGGTAAGGACATGGAGGCGTCCTGGGTGACCGTATAGGTCGATGGTAGGGCGTGGAGCGTCTGGGTGGCCGTATAGGTCGGTGGTAAGGACGTGGAGGCGTCCTGGATGACCGTATAGGTCGGTGGTAAGGACGTGGAGGCGTCCTGGGTGACCGCATAGGTCGATGGTAAGGACGTGGAGGCGGGACGTGGAGGCGTCCTGGGTGACCACATAGGTCGATGGTAAGGACGTGGAGGCATCCTGGGTGACCGCATCGGTCGATGGTAAGGACGTGGAGGCGTCCTGGGTGACCGTATAGGTCGATGGTAAGGACGTGGGGGCGTCCTGGGTGACCGTATAGGTCGATGGTAAGGACGTGGAGGCGTCCTGGGTGACCGTATAGGTCGATGGTAAGGACGTGGAGGCGTCACGAGATGGGAGGAACCACAACGATCTTCCGAATCGGGTGGTTTAAGGCCTTCCGGGCCGAAGATAGTGATGTGGGAGGTTTATACGGTCTTCCGGACCGAGTGATTTAAAGCCTTCCGGACTGGAGATAGTGATTTGGGAGGTTTATACAGTCTTTCGGACCGAGTGGTTTAAAGCCTTCCGGGCTGGAGATAGTAGTTTGGCTGATTTATGCAGTCTCCCGGACTGAGTAGTTTAAAGCCTTCCGGGCTGGAGGTAGTAGTTTGGCTGATTTATGCAGTCTCCCGGACTAAGTGGTTTAAAGCCTTCCGGGCTGGAGATAGTGATGTGGGAGGTTTATACGGTCTTCCGGACCGAGTGGTTTAAAGCCTTTCGGGCTGGAGATAGTAGTTTGGCTGATTTATGCAGTCTCTCGGACTGAGTGGTTTAAAGCCTTCCGGGCTGGAGATAGTGATTTGGGAGGTTTATACGGTCTTCCGGACCGAGTGGTTTAAAGCCTTTCAGGCTGGAGATATGTCATGTGCGAGGACTTTATTCGTCTTCTGACTGCGGTTGTGCCATGCGTGAGACTTGGTCGTCTTCGCTGGGTGTGTCATGTATAAGGACTTGATTCGTCTTCTGACTGCGGTTGTGGAGGCGTGGCTGCCTTGTGCTTTGATTGGTGAGAGGTGTAGATACCTCATGCTTTGTTCGCTGGGGAGAAGGTTGGACTTACTCTGATTGCCGGTGTTCATCTGTTGGGGATCATCGTGGCCTTGTAGGGGCTTTTTCCGCAGAGGAGGTTACTTTGGGCTTACTTTGATGGCCGGTGGTTGCTTCATCGTTTGGCGTTTTGGAGGCATTTTGTGCCTTGAGATTAGTGCTGGGAGGTGCTGGCTCCTTTTGCGCTTGTTTTACCGTTTAGTGGGCGAGGTTCGGGCTTACGATGATGGCCGGTGCTGGGGATATGCGGTCTCGTATGACTTCCCTTTTGACTTGCTGGGGAAGGAGCTCGGGCTTACTTTGGTGGCCGGGGGTTGCGTTGCCGTTTAGTGGGCGAGATCCGGACTTACGATGATGGCCGGGGGTTGCGTTGCCGTTTAGTGGGCGAAATCCGGACTTACGATGACGGCCGGGGGCTGTGTTGCCGTTTAGTGGGCGAAATCCGGACTTACACTGACGGCCGGTGCTTGCGTTGCCGTTTAGTGGGCGAAATCCGGACTTACACTGACGGCCGGTGCTTGCGTTGATGGGTTAAGGACCAATCTGCATTGAATCTCTTTGAAATAGGCCTTTGGACGGCCCGGGGGCAAAGATTATAAGGGCAGAAAAGTAATTTGGCCCTTCTTTGCAAAGAGGTCCGTACGGACCAACCTGGGATGTAAAGAGGTCTTTACGGACCAGTGTTGAATTTTACAGTTCCCAGATTTTGACTGGGTTTAAAACCGAGGCACCCCCTTCATTTCCTTCTTCCAGTTCGTGCACCCGAGAGAGAGAGAAGGAGAAAAACTCCATTGTTGTCCAAAATCTTCCATTTCTTAGCTTGAATTGCTTGCGATGGCGGAAGGATCAAGGAGGGGACGTCGCCAACGGAGTCGAGATGTGATCGAGCAAAGGATGGAGCTTTAAAGAAATTGGATCTCCTTCGTGCCTTCTTCGAAGAATCCGGATGTGTTGTACCCGAATCCGGAGGTGCATAACCGGCGAGTCAGGAACGTCGGGGAGGTAAGAAATCAATTTCGTCTTGATTCCTTGCTTGAATTTTTTGAATGCTAGAATTAGGTTTTAGTTTTTCGCATTTTTGTGGCTTTTGTTGTTTGCCATGCCTTTTGTGAAATTCGTGATAAATTGTTGAAGTTGAGCATGTAAACATTGTGGGTATGTGATTTTTGTGCAAAAATGTGTAGATTAACTTTTATTTGTAAAAAATAAAGTGCCTCTCTATGAAAATACATGCTTTGGTGTTTTGTACCTTATGCTATTTCTGTATGTACATTGTGAGAAAAATTGCCATGTAGGGACAAATTTTGTGAAAAATGTGACATGTGCCGTGTTTTGTGACGGGTTTTGTCTGAAAGTATGTGCCGTGTAGGGACGGACTTTTCTTTTTGAAAATGTGTTATGCAGTGTGTGCCGTGTTTTTGGTGACGGACTTTGTGGGGAGTTTATGTGCAATGGGTGCCGTGTTTTGTGACGGGTCTTTTAAAAATGTGTCGTGTAGTGCTTAATCCCTTTGTTGAGAAAATTTGTATGCAGTGTGTCGCCGTGTTTTGTGACGGTTGCATGGGGAAAATTATGTGTAATGCATGCCGTGCTTTGTGACGGGTTGTATGTGAAGATTATGTGTAATGCATGCCGTGTTTTGTGACGGACTTCTTTTTTTTTTTATATATGCTTTGGTATTAAGTACTATGACTGACGTACCTTTGCTGTGTTTACCTACAGGATGAGGGCTTTTGGCTGGGAAAGCCAAAAAGATGAAAACTCGGGGATCGCTCGAGGCTGTAGTTGAGTTGTGGCAGCAGATGCCGAATATCTCTGTGGATGGCGGGCCGAGCCCCAGGAGGCTGGTCTATGCTTTCGGCTTGGGCGTGTTCGTGGAGAACTTGGCCGGGATGTCTGACACGAGGAAGAACAAGAGTATCTTCACAGGCTTATCGAGTATTGGTGGGATACCACCCACACCTTCCATCCGAGTGGGGCGAGGTAACGGTGGCGGCCACCGATTTTCTTTGCTATCACCGGGCTTTCCTTGAAGGAGGGCCAGTGCGGTGGAGGGATAGGATAGCTGAGGACGTGCTGACTGAGCTGCTGGGCTTTGCGCCTCTTCCTCGTAGGGGCCTAGGCATGCTGTACAGCGATGTGGAGACGAGGATTACGGCCAGTATTGGGGCCTACTGTCGGGGTACCGGTCAGGTGACGGCGGAGCAGCTGGCGCGCTCCTTTCTGTGGTTTGCCCTTTCTGAGACTCTGTTCTCGAACCACGCGATGACGGCTCCTTTCGCTCTGCTGGAGAGCTTGATTGACTTGGAGAGAGTCTGTGACATAGCTTGGGGCGAGGCGGGCCTGGCCGAGCTTTACTTCTCCTTGGACCGGTTCAGCAGAGGCGTGGCCAGTTCCTTGGCTTGTTTTGATTTTGCTTTGGAGGTATGAGTTTATTGCTGTTTTTGATTAGCAACCTGTCATTTTCTCCGTTTTCTTTTGCTTGAGCCTTTTACGCTTTTGTCGCGAGTGTGGTTCTACGAGATCTTTCGGTATTTCCCGTGGGATAGAGATCCACAGGGCTATAGCGGCCTATCCTGCTATGTTAGGTGGGCCCGCCGGCGAGGAGGAGGAGGACCGGCGAGGGATAAGCTCACCATTACCTACGGGGAGGTGCGAGGCACGTTTGGGGAGAGATAGCCGGAGGAGTTCGTTACATGCCCACTGGGTTCGATACGAGGCCGATGAGTTCGAGGGGGCTCCCCGTGGTGATGGCGCGGCGGAAGATGCTTTGCGGGGCACGACTGCGACGTCATGTACTTGGGCGAGAGGGTCTTTTGGCGGCATGGCCGGGTATGCTTCCCTTGGCTCAGAGGACCCGCCTTTTGGGATGTTGGATTCCGGGATATGGACGTGCGGAGTTTGAGAGGTATTTGGGCGGCGTGAATGCCCATGAGTTTGTTTTGTATCGAGAGGAGTATGGGGCCTTCGTGAGGAGGAAGTTGAGGATGCCACGGTGTTGGCGAGGAGAGGGAGGCGGTCCGGGTCCCTCGGAGGTTCCGGTGCACAGGCCGGATTTCACATAAGTTCGCGGGGATTCATCGAGGAGGAGGGTGTATGCAGTCACGAGCGGGCTCAGTGCCTTGCCTAGAGTTGACCACGATATGCCGGTGAAAGTGTGCTTATTCTTTTCCACCTTGGCATCTTTACGTATTTTCTCTTTTTGTTGAGTATACTGTATCTCTTTAGGCTGAGCATTTCTTTGGCGCTTTCTTGTGCGGAGTCCGGGGAGAGCCTATGACATGCTGACCCGCCTTTATGTGGCGATGCGGTCCTTCGCGAAGAAGATGGCGTCGAAGATGTCTTGCCGGTCTTCACGGCGCGTGCCGGCGTACGAGCCGATGCCTTCGAGGCTTTCCGTGGACGTTCCCCCACCGAGAGCTGAGCCAGAGCCACAGCAGGAGGGACCTTTGTGGGGGCGGCTTAGCATGGATGCCGGGACGTCCTCGGGAGCTCAGAGGTCGCAGACCCTTCATCAGTTCTTTCCTCCGCCGGATGCACAGGGTGAGGGTTCGTCAGAGCATGCCTATTTCGACCCTTTTGTCGGTTTCGACCCTTCTGAGTATCTTGAGTACCAACCCCAGGAGGGGATTCAGTACTCCGATGATGAGGGTGTGACTGGCGAGTTTACCGGGATGCCCGACTTCTCGCTTGAGGATGTCAGTGATGATGATGATGCTGAGGAGTCGGATTAGGGCTCATTTACTTTCCCTCTTTCCATATCCCCTTTTTTTTGTTTAGCAACAGACATTTTATGTACCTGTAATAAAACATTTGCATTTGTATCGCAAAGCATTTTATTCTAAGATGTAATGTCGTCTTTGTGATTCCCGGGAATTGTCCTAGGAATTGTTGCTACTTTATTATTTGTGCATGCCACGTGAGCTGGGAGTGCGTTTGTGGGTAGCGTGTGCTTGCCGGAGATGGATTTGGCCAGAGTTTGGGCAGTTTGGAGCAAAGTCCTGCTGGGAACAGTGGTTGTTGTACTGTTTGCTGGGGAAGTGGGTCCTGGTTGCAAAGAGGTCCGTACGGACAGACCAAGCATAAAAGAGGTCCGTACGGACCAGCTTTTCTTTTGGGGAGGAAATAAATGTTCTCCGGATGTCTGGACTTTCCCCACTCCCCATTTGCAGCCATTTTCGAGCTTTCTTCCCCATTTTCTCTAGGAACCTCCATTTTTGCCATGGATTCTTCGTACGTTCCAAGAATTTTGCCAAGGCTTTCGCAGGAGCGGCAAGCACACTTCCTTGAGCAGCTGAAAATGTGGATGCGACGCCGTATGAGGCATCAGAGGCGGGCTTTCGAGGTAAGGTTTCGACTTTGCTCGGTTTGGTCTTTTAAGGAGTTGGTTCCTGATTGGGATTTGTTGCGAGCTGCCGCTAAGTTCTGGGATGTTAGGAGGCATGTGTATTGTTTCTCCTACAATGAGGTTGTGCCCACCTTTGAGGATTTTCGAGATTTGGTTGGAGGACCGGAGGTGGAGACCATCTCGCTTCTTTTGCTTGGCAGTGCTGCCGTGAGCGTGAAGCTTGCAGGATTTCTTCGGACTTCGTTGGAAGAAGTGCAGGGCATGATCCTTGATTCGGGTCATTTTGACATTTCTGCGCTGCCGGAGCGGTTCATGGTTGATGATGAGAGTGATGTCTCTTGGGATGCATTTGCCTTGTGCGTGATAGCGACGCTTTTCATGGTCAGCCCCCTTGGGGTTTGCGATGACTCTTTGCTAGATGTGGTTGGGCATTGCAGAGCTGGAGAGGATATTGTCCCGTTGGTGCTAGGGGAGACTCTTCATGGTATCGACCGTCTGGCGACTGGGGATCGGTTCATGAGAGGGGGAAGCCCCTGCTTTGCTTGTAAGCTTTAGATGCTCCTCTGTATTTTCTGAGGGTATGGAAGTATGCCGCTTTCCCTCCTGTGGTGCTCCTTCGACGCCAGGAGAGTGTTGTGTTGAACACCGAGTACCTGGATTGGTATGAGTAGCATATCGGGCAGACCCAAGCGGTTTTGGGGAGCAGGCGTGAAGCAGTGCAGGCAAGGTTGCCGTCTCGGCTATAGCCTTAGGAGTGCGAAGCTTGGTCTAACCCTCGGGATGTCATGGGGAGACGCTTTGTTTGACTACGGGACTCGAGTTGAGAGGCGGGGAGAGGTCCCCTTTTACAGACTCGTAGGGAGGAGATCCGAGCCGAGGCACGGGTGAACGATGCTCTGAGAGCGACTGGTTCGTTTGACACGACTAGGAGGACTCCTGATCTCAGAATGAGGGAGACAGAACTCGCTTATGTGGAATGAAAGAAGACTCGTTGGGGACGAGGGAAAAGAGTGATGAAGGGTCAAACGCGAGTAGCATGGAATGACCTTCTGAAACACTGAGTATCCATTCATCGTCATTGCAGACACATTGATTGTTAAATGTTTTAAGTTGTCTTTTAGCATGTTGTGAGTTTGAGAGTAGACCGTGCTTGAACTCATCAAGAAGTGTTTTAACTGTGATGATTTGTGATTTACTTTTAAAGCTTTGCCGAGACGCAAAATCTCTTGCTTGCTTCTTGCACGAGCCTCGTGGCGTCAATTTTTGGAATTTTGTGTATTCCTTAGACCGAACCAATGAAGGCTGCCTACGTTCCCCTTGAGGGGCTCAGGTCTACGTAGTTCGTCTCTATTTTGTGGGAGAAATGACTCGTAATGTACACTCGCAAGGGCGTATTTATTTTTGAAAAGGTGGGAACGGGTCCCCTTTTGTGTGAATGTCTTATTTGGACGTAGGCACAAAAGAAATGCTTTGGGTTTGACTCTTTTGAGAGAGTATGAGTGCGAAAAGCTTGTAAAAGTGTATGGAAGCCCTTGATGACAGAAAATCAGTGTTTAGCTCTATTGTCCTATTTTGTAGAAAAAGAAGACTTGTCGAGACATTTGAAAACTTGATTTGTTCACAATGATCACTTGTTTGCTTAAAACCCTTTGTTGATGTTCGGGTTATTCAACAATAAAACTTGATATGCTTTGATTAATCACGAGGAGAAAGTCTACCGGTATCAAGGATCGAGTTGGTGCAGTGTGAAGAAGGTTTGTGCGTAGGAGAGGTCGTTGATGAGGCCGGGTTTGTGGATTTGTATGTGTTTATGGCTAGGACCATTTCTCGGTTGCCTACGTTCCCCTTGAGACAAGGAGCTCAGTCGACGTAGTTCGGGGTTGAAGCGTGTTTGGCTTTAGGGCCGGGGCATGAATATTTGCGCGGCCTTTGGCGAAAAGGCTCGGAAGGTTGAATGATGAGGCGCGGAGCCTTGAGGTGATTCCTTGACAAGTCATATTTGACGCGGTTTCAATGAATCCATTGCTTCTTGATTGTTGGCTCACGGGTCACTTGACCTCATTTATTTTTGTGAAGCTTACGCTTGAGCTCTTTTTGTAGCTTTACGCACGAGTTTTGTAGCTTCGCGAGCCTTTTTTGTAGCGCATGAGGGCGAAGACAAGCCCCGCTTGAACTTTCTTGATGCGCGAGGAGGGCGAAGGCAAGCCCCTAGGTTGTTGTCGACATGGGGTCCAATCTTTTGATCTTTGAGTGACCTGTTGTTGTCCTTTGATGTTGCCGCCGTCGTTGACTTGGTCAAGGTGATGGTGGGGACATGTTTTGAAAAGTGTATGACTTGATGGAGGCCTTTGTGTGGGGTATGGTAAGGTGCGTGGGGAGCTATCGATTGACTTTCTCACACCAATTAATCAAAGCATTAATCATTTGTGGAATTACTTGTTGAGCAATGCAAGTGATCACATAGAACAAAACTATTTCATTAAATGTAATGTGGGGTGCAAAATAATGTCTCAAGTCTAGCAAGAAAAGAAAGAAAACTTGCGTATGGAAAATTGAAGACTTAATTATAATGTCCGAGGAGGACTTGATTGAATGAGAACAGTAATAGAACCTACGAGGTTTGACTGTATGATTCTTTTGTGTTTTTTTTTCTTTTTAGAGTGTAGAAGGAGAATAAGACTCGATATTTTTTGGGCGAAGTATCGACGGAGAATTCTCCGATTTGCGTCTCTGTAGGCCCTTCAACAGTTCCCAAATTCATTTTGGTTAGAACATTCTCGGCAGTTTGGGCCCGATTTTCCTCTCGTTTGAAAACATGCTTAAAAATTTGTTTTAATGTATTGTTCATTAATATGTCTGCGTCTTTATCAAGTGAATCATTATTAACTGTTTTTTGATTAGTTAATTTATCATTTGTTAAAGTGGCAATGAGGATACTCGTAAAGGTCGAACTTTTATTCAAAAGCATAGG
>JAFEMH010003508.1:5000-261466 GCA_022495995.1 Adenophora triphylla var. japonica
TAGAATCTATAAAAAAATAAAATAAAAAAATAAATAGGTAGCTGTATACCATTTTCACAACATCGGGACATATTGCTTAAAACCTTGAAAAATGGCACAAATTTCTAACTCAATTTCCATTGGGATTTTGAGTAAAGTCATACTAATGAAAAACACTTTAAATGTCATTTAGAATCTAGAAAAAAAAATAGGTAGCCGTATACCATTTTCACAACATCGGGACATATTCCTTAAAACCCTGAAAAATGAAACAAATGTCTAACTCAATTTCTATTTGGATTTTGAGTAAAGTCATACTAATGAAAAACACTTTAAATGTCATTTATAATATAAAAAAAAAAATAAATAAATAAATAGGTAGTCGTATACCATTTTCACAACATCGGGACATATTCCTTAAAACCCTGAAAAAATGACACAAATGTCTAACTCAATTTCTATTTGGATTTTTAGGAAAATAATACTAATTAAAAACACTTTAAATGTCATTTAGAATCTAGAAAAAAATTAAAAAAATAAATAAATAGGTAATGTATATCATTTTCACAACATCGGGACATATTCCTTAAAACCTTGAAAAATGGCACAAATTTCTAACTCAAAATCCATTGGGATTTTGAGTAAAGTCATACTAATTAAAAACACTTTAAATGTCATTTATAATATAGAAAAAAATAAAATAAATAGGTAGCCATATACCATTTTCACAACATCGGGGCATATTGCTTAAAACCTTTAAAAATGGCACAAATTTCTAACTCAATTTCCATTTGGATTTTTAAGAAAGTCATACTAATGAAAAACACTTTAAATTTCATTTCGAATATAGAAAAAAATATAAAAAAATAGGTAGCCGTATATAATTTTCACAACATCGGGACATATTGCTTAAAACATTGAAAAATGACACAAATTTCTAACTCAATTTCCATTTGGATTTTGAGTAAAGTCATACTAATGAAAAACACTTTAAATTTCATTTAGAATCTATAAAAAAATTAAAAAATAAATAAATAGGTAGCCGTATACCATTTCACAACATCGGGACATATTGCTTAAAACCTTGAAAAATGGCACAAATTTCTAACTCAATTTTCATTTGAATTTTGAGTAAAGTCATACTAATGAAAAACACTTTAAATGTCATTTAGAATCTATAAAAAAATAAAATAAAAAAATAAATAGGTAGCCGTATACCATTTTCACAATATCGGGACATATTGCTTAAAACCTTGAAAAATGACACAAATTTCTAACTCAATTTTCATTTTGATTTTTAGTAAAGTCATACTAATGAAAAACACTTTAAATGTCATTTAGAATCTAGAAAAAATAAAAAATAAATAGGTAGCCGTATACCATTTTCACAACATCGGGACATATTCCTTAAACTCATACTAATGAAAAACACTTTAAATGATTGGTTTGATATTCAATTTTGTATTATATAAATATAAATTTAAATATTACACAAATAAGAATTAGTTTCAAAATTAATAATTATTTAATTTAGTATAAGTTTAAATGATAATTTTAATAATTAATAAATATTTAATTTAATATAATAAACAAATAAATAAATAAATATTATATAAATAAATTATTATTGTAAATTAGGGACGACAATGTCGTCCCTAAATATTTCCATAAAATCAGGGACGACAATGTGTCCTTAATTTTTCCATAAAATCAGGGACGACCAAAGTCGTCCCTGATTTTATGGAAAAATTAAGGACGACATTGTCGTCCCTAAATTGATAAAAGTGGTCCCTAATTAGGGACGACATTGTCGTTGCTTTTTTTCCGTTCCTAATTTTTGTTTTTCTAGTAGTGTATAGGTATATATGAGATTTAGGTATATGATTTAGGGGGTTAGAGTATGGGGTATATTGTTAAGATTGATAGATTAAGGTTTAGGGTATGTAGTATATAATTTTGGTTAAAATTTTAGGGCATAGGATATGAGATTTATGTAGATAAATTAGGATTTGGGATATATAGTATATGATTTAGATTTAAGGTTATGGGTATAGGGTATATACGAGATTTAGGTATATGATTTAGGCTTAGTGTATGAGATTTATAATTTAGTTTTTCTTTTATATATTTTAATTTGTTTAAATTTTCTAACATTTTTATATACCTTTTTGTAAAAAAAAAATTAGAAATAAAAAAAGTATAAAATATTATTTTTTAGTCAATAAAAAACATAAAAAATAAAAAATTAAAGGGTAGTCCATCCCTCTTTTCTTTTATATACTTTTATTTGTTTAATTTTTTTCTTTATTTTTTTTCTAAAAAAAATCAATACTAAAAAAAATCTAAAATATTTTTTTCTAGTCATTAAAAAAATAAAAAATAAATATTTTTTAAGGGTGATCCATCCCTCTTTTATTTTATATACTTTCATTTGTTTAATTTTTTTCTATCTTTTTTTATTTAACTTTTTGCATATATTTTCAATAATAAAAAAAATCTAAAATAGTTTTTCCTATTCAAAAAAATAAAAAATAAACCAAAACTGTTGAACCGCCAGTTTGAACTATGAACCGTCGATTCAAAACCGAAACCGTGAACCGTAAATTCACGATTCGGTTCCATTTGGCCTTTTTCGAATCGAAACCGTAACCAAAATCGTGTTTGGTCATCCCAAAGCTTACATGTCCAAACTATGATATAAAATTAACTTGACTAAATTGAACTTAACTACAATCCTAGTTTCAAACAAATAAAGCTCACCAATTCTCTTGATAAAAATTAATATATTAGTTAATTTTTTTTTATGTGAAATGGTTTGGTTTATTTTTGTTGGGTGACTCTCAATATTTGTTGACAAAAGGGAGGATGGATGTTCTGGGGCCGAGGCGGGCACCCCACCTGGGCCGAGGCGTGCGCCTCGGTGGCCGAAGCTGGAGGTCTTGGTTGCTGCTTTGAGGCGGCCGCATGGCTTGTATGGGGCCGGCGCTTCGTGGGCAGAAGGTTGATGTTTGCTTTGAGGCTCCCAGGCGGCCACCTGGTCTTCACTGGGGCGGGCGCCTTGCGGCGGCAGATTGACGGGCTGGGCTTTGTTTAGGGTTCAGTTTGTATCCTTGCCTTTGCCATATAAATAGTCCTTTTGTCAAACTGTGCATCCGTCAAGTTTTTCGATTTTTTTGATTTACCGAGCAAAGCCTTGACGCATTACTTTCCCACCAATATCGCTCGCATCTTTACTTGCCATAGCCCAAAGTTAATCTTGCGATTAAACTTCTCAATCTCGTACTTCCCTGACATCTTCAATCAATCAAGCAATATAGGACCCTTCTCAACCAGGCTCTGATACCAAGGCCATTATCCCAATACTAGAATTTGGAGACCGATTTGCCAAGTAAGCAGTCATGCTAATCGCCTCCGCCCAAAATTCTTTTCCTAACTTTGCCTGTGACAATAAACACCGAGCACTTCCTAGCAAAGTGCGATTCATTCTTTCAGCAACACCATTCTGTTGTGGTTTCCCTACACATGTCCTGTGTCGACCGATACCTTCATTCTTGCAGAATTCAGTAATCTCCTTCTCGACAAACTCAAGGCCATTATCTGTTCTCAGTTTCTTTATGGGTCTACCAGTCTGTTTCTCAATCAAAGTTTTCCATTGCTTAAGATTCACAAGCACATCATTCTTATGTTTTAAAAAATATACTATAACCTTTCGAGAATAATCATCAATGAAAGTCAATAAATAACGAGAACCACCCTTAGATAATTTCCTAGCAGGACCCCACAAATCAGAATGAATGTAATCAAGAATACCTTTAGACGTGTGTTCTCCCTTTCCGAAGCTTGCCTTTGTTTGTTTCCCAAGCACACAGTGCTCACAAAATTCCATAGGCCCCGTCTTCTATCCATCCAATAAACCGCGCTTAGAAAGTACCTTCATTCCCTTCAAGCCGATGTGACCCAGTCTCATGTGCCATATGGGTTTGAGGAGATGGTGGCTTATGCACTGTCCGCTGCTGAAACTGTTAATGTGCATGAACCAATCTCCTACAAGGAAGCTATGTCCTGTGAAGATTCTGCAAAGTGTTCGGTTGCTATGGAAGAAGAGATGGTATCTCTTATAAAAAATCAGACATGGAAACTTGTGAGGCCTCCACCAAAGAAGAAGTTAGTCAGCTGCAAGTGAGTCTACAAGTTCAAAGAAGCTTCGGGGATTGAGGAAGCAAGGTACAAAGCAAGGTTAGTTGATCGTGGCTTCACTCAAGTCGAAGGGATAGACTACAATGAAATATTTTCACCGGTTGTTAGACACACATCTATTCGTACCTTGTTGAGCATTGTGGCGATGAAGGATCTTGAGCTTGAGCAGTTAGATGTGAAAACAGCGTTTTTACATGGGGAACTTGAGGAGGAGATCTACATGCGCCAACCTGAAGGGTTTGTGGTCGAGGGAAAGGAGGATCATGTCTGCCTGTTGAAAAGATCCTTGTATGATTTGAAGCAGTCACCTCGACAATGGTATAAAAGGTTCGACACTTTTATGGTAACTCATGGTTTTGCTAGGAGCGAATTCGATAGTTGTGTCTACTTGAAGGGTTGTAGTGATGGCTCATTAATTATCTTGTGTTATATGTCGATGATATGCTTGTAGATGCAAAAGATATTAATGATGTTAATTAGGTGAAATTGATGTTGAAAGGGGAGTTTGAGATGAAAGATCTAGGTGCTGCGAGGAAGATTCTTGGCATGGAAATTGAACGAGATCGTAAAAAGGGACTACTTTACTTGTCACAAGGAAAGTATGTACAGAGGGTCTTGGAGCGGTTCAATATGAAGGATGCCAAATCTGTGAGTACTCCTTTAGCTTCTCACTTTCGGTTGTCTTCTTTAGATTGTCCCAAGTCTAAAGATGAGGAAGACTATATGTCACGTGTTCCATATTCAAATGCTTTGGGGTGTATTATGTATGCTATGGTTTGTACTCGACCTGATATTGCTCAGGCAGTGAGCGTAGTGAGTCGATACATGGGGAATCCGGGTAAAGAGCATTGGAATGTTGTCAAGTAGATTCTTAGATATTTGTGTGGTGCACCGAATTTATGCATTGTCTATGGTAGGAGTCGTGATGGCTTTGTTGGGCATGTTGATTCAGATTGGGGCGGTAACCTTGATGACAGAAAATCTACAACGGGGTACGTGTTTTGTCTTGGTGGTTCCGCTATTAGTTGGAAATATGGATTGCAGGAAGTCACATCGTTGTCTACTACTGAGGCTGAATATATGGCTATAACGGAGGGTGTCAAGGAAGCCAAATGGCTTGGTGGCTTGGTTCGTGAACTTAGTATGGTTCAAGGTGCTCCTGAGGTTTTCATTGATAGCCAAAGCGCTATCTGTTTGGCAAAGAATCAGAATTCTTTTCATAGGAGAACGAAGCACATTGATATTAAGTATCACTTTGTGAGGACTTCAATTGCAAGTGGTGAAGTCGTTCTGAAGAAAGTTGATACAGTTGACAACCCGGCGGATATGTTGACAAAGCCTTTGCAAATTGCTAAGTTCAAGTATTGCTTGGACTTAGTGGGTGTTACTAGTCATTAATGCCCTTTGGGGCGTGGCGAAGGATATAGAGATGTTATCTTGGAGATAGCTTGTTTCGGGATTGATCGTCAATGTGGAGAATTGTTGGGTGACTCTCAATAGTTGTTGACAAAAGGGAGGATGGCTGTTCTGGGGCCGAGGCGGGCGCCCCACCTGGGCCGAGGCATGCGCCTCGGTGGCCGAAGCTGGAGGTATTGGTTGCTGCTTTGAGGTGGCCGCATGGCTTGTATGGGGCGGGCGCTTCGTGGGCAGAAGGTTGATGTTTGCTTCGTGACTTCCCAGGCGGCCGCCTGGTCTTCACTGGGGCGGGCGCCTCGCGGCGGATTGACGGGCTGGGCTTTGTTTAGGGTTCAGTTTGTATCCTTGCCTTTGCCATATAAATAGTCCTTTTGTCATTGTTCCTCCGCAAGGTCTTGAGAGAGAGAGAGAAACAAGCTAGGTATTCACCATTGAGAGATTGTGAGATTGTGTGATTGCATTTCACATTGATCATCTCCTTGTACTCTTGATTGATATAGTGGATTGTTCTCCGTTGCCCGTGATTTTTTACTCCTCTTGTTTTGAGGGATTTTTCACGTAAATCTCTGTGTTCATTGTTTGTTATTGTTTTCGCATTACTATCTCATATTTGTGTTCATCTTCGTATAGTGATTACAGGCCATTGTTTCCTAACAATTTTATTATAATAATTGCAATTGAAATTAAGTGCTAAAAACTCCATTTGATTTGATAGAGTTTGAACCACTAACCTCTCGTGTAAAAAAAACATCAAATTTCATCGAATTTCGCTTGATAACTCTTTGCTATTAAATAATAATTGCAATTGAAATTAAGTGCTAAAAACTCCATTTGATTTGATAGAGTTTGAACCACTAACCTCTCGCGTAAAAAAAACATCAAATTTCATCGAATTTCGCTTGATAACTCTTTGCTATTAAATAAAAGTTAATAAGCCGTCAATCCATGACAGATAAAAACAAGAGTTTCACTTGACAAACAAACTTCTATAAATGTTGCTTTATTTGTTTATTACGTACTAGTAGAGGACAAACACTGCCGGCCGGCGGCCTGTTCTTCACGTGTTGATGCGTCCGTCCAAGACAGACCTTTTACCATCTTTAAGTGCTGCGACAGCCAAATGCCATTGCCAATAATTAATGATGACAAACTCAAAATCTTCCCAACGACTTTACTCAAATCTCTATCTTCTCTTTGTACCTTAGTTAGCAAGTAACTCAGTTTATACCATTATTTGTTCTGAGATTTGATACACAAAAATTTTATTTGCGGATACGCGGTATTTCAACCGGGAATTTGCTGTTAGCAACCGATTGCACAACGGAGTTGGGTGCACTCAATGATACAAATTAAATAATGTTCAAATGGATAATTCTTGTTGATAGTGACACATGCGTCAAAAGACAATTATATCATTCCGGATGAGATTAACAGACCAGATTACAAGAAAATAAAATGTTATACTGCCTAATTGCACATGCCACATATCGGATCCTTTCGATTTCCACCGTTTGAATATTGGTCAGTTTGACATATTTTTAATTAAGGACTTGATTATAGTTCTTTCATTTAAATCAATGAGCAAGCAGTATTAATAATATTCCAACAAATGTAATACTTGACAAATGTCATTTGCTAGGGTCCAAAACAAAACCAAAAACCATACTTTGGCCTGCAAATTAAGATATTTGGAATGTCAAACATATAACATTAGTATATTTTTTTTATATATAAAATAAATCGTAACTTAAAATTCTAACCTTCGGTCATTCTTCTTGCCGGACGTTGCATGGTCAGCATTAATTTCAAATCAATATACTAGAAAAAGCTACTAGGTACTAGTGTACTGCTATCTCCATTCCACAATTGAATATTCAAAAAAATTAAATTTATCTTTGATTATTTTTTTTCGAATGGGACGGTATAGACGAAAATGTGGAGAGAAAATGAAAATCGAAAAATTAATCACAAACAAGCGGAAAACGAAGGTCCATTCACCCTATTTTTTCATTGTTTATTATTAATAAAATAAAGGATGATAGATAAAGTCAATTCATACATGAAGGGAGAGAGAGAATTGATATGAATGACTTAAGTTTTATTATAACATTATATTAATATGTATACAACCTAGAAATTACTTATTAAGAAAATATATAATTACAAAAAAAAGAAGGAATACTATTACTATAAGAAATTATAATAATAAGGAAACTATTATAATAAGGAAACATAATACTCCCTCCGTCCCAGTCGAAGTGTCCCAAAATCAATCATGCACGGAAATTAAGGAATGGATATATACAATGCAAAAAATATATAGTGAAATAAATGTTGTGAGTATGAAAAGTGATGTAGGAGTGAGAAAGTGTGGTAGGGAATAGTTAGTGGATATTTATTGTGAGTATGACAAGTGGGACGTCCCACAAATAAAAAAGTAATAAAAAAACTTTTCTTTTTTGGGTTGGGACATTTTAAATGGGACAGCTAAAAAGGAAAGTTGGGACACTTCGACTGGGACGGAGGGAGTATATGATTGTGATTTGGTATATCTCTGTCATGCCTCTGCAAGATGGACGGCCGATAGGAGAGTTTAATCTTGGACATAGTTCTATGAAGTTGAGCTTGGTGAAGTAGCGTTGTGAAGATACCATCTTGTTGATCTTTGTTGTTTATTTTACGTCGTAATGACAAAAACTATAAGGAAAAGAGGTAATAAGGGGTAAGAGTAAAATATTGTACAAGTACTATTTTACGTCGCGATGACGATAATTATACGTCGCAATGACGAAAATTTTACGTCGCAATGATGAGGAATTTTGAGTCTCAACGACGATTTTACGTCTTAACAACGAATTGGATTTGAGGTTTATTTTACGTCTCAACGACAAATTTATTTATGGTTTTATTTTACGTCTCAACGACGTATTGGGTTTAGTTTTCAAAGGGAGATTGAGCGAAGAGCTCGAGTGTGGTGTTAGGGTGGGGCGGCCATTGAGGAAGCAATTTAGGGTTATGATTTAGGAGGTGTTGAAGAATGGGTATTTGTGTGAGTTTTTGTATATGGCTGAAGATGAGACAAGTGAAAATTTTAAGAAAAGAGAAAATTTAGGAAGGTGAGAAATAAAACGTGACATTAAGATAAGTGAAAAATAAGAAGAATAAATGTCTGGGGGTTTAGTTATTCGACTATAGGAGAAGAAGTGTCGAAAGTTTAAGAAAAAAAAAAGGGAGAGGGAGGGGGGAGAAAGGATTGGTAGAGGGGCGGAAGCGAATGGTGGTGGGTTTGGCGAAGAAGTCACATTATGGATCTATGCTCTGATACCATAGTTGGAATAAAGGATGATAGACGAAGTCAATTCATACATGAATAGAGAGAGAGAGAGAATTGATATGAATGACTCAAGTTTTATTATAACATTGTATTAATATATATACAACCTAGAAATCACTTATTAAGGGAATATATAATTACAAAAGGATTGACGGACATGAAGCATAATGGAGTAGTCGGCGTAATGGGATATTAATCCCACATCGTCTAGGAAGTAGGAATTGAAGTGCTAGAAAATGGAGTAGTATATATTGAGAGGCCTTCCTTAGAATTTGAAAATCAATAGGGATATTAATCCCAAATCGTCTAGAAATTGAAATGCTAGAAAATGGAGTAGTATATATATTGAGAGGTCTTAGCATTTGAATCCCAATAGGGATATTAATCCCACATCGTCTAATAATTGAAATGCTAGGAAATGGAGTAGTATATATTGAGAGGCCTTAGCATTTGAAAAACCAAATGAGATTAATCCCACATCGTCTAGGAATTGAAATGCTAGGAAATGGAGTAATATACATTGAGAGGCCTTAGCATTTGAAAACCAAATGGTATCCTACATCGTATAGGAATTGAAATGCTAGAAAATGGAGTGGTATATATTGAGAGGTCTTAGCATTTGAATCCCAATAGGGATATTAATCCCACATCGTCTAATAATTGAAATGCTAGGAAATGAAGTAGTATATATTGAGAGGTCTTAACATTTGAAAATCAAATGAGATTAATCCCACATCGTCTAGGAATTGAAATGCTAGGAAATAGAGTAGTATACATTGAGAGGCCTTAGCATTTGAAAACCAAATGGTATCTCACATCGTATAGGAATTGAAATGCTAGAAAATGGAGTTGTAGGGTGTGTTTAATAAATGACATTAGAGGGAATTAACCTAGCCTTTATTTAGTATAGGTTCTAGTTTGAGCGAGAAAATGGGGTGTGTGTTGAAGTGCTTTGTACTTCAGCCTTTATATAGTTATAGATAGATTATAGATTAATTGATTTATTGTTGAACTGAGAAATAATAAATAATGAGAATATTGGTATTTTAAAAGTGACAAATATTTCAAACCAGAGGGAGTATACTATATAATTATTAAATTTTTAAAAAACTTATAAGAATTAATAATAATTTTAAATTAATTATTTCCACTAGACAAATTATACATATTGGATTGGGATAAACTAAAGCGAAATGTATATTGCTCTATGAAAAGCACATCATGCTTTCACATATAACACATCAAATACTTATATCCATCTATATTTCATAAACATGTTTACATAAAAAGGACCCATTTCCTCGTATCTTGCATTCATAATCCTCTATGTCCAACGCGATGGGTCTAAGTTGACACCCATGTCCAAAAATCATAGTAGAATTGGTGCTTTTTTTCTTTAATTTTTTTACAAACTTGTAACTTGTATTCGTGCTCTAATTAAATTGATTGACGGACATGAAACATAATGGAGTAGTCGGAGTAATGAGATATTAATCCCACATTGTCTATGAAGTAGGAATTGAAGTGTTAGGAAATGGAGTAGCATATATTGAGAGGTCTTAGCATTTGAATCCAAATAGGGATATTAATCCCACATCGTCTAATAATTGAAATGCTAGAAGATGGAGTAGTATATATTGAGAGGCCTTAGCATTTGAAAACTAAATGAGATTAATCCCACATCATCTAGGAATTGAAATGCTAGAAAATAGAGTAGTATACATTGAGAGGCCTTAGCATTTGAAAACCGAATGGTATTCCATATCGTCTAGGAATTGAAATACTAGGAAATGGAGTAGTATATAAGGGGTGTGTTTAGTAAATGACATTAGAGGGAATGAACATAGCTTTTATTTAGACTAGGTTCTAGTGTGAGCGAAAAAGTGAGGGGGTGTGTTGAAGTGCTTTGCACTTCAGCCTTTATATAGTTATAGATTAGAACATAAAGAAAAAGCTATAACAATTAAAAGATACAAGTTGAAAAAATTTAGGGCAAATTGCATTTTAGTTACCTGAGTTTATCAAGATGTTTTAATTGGTTATCAAATTTGCATTTGTTACAAGTTGGTTATTGAGTTTGTCTTTTTGTTGCAATCGGGTGTAATTTTGGATGAACCATTAAAAATCTAACGAAAAGCATAACATGTGTCGCTCACGTGAGTTACTTAGGGGTATTTTGGTCATTCTCATTGAATTTTTAATTAACTTTAATTTATCATTCTCTTCAATATCATATTTTCAATATATAAGTATTATTAATATGAAAAGTAAAATAACAATTATTATGTAAAATAATAAATTCATTTATGAAAAAATATACTAACAACATAATATATATATATATATATATATATATATATATATATATATATATATATATATATATAAATATAAATATATATATACACACACACATATATATATATATATATTGAAGGATAAAAATTATATAAAAAAAGTAATATCTAAACTAATCCAAAAAAGAAAAAGAAAAAGTAAGCAACACATCCAGATTCATTCCTCCATTTCAACCCCAACATTCATCCTCCTACTTCTTCCTCCATAACCAGCCATATTCCCTCATCTTCCATAACCACCCATTCCTTCCTTCTCGGTTAATCACCCCACCCCACCCCCACATTTTCTGCTCATATCCCGTCACCATCCATCTCCGCTTTTCTCCGCTACTCGCCCCTTATTTGTCACTTCCACTGCCATAAATTGGTGCTTTAGCGACGGAATCAACAGTGACAGAATCATGTCATCGCTATTTAGCGACGAAAATTATGCTATAGCGACGGAATGATTTTGGCGTCATATTTACCGACGAAATTTAATTCCGTCGCTAAATTTCGTCGCTAAAATGAATATTCCTCGAATATTCGTTTCTTTACCGCCACTAAATTGGCGTCAACTTTACCGACGGAATATTTCGTCACTAGTTCTTTATCATCGACGGAATTATTCCGTATACGAAAAGTTATTATTTTTTTTATCAGCAACGGAATAATTTCGTTAGTGATTATAATATTTAATTTTTAATATTTTTAGTTAAACAGCGACGGAATAATTTCGTCGGTAAAAATTAAATGTTTTTTATTTATTTTTTAAATAAACCACACTACAAGAAAAACAGTTTTTTGCGACGGCCAAAAGCCGTCGCGTAAAGCCTCGAAGTCGTCGGGAAATGTTAACGCGACTGGGAAAACAATTGCTAAGGCAGTCGCGTAAAGCCTTGTCGCGGAAAGCTAAGGCGACGGAAAACAGCCGTCACCTTAGGTATTTGTTTTTCGCGTCTGCTTTTCCCATCGCATAAAAGTTTTATTAATTTTATTTATTTAATTATTTAAATCACATTTGCAATCGCCTTAGCTTAGCAAAAGAGATGGCAAATGCAATCGCCTTAGGTTAAAAAAAAGGAGACGACAAATGCAATCGCCTTAGGTTAACAAAAGGAGACGGCAAATGCAATCGTCTTAGGGATAAAAAAAGAGATGACAAATGCAATCACCTTAGGTACTTTAAATTTATATTTTTTTCCATTTCACTGACCCTATTTATAATTAATAATTGAATAAAAAAAAAAGAAAGGTTGATTAGCACAACATGAAAATTAATAAATTAATTGCATTTAACCTATATTATGAACCATAATCATCGTTACAAAATTCAAAAAAAAATCAAGCTACTAGGTTTGTCAAGAAAATGTATCATCCTATCCTACCAGGTTAATCTAATAACAACAATCAACTTACACTTTTTCCTAGAAACTAGGTCTGTCAAGAAAATACATCAGCCTACTAGGTTAATCTAAAAACAACAATCAACTTACACTTGTTCCTCTTGGAATGAGAAAAAAAAAGGCAGACAACCCAAATAATAATTTTCATAAGCCTCATCATCACCCATCTCCTCATGTATCGTCCATCTTCGAGGACAACAATTTTTTGGATTTCCTAACAAAATCAATATCGGAAATTAGACATGAAAAACATAGAATCAATAATATTATATCGTTTAAAGTATGTGAATCAAAAGCGGCAAATGCCAACCTCGGCTTCACGGGTCAAGTGAGTGAGAAGTAATAAAGCCTCGTTCCGTATAACCTGGACAACAACAAACTAGTTTTTCAGATTTCATGAAAAGCCCGCACACGACAAAAATGGGGGTGGGGGGAGGTGAGGTGGGGTGGGGCTCCAACGCACCACCGATAAAAAGGGCCAGAAATGGAAATAAACTAGAAACCGAAAAAACCAAGCTCACTGGCTTTCTCCTTCTCAAAGGTCTCAAAGTATTGGTAAATGATGGTGACTGCTAGCAGAATTCCAGTTCCTGAACCGATTGCCCCCATCAAATCTGCTAGCACTGTCAACGCCCCAATGCACATGCCTCCAAACGCTGCTGCTGTGGGTATGTAGCGATTAAGTTCCGTCTGCAGATTTGATTCTCTATGTCCGGGCATCACCATTTGTTGTTCCTGAAAAAGTCAACGGCATACAAGCATGTAAAGAGAAGAAACGGAAAAATTCACTCGATAATAATTTTTGAACTTAGATATCCTATCAACAATGCCATCTTCAATCAGGTCATACATTATGTGTTGATATTAACCTTTAAGGAATGACAAAAACAAAGAATGTGGGCCCGGCCTCCCCTTGACCCCACACAAAATGAGAGCTTTTGTAACACCAGGTTGCTTTATTAAATTTAAATGAATAACACAAACTAAGAATGAACTAACGGGAGTAACAATGATAGAATTGACTAGATGGATGTTCATGTATTTTGTTTACTCCATCCGTCCTGGAATGATGTTTTCGATTTTTTCGTTGTCAATTTGAACGAACTTTAAGCAATAATACTAGGTTAATTCAATTATACCAATGAAAATCTAAAACTTGTTATTGATACACCAATATAAATAATATCGATAACAATTTTTAAATCAACCTAAATTATAACCCATACTTCATTCAAATTGACAACAAAAAAAGTGAAAACATCATTCCGGGACGGAAGGAGTATGATTGTTCAGAGAGATGGAGGGAGAGAATACCTTGAGCTGCTTAGCCACGTCCCTAGCAGAGGAACCAGATACCTCAATCCAAGTTTTTGATAACAGAGCACATGCTGACAGCATAAATACGATATAAAATAGCGCATGGAAAGGGTTGGCTGCCATATCTGCCAAGCTATATAAGCAGTAATTGAAGTAAGTTACAATGGTTTTAACAGATTAGTTCCCAACAGCAGAATGTTAGGGCTACTTAAACTGAAACTGATGTTCACTAATGTACAAGAGAACGCATTAAAACAGCTAGAAAGATAGTCACCTTGATGGGGCTGTAATGTAATAAGCAAGACCACCTACAGGGATGTATTGACCGGAATATTCAGATTCCTTCCACTTGCCCAAAAGGTTCACAAGAAAATTTGTACTGTCTCTTAGAAAGCATGTTGTGTATCAATATAAAACAAATAGAACAGAACAGAAAGAGGTAGAACAGAACAGAAATGAGGGGGGGGGGGGTTTCCTATAGAGACGTGTACATAAACAACATTCAAGGTACTTGTGAATAAGATATTAGACACCAAAAGGATGTTGAAGGAAACTTTGATTTGAAAATTTACAAGCTTGCTTTATTGATATTGAATTGTCCTATATATACAAATTAGGAGGAAGTAAATATGGAAATAATAATTCTAACTATACAATGGATTCTACCTAGACTAGGATCCTTCAAGGACTTGGAAAAAATGAAATAAGGAAACAAAATATTACATCAGGAAAAAGGAAACACATCAGCAGCAGGACCTGTGAGGTGGCCGACTGAGGAGAGTGAGGCGCGCGCCTCACAGGCAGAAGCTACGTCAAGGTAGGTTCCAGGTGAGGCGGCCGCATGGTTGAGATTGAGGCGTCCGCCTCGAATGCCGTGGCTGAAGCAACATTGTTGAAGGTGTGAGGCGCCCGCCTGGTGGGAAATGAAGCGCCCGCCTCATGTGCAGAGGCTGAGATGTTTGTGCCGCTGAAGTTGTTTTTACATGCACTTCCAATAGGCCCCCGCAAGATGGACGACCGGAGGGAAAGACCAATCTTGGACATGAGTTCTTGATACCTTAGACGAGCAAGTGGCTTAGTGAGAGCATCCGCAAGTTGATCATTGCCCGAGATATGAGACACACGTAGCTGATGGGCTTGAACTTGTTCCCGAACAAAATGGTATTCAAGGGCAAGGTGTTTCATCCTTGAATGAAATTTGGGATTTGCTGCAACATAGGTAGCACCGAGGTTGTCACAGTAGATGACCGGAATGGTGGTGAGTGCAACCCGTAGCTCACGCAATAAGTTATGAATCCATACAATTTCTGCAGTGGTGGCAGCGATAGCTCTGTATTCTGCTTCTGTGGAGGATCTAGCAAGCGTTTTCTATTTTCGAGATCTCCAAGAAAGCAAGTTAGACCCAAGATAAACCAAGTAACCAGTCGTTGACACATATGAGTCCTTATCCCCTGCCCAATCTGCGTCGGAGAAGGCATGAAGAGTAGATGGGGAGTCGAAGCGGAGAAGTAACCCATGAGAACCAGTACCAACCAAGTAGCGAAGTAATCTCTTGAGAGCTGTCCAATGAACATCCGTTGGTTGGTGCATAAACTGAGCAAGCCGATTTACCACAAATGAGACATCAACCCGAGTGAGTGATAGGTATTGGAGAGAGCCGACAATAGACCTGTATTCACTAGGATTTGGCAGAGGTGTCTCATTACCAACTGAAAGTGTCAAGCCTGGGGTCATAGGAGTTGGTAGAGGATTAGCATCCAACATCTTGGTACGAGATAAAAGATCTTGGATGTACTTGTGTTGGCTAAGAAAGAGTCCCTTGAGGTGGGGAATGACCTCGACACCAAGGAAGTAAGACAGATCTCCAAGATCTTTCAGAGAGAATCGAGTCGAGAAGTTGGTGATGAAGTTACCTAGAAGGGATGAGTTGGAGCCTGTGATTATGATATCATTCACGTAGACAAGAAGAATGATAGTACCAAGAGCATGGCTTAGAGTAAACAGGGAGGCGTCTGACACGCTATTTTTGAAGCCAACAGAGAGTAGATAGTGTTTCAGTTCATCATACCAGGCTTGGGGGGCTTACTTGAGGCCGTAAAGGGCATGTCGTAACTTGCAAACATGGGATGGATGAGAAGTGCTGACAAATCCAGGGGGTTGAACCATAAAGACATCCTCATTCAGTGTGCCTTGGAGAAAAGCATTATTTATGTCAACCTGACGAAGGGGCCAATGGTTCGTAACGGCCAAGGAGAGGACGGTGCGAATTGTGGCGGGTTTTACAACCGGGCTGAATGTCTCGGAGTAGTCTATGCCAGGGCGTTGATGAAATCCTTTGGCGACGAGGCGAGCTTTGTGGCGATCAATCGTGCCATCCGGTTTGAACTTGGTAAGAAAGACCCATTTGCACCCAACTAAATTCTGAGAAGGTGATGGGGAAACAAGATCCAAAGTGTTATTTTTCATGAGAGCATCAAATTCTGTTTCCATGGCCTCACGCCAAGCAGGTATTTTGAGGGATTGAGTATAGTTGGTTGGCTCAAGGGAAGGGTTTGGGACGGAGACATTTAGGTTGAGCTTGTTGATGGGTTTGCGGATGTTGTTTTGAGCACGAGTGATAGGTCTTTGGATTGGGGGAGGCGGGGAGGCAGGTGGAGGAGGGGTAAGGGCAGGTTCAGAGGAAGGGGAGGGGTTGGAGGTGGGATTTTGAGGGGCGGTGTTGGGTGAAGTTGAGGGTGGTGTATGGACAGTTAAGGGTAAAGGTGGGAGGATAGTGAGAGTGGAGTTACACCATTCATTGACCGAGGGAGCGGAAGAATTTTGTTCGGACAGCAAGGAGAAGGGGAAAAGATGTTCCACAAACTTGACATGACGGGATACAAAGATTTTGGAGGTGTTTGGTTCTAAGCAATAGAAGGCACTTTGAGTTGGAGAGTAGCCCACAAAGACACACGGGGAGGACTTAGGATCCATTTTATTGTTGGTGTATGGGCGGAGCCAAGGATAGCAAAGGCAACCAAAGCTTTTGAGCTTCGAGTAGTTGGGAGGACGACCGAAGATTTTGAGAAACGGAGATTGAGAATTTAAGGTTGGCGTTGGCATACGATGGATAAGATAACATGCTGTGACAAACGCAAGAGGCCAATACTTGCGTGGCATGTGAGAGTGAGTGAGAAGGGAGAGGCCTGTTTCAACAATGTGACGATGTCGACGTTCGGAGTACCCATTGTGTTCCAGAGTATGAGGGGGGATGTAAGATGAGAGATTCCAAGAGATGTGAGGAGGGGACGAAGACCAATGTATTCACCATCATTGTCACTGAAGATGGTGATAATGGAGCGATGAAAGTATTTTTCGACAATGTTTTTGAAGTTGGTGAATACGTGAGTGGCATCATTTTTATGTTTGAGGGGATAGAGCCAAGTATACTTGGTGAAGTGATCAACAAACACAATGTAGTACTTGTAACCATCATAAGATAAAAGAGGAGACGTCCAAACATCACTATATATCAAGTCAAGAGGTCCAGATGAAGAAAGAGAGTTTTCATTAAAGGCCAACTTGTGACTCTTATTACAATCACATGCATTGCAATGAAAATCAGAAATCCTAGGAATATCCAAATTAAACGAAGAACTAAGAGAAAGTAAAATTGAATAAGATGGGTGCCCTAATCTATGATGCCAATTGATAATGGAGGAGGAAGTTGAGGAGTGAACAGCAGGAGACTTTGGAATCCATTCATATACGCCGGAACTAGAATTGCCTTGAAGAAGAGTGTCCCCCGTATGAAGGTCCTTCACAAGAAAAGAGTTATGTGAGAAGATGACAGAGACATTATTATCTTGACACAACCTAGATATAGATATTATGTTTCGACACACACGAGGAACATGAAGAACATTATTGAGAAGTAAAGGGGAGGATGAAGTGAGAAGAGAAGATGAACCGGTATTGGAGATATTGAGGCCCGAACCATCACCAACGAGGAGTTCTTCCGTTCCATCATAAGGGGAGTGAAGGGCCAAGTTATTCAGATCATTGGTCACATGATGTGTAGCTCCACTGTCGAAAAGCCAATTTGGTGGGGTTTGGTTTGAGGTGGAGGCGGAATAGGCAGAAGGCTGAGAGGAAGAATTATCGCGGGATGGTTGCCTAGGGTTATGGTTTGGGTTGAAGGGGCGGCGTTGATTGGAATTGAGTGGCTGAGGGGTGGGGTTGGGTGTGGGGAAGTTGGCATTAGGGTATAGTTGGCGGAAGGAGGGACATTGGGAGAGAAAGTGGCCGTCATTGCGACACCATTGGCAGCGGCCTTTATACAGAGTTCGGGGGGCTTGTGGGTTGAAGTTGGGAAGGGTGGTAGGGTTATTGTTAAATGAGGATGAATTGTGTTTTTGGTTGTTGGAACGGTTTGAGGGAGGATTTTTAGAGGCATAGGCAACGTTTGCAGGAAAGGTGTTGGTGGTGGATGTACGGTGTTTGAGAGATAGCTCCCTGTTGAGGAGTTTTTCATGAAGTTCATCAAAGGTAATTGGGGTATCTCGGCTGTAAACGGCAGTGATTATGCTCTCAAAGTCCGGGTCGTTAAGTTGGTCCAAGATCTTGTCAACTAGGTCTTCCGGATCAATGGGGCGACCTAAGGAACTAAGTTGGTCTGCGCAAGATTTGAAGTCTTGCATGTAGGCTGAAACAGGGCGGTTTCATTTGGTGATTTGGCAGAGGCGATCCTTGATTTGTTTGATATGGCCTTTGGAAGGGTTAACATAGGTTTTGGCAAGGGTTTTCCAAGCTTCATAAGTGGTGGAACATTGAGATATAAGGGAAACAAGATCAGGGGAGAGAGTACCTGCAAGAGCACCTAGGATGAGTTTGTCTTGGCGAAACCAAGTGTTGTAGGCAGGGTTGGGGTTTGTGGTGTTGGTGGCTGCGGGAGGGTTGTTGTTGTCGGGTGTAATGGCTTGGGTGGGGAGGTTTTGGGTGGGGGTGTGAAGGTTCCATCAATGTATTGGTGAAGGTCATGGCCAAGGAGGGTTGCTTCTAGTTGAATTTTCCAAGCTATGTAGTTTGTGGGTGTTAGTTTTAGGATGTGGCCAAGGGAGATAGCTATGAGAGGTTTGGTTGGTTCAGCCGAGTTGGGGAGGAGGAGAGGGGAGTCGGCTACCATGGAAACACAGAGAGATATTTTGAAATTTTTTTTTGATCTAATGCTCTGATACCATGTTGAAGGAAACTTTGATTTGAAAATTTACAAGCTTGCTTTATTGATATTGAATTGTCCTATATATACAAATTAGGAGGAAGTAAATATGGAAATAATAATTCTAACTATACAACGGATTCTACCTAGACTAGGATCCTTCAAGGACTTGGAAAGAATGAAATAAGGAAACAAAATATTACATCAGGAAAAAGGAAACACATCAGCAGCAGGGACCTGTGAGGCGGCCGCCTGAGGAGAGTGAGGCGCGCGCCTCACAGGCAGAAGCTACGTCAAGGTGGGTTCCAGGTGAGGCGTCCGCATGGTTGAGATTGAGGCGTCCGCCTCGAATGCCGTGGCTTAAGCAACATTGTTGAAGGTGTGAGGCGCCCGCCTGGTGGGAAATGAAGCGCCCGCCTCATGTGCAGAGGCTGAGATGTTTGTGTCGCTGAAGTTGTTTTTACATGCACTTCTAATAAAGGACAGCATAAAACTTTATTGATTCCTATGATCATGAATCCTAAGAATATTTTACTCAAGTCAAGTACAATGTGAAATAGACGATAGAGTTCCAGACTGTTATAAGTTAACATGTGTCGGCTCCAATAATCACTTACTGCTTCCTATTGTACAAAATGTTGAATAGTCTATACTGTACTTCGTATCATAATAAAAATCACATGGCGGTATAGATTTTGATTTCAAATTTACCTGCCAAAAAATAAGAAATACACTCATAAAGTTAGATCTAACAATCAACATTCTTAATAATAAATTACTAAAAGTTGCACAATCTCACCAGATAGAGGATCATAAAGACGGAGAAGCAATTTTATAATGGTTGTCTTTCCTCCTCCAGAGGGTCCAACAAGAGCTACAAATGGTTACAACTCCTGTAATTAGAGAAAATGTGAAATTAGGGTTTGGGAGAAAGGAAATTATTCAGAAATTAACCCTAAAAAAGACAGAGGTAAAGAGTGAAAATTCAAACGAAATTCTAACCTCTGCTCGGCTTCCATGTCCTCACTGCTGGACGCTTCACTCTAGCCATCGCTCGATTTGACTCTCATGATGCGGCGAAAACGATGTAGCCATGGCAGAAGAGAGAGAGAGAGAGGGGAAGAATCGGCCGGAGTACACATGGAGAGAGAGAGAGAGAGAGAGAGAGAGAGAGAGAGAGAGAGAGAGAGAGAGAAAGAGTCACCTTGTACCTTGGAATCCCAAGAATCGACGTCGGAGGAAGAACGCCGGAGGAAGGAACGCCGCTGGAGGGTGAATCGCCGCTGGAGGGTGAAGAAGAAGAAGAGGAAACGAGAGTGAGTGAGTGAGTTTGGAAAAGAAAAGGGTTTAGAATTACTGTCTTGGAATGCGATTAAGAAAAGAAAAAGAAAAGGTTTTCTAATGGTTTAATGGTTTAATCAAATATTTTTATTTTTATTTTATATATCGCGATGGCAAGAAATCGCCTTTAAAAATAAATTAAAATTTTAATTTTTAAATTATTTAATTTAATATTTTTATAAAACGTGATTGCTAAAGCAGTCGCCTTTGATAAAAATACAATCGTGTTAAAATTTCACATTCCCGCATTCGAACTACGTTGTTGGCGCCTAGGGAAAATCAAATATGTGATGACATCCGTGACTGCTTAGCCATCACGCTAGCCTAATGTGACTGCACTAAATGCAGTCACAAAGGCCGTCTCCTTATATACTCAAATGCGACTGCTTTTTTTGCCATCGCCAAAAGCAATCGCGAAAAGCCAGTTTTCTTGTAGTGCCAGCGACGAAATATTTTCGTCGGTGATTAATTAATTTTTTTAATTTATCAGCAACGGAAATATTTCGTCACTGATTATAAAATTTAATATTTAATTATTATTAATTTATCAGCGACGAAAATATTCCGTCGCTGATTATAAAATTTAATTTTTAATTATTTTGTAATTAATCAGCGACGGAATAATTTCGTCGGTGATTATAAAATTTAATTTTTAATTATTTTTAGAACTAATTAACAAAATAACTAACTGAAAACATTAAAAAAATTAACTGAAACGTTAGAAAATTGACTGAAATTTCAAAAAACTAACTAAAATTTTGAAAAACTAACTGAAAATGTTAAAAAACTAACAGGAAACGTTAAAAAACTGACTGAAATACTAAAAAACTAACTTGAAACATTAAAAAACTGATTGGAATTTCAAAAAACTAACTGAAAATGTTATACCCTATACCATATACTATATACCCTATACCCTATACCATATACTATATACCCTATACCCTATATTATATACCCAATACCCTATATACTATACCCTATACCCTATATACTATACCCTATACCCTATACTATATACCATATACCCTATACTATAAACCCTATACCATATACTATATACCCTATACCCTATACTATATACCCTATACCCTATACCCTATACTATATACTATATACCCTAAACCCTAAACCCTATACCTTATACCCTATATACTCTATACCCTATATACCCTATACCCTAAATCCTATACCCTAAACCCTATATCCTAAACCCTAAACCCTATACTATATACCCTATATCCTATACCATATACTATATACCCTATACCCTATACCATATACTATATACCCTATACCATATACTATATACCCTATACCCTATACTATATACTATATATTCTATACCCTATACCCTATATACTATACCCTATACCCTATACTATATACCCTATACCATATACTATATACCCTATACCCTATACCCTATATACTATACCCTATACCCTATATTATATACCCTATACCATATACTATATACTATATACCCTATATACTATACCCTATACTATATACCCTATACCATATATTAAATACCCTATACCATATACTATATACCCTATACCATATACTATATACCCTATACCCTATACTATATACCCTAAACCCTATATACCCTATACCCTAATCCCTAATCCCTAAACCCTATACTATATACCCTATACCATATACTATATACCCTATACCCTATACTATATATAATATACTCTATACCCTATACTATATATGGTATATAGTATATGGTATAGGGTATATAGTATAGGGTATAGGGTATATAGTATATGGTATAGGGTATATAGTATACGGTATAGGGTATAGTATATAGGGTATAGGGTATATAGTATATGATATATGGTATATAGTATAGGGTATAGGGTATATAGTATATGGTATAGGGTTTAGGGTTTAGGGTTTAAGGTTTAGGGTTTAGGGTATAGGGTATATAGGGTATAGGATATAAGGTATATAGTATAGGATATAGGGTATATGATATACTCCCTCCGTCCCAGCGAAAGAGCCATTTATTTCCTTTTTGGGCGTCCCATTTAAAAAGCCACTTTCCCAAAAAGGAAACCTTAAATCACTATTCTCTCCACTCATTCTCTCTCCTACTTTACTTTTACACTCACAACATTCTCTTTCTTACATCACCTCCCACTCATTCTCTCTCCTATTTAATTTTTCATACTCACAACATTTAAACTTTTTCTCTTTCCTACATCACATTTCTTATTTTGCGTGCCGGACAAATTTTGTGGCTCTTTCGCCGGGACGGAGGGAGTATAGTATATGGTATATGGTATATAATATAGGGTATATTGTATAGTATATAGGGTATAAGGTTTAGGGTTTAAAGGTTAGGGTTTAGGGTTTAGGGGTTAGGATTTAGGGATTAAGGTTTAGGATTTAGGGTTTAGGGATTAGGGTTTAGGGTATAGGGTATATAGGGTATAGGGTATATAGTATATGGTATAGGGTATATAGTATAGGGTATAGGGTATAGTATATAGGGTATAGGGTTTAGGGGTTAGGGTTTAGGGTTTAGGGGTTAGGGTTTAGGGGTTAGGGTTTGGGGTTTAGGGTTTAGGGGTTAGGGTTTAGGGGTTAAGGGTTAGGGTTTAGGGTTTAGGGGTTAGAGGTTAGGTGTTAGGGTTTAGGGGTTAGAGGTTAGGGTTTATGGTTTAGGATTTAGGGTTTAGGATTTAGAATTTAGGGTTTAGGGGTTAGGGATATAGTGTTTAGGGTTTAGGGGTATAATAATGGTGGTAGTGGTTGTGATAGGGGTATAGTGGTGGTGGTGGTGAGTGGTGGTTTTGGTAGTCGTGGTGGTAGTAGTAATAGTTGTGATGTGGTATAGTAGTGGTGGTAGTGGTTGTGATAGTAGTGGTGGAGTGGTGGTGGTGGTAGTACATTGTAGTGATGGTACGTAGTGGTGATATATAGTGGTGGTGGTGTTAGTGATGGTGGTGGTGCATGGTGGTGGTGGTAGTAGTGATTGTAGTGATGTTAGTGATGGTGGCGGTAGTAGCGGCGGAATAATTATTTCGGTGTTAATTAGATTTTTTTTAATTTGTTTAGCTCTATTTTTAATTTATTTTAATTTTTGATTTATTTATTTTTCAAAAATAATATTTATTGACTCATATTTATTTTTTTGAGAGTAATTTAAAATAATTTTCATGTTTTATATAATTAAAAATAATGATATTTATTAAATTAAAATTAATTAATATTTATGATTTACTCCCTCCGTCCCGCCCGAAGAGCCACAAAATGGACCTCGCACGCAAATTAAGGAAAGTGATGTAGGAAAGAGAAAAAGTATAAATGTTGTGAGTATGAAAAATTAAATAGGAGAGAGAATGAGTGGGAGGAATAGTTAGGAGAGAGAATGTTGTGAGTGTAAAAGTAAAGTAGGAGAGAGAATGAGTGGGTGGAATAGTAATAAAAACTTTCCTTTTTGAGAAAGTGCCTTTTTAAATGGGACGCTCAAAATGAAAATTTGTGGCTTTTCGGGCGGGACGGATGGAGTATTTATTTTTTCAAAAATAATGTTTATTGACTCATATTTATTTTTTTGAGAGTAATTTAAAATAATTTTCATGATTTATATAAATAAAAATAATTTTCATGTTTTAGCGACGGAATTATTCCGCCGCTAAATATTAATTCTAGCGGCGAAAATTTCCGTCGCTGAGGTTAATTAAACCAGCGGCGGAAATTTCCGTCGGTGGTACATGCCACGTTATCAATCTGTGTGAACGTAATTTCCAGCGACGGATTACCAGCGACGGAATATTCCGTCGCTGAGGTGAAATATAAATAAAAATTTTTACGCCCTAATTACATCACAGTCTCTAAACTCTCTCTCTCTCTCTTCCCGCTCTCTCTCTCTTTCCGGCGACGAGCTCTCTTCCTTCCCTAGCTCTCAGACCGCCGTCGTCCACCTCTCCACCGTCTCCGTTTCTCCTTCCCTCCTCTCTCTAGCCGACGCTCTCAACCTCATCACTGCCACGACCGCCGTCCCTCTCAAGAACGCACGAACAAGGTCAGAATCTCGATCAATTTAATCAAATTGTATTCATTAATTGAAACATGATTTCTCTTTTTGGCCCAAGTAATTTAATCAAATAATTTTGTTATTATGTTCCTGTTTTTGCACATTGTAGTTTTTAGAGCTTCACAGTTCAATTTGGGGATTTTTTGCTTGAAATTCGCAAATATATGTTTATGAGTACAGATTCTGCACACTTAATTGATACTGGGAAAAACCCACGTTGGGTTTGATCTATAGTTTGTGCTGTTTGGCAGCTTCCTAAGACGTTTTCAGGTCTGATTTCTATAGTGACCATGCAATTTCTGTTTATTTTTACTTGTGTTGATGAAGTTGAATTTCGTGACTGGCCTGGTGAATTGTATTTTGAATTTCCAGTTCCATTTACTAAATTACTAGTTAATTGTTTGACCGATGACAGCTGATGCTCTTGATCTCCATGTGTATTTGTGTGTGAGTTTGTGGGAGAGAAATCAAAAGGTTTTTGCTTAATTAGAATAACTTATAAACGTGTATATTAAGAACAGGCTTTACTGCAATTGCTATGAGAAATTTCTATATTGAGGCTCCGTTTGTTTAGCGGAAAACATTTTCCGGAAAATGATTTCCTGCAAAATGTTTTCCGAAAAATGAAAATGTTTTCCGAAAAATGAGATAAACATGTTTAGCGTAAAACATTTTCTCCATTTTTCGGTGCGAAACAAACACCGAAAAATGGGGAAAATATTTTCCGGAAAACATTTTCCCCCAAACAAACGGAGCCTGAAATTGGTAAAGCATTCATTGTTATAGATTTGAAAGAACCACGCATGGAAATCATCACTCACAGCTTCCCTAAATGAGTGCATGTTTTGGTTGAAGGAGGGAGAAATATTTGAATAAAACTATAAAGGAGGACACAAAATAGTCGCTGAAGTGTGAGCATAGCTTATCGAATAATTCTAGATGCAGAAAATGATTGAAAAAAATTGGATTGTCGATAGTTGTTACTCCCTCTGTCCCGCTACAAATCACACACTTTCTATTTTGGGCGTCCTCTTACAAATCGCACACTTCCTAAAATGGCAAAGAATCTTTACTATTCCCTCCACTCATTCTCTCTCCTACATTATTTTAATACTCACAACACCATTATAATTTACTATTCCCTCCACTCATTCTCTCTCCTATTTTACTTTTACACTCACAACATTTATATCATTATTTTTTTTCTTAATTCCCGCACAAACAGTAACAGTGCGGTTAATAGCGGGGCGGAGGGAGTATACTATTTACTTCTAGTGGAATGGGGCCTATACACTAGGTAGTTGATCAATAATTGCCAAGAAGATTTTTCAGAACAAATTTTACAACTTATTTGTGTACCTAGCCTTACTTATTTTTATTTTCATGAAATAGTGTTTTTTAGCTTTCACCACAGCTATGTTTGTATGGATACATATTTAATTTACTGAGACCAAATATTCATGCTTTGGTTATTTGAGTCACACTTGATGTCTTTAATCTATTTGTTCGGTGACCTTGTATTAGCTTTGCTCATGCAAATACCATGCAAGTACCTTGCGTAAATTGCTTTCCATATTGATGTAAGGTTTAAATGACCGCAGATTTTTAAAACCCCATACTATTGTTTCCTGGAGTGAATGAATCATCGTAGGAAGTGAAATGTCTACATGTACTTATATAAGGAGATATCTATGTTTTTTCTTGGTTTAGTAAAGCCCTTGGTGTGTTGAAGATGCCTATAGACGTTTTTTCGCTTTTGCGAACATTGGGCGTCGGATGGGGCGATAGCTATCGCCGAACAGGCTAAGGCAAATAGAGCAGGCTCCTCGGGGTCGGCGACAAAGCATATGATGGGGACGATCGGGGTCGGCGAGCATCACTACCGTATGGTATGTATGTTAGTTTAAATGTAGTAGTGTATGCATGCTTTTAAATAGGTTTATGTACGTATGTTACATTTATACAATTTCAAAATAATAATCTCGCTTATTTTATTTATAGGAAAAGGAACATGGTCCGGATGTCAGTTTTTTGGATGTTTTCGTTAGCACCCATGTCCGAACTCCTACAGCGCCCGATCAAACTCCGCAATGGGTTGATGATCGCTCTGCTAATGCCTTTGTAAGTAAACTATCATTAAATGACTTGATTTTGAATATGTAAATTTATTTATGTACATTACATTGTGTATATGATTATAATTGTTTGTTTTATTTTGACAGAGTACATATCAAGCCGCCGTTGTTCCCGAAGGTACGCCTCCCGGCCAGCCCGTTCCCTTCGTGCCTGATGTTTGGCGCTCGGTCACCTCGGAGGGACATCCAAAGAGAGGAGACCGAGTGTTAGGGATGGGGGATTCCGGGCGGCAATGCCCATCGACGTCGACCGGCCGTCGGCCAAATGTTTTCCCGCCCAGGTATAATGATCCGAGGATCGACAGTCCTCAGGCTGAGTTGGCTGAGGAGAGACGCGAGGCTGTAGAGGCTAGGGCAAAGCTTGCGGAGGCTTTGGAGGCTCAGGCGCAGATGTAGGAGGAGAATAATCGGCCACTACAAGAAAAACGGCAGTTACCGACGGAAAAATCCGTTACTAAATGCCAAAAATCCGTCACTAAATCAATTTAGCAACGGATTTTAGACGTAAAAAATCTGATGTTAAAACGTGCGTCGCTAATTTTTTCGACGGATTACCGACGGTTCTCAATCAGATTTAGTGACGAAAATTTCCGTCGCTAACGTTTTAAAATCCGTCAGTAATTTGGTAAAATAAACGACCAATTTAAAGCATTATGCTGACGGATTAGCGACGGAAAATTTCGTCGCTATTTAAACGGTCGTTTTATTTTTTGGACCATTTTCGTGACGGATTATCGACGGATTATTCCGTCGTTATTTAAATGGTCATTTTATTTTTTGGACCATTTTAGTGACAGATTATTGACAGATCATTCGGTCGCTATTTAAATGGTCGTTTTTTTTGGACCATTTTAGTGACGGATTATCGACGGATCATTTCGTTGCTATTATTTATGATGCTGTAATTATTATTTTTATTATTAATATTACTGACGGAATATTCTGTCACTATTATTTATGCTGTAATAGTACTTTTTATTATTTAATATTACTGATGGATTATTCCATCACTAAAATATATGAATATTTTTATCATTTTTTCTGATTCGGAACGGGGATACCTGCTTCATATATCGATGCATTATTAATTTCAAAACGTCGCCACACTAAAATGATATAAAACAACCAAAAATATTTAATATTTCAAATTAAACATACTAGCCAATCATGTTATAACATTCGTTCAACATAAAACATAATACTAAATGTTTTGAAGTATCAATAACTAAAAATAACTAAAAGACTAAAGAGTGCGATCCCGAGTTGTGCTATTGACACGCTCTAACACTTGATTTAGTTTTTGCTGAAAAATCATTTTACATTTTCACTAGCTTTTCCTCCGTAAGTTTCTTCTCATCTTCTAATTTTTGCTCCAATTGCTTCCTTTGTTCTTTCTCTTCCTTCAACTCATTTTTCACATTCATCATTTATGTCTCATACACAGCTTGTTCGACACCCGTCCCTGGTATAAAAGAGGCTATACTCCGACTGTCGCTAGCATAGGAGGAGCTCATAGAACCAATACCAAAAACACACTGCTTTTTAACACCCCCTACAAACTTCAAATAAACTTCATCTTTTTCTTCGATAGTTAAATTTCCATCTTTTTCAACTGATGCCTCATTAATTAGGCGTTCATACTCCATCTTCAGAATGTAATATATCTTATTATAAGCAATAATCATAAAAAATAAACAAATTAATACACTTACAATATACTTACACAAATATTCTTAGAATTGTCACCCGAGTATGTGCCATCTTTACGCATGTGCATTTGTTTCTGAAACTCAAATAAAGTAGGCTTGACACCTTTCTGTCATTTTTGCTGCATTACAAACAAGAATATTATGGAGATAGAAAAGTAGTGTCCACAAAGAGTCCAAAATAACTGACATAAAAAAAGGCAATCTAATGCTATAAAAGCTCACAATGTATACAAAAAGGTCGGGCCCACATAAGAAAATTTTCGTGGAATAAAGTTGAAACATGCTTCAAAATTGGAATGAGACGTAACAAATATCTCAAGTGGAATAAAAACTCAAGCTTGTCAAAATCAGGAGAAAGAAATTGCAATGTAAACTGAAATCAATGTACTACTCCTCTGTACAAACTCAAAAGTCCGACATGATTTATTATTTTTACAAGCACAAACTCAAAATGCAGACAACCAACCACTTGAAATCAGTGGTATGAATTGTTTCTACCATTCAGTTTCATCCAAAGCAGTAAGAGTAGAGTCAGCAAGATGCACAAAAATCAAAAAAAAAATTAACCACCACATCTCAGTTAAACTTAATTTAAGCGTGTAATCATACGTAGGCAGCAATATCAATGCTGGATCATCATTAGAATACTCCCATGAGTTTAGCAAGAGAACAGTCGTTAGTTGCAACTCCAAGAAACACTAGCATGGAGGTGCAAACTCAAATTCAAGGTAAAATGCACTCATAACATGACAAATTTTAACTAGATCCACTTAAATGCAAGTGTTTCCTCAAACTTAGGCAGTGATTTCAACATTTGATGGTCATTAAATACTCCCACGAGTTCAACAAAAGGTAAATCATTCATTTTGGACCAATGTAGTATAATGAATGCATTAAATAGCCATATGGTGCAACATCCATTTAATTTTCAAAAACCAGGAAAGGATGTAACTAAATCACACATTTGTATCTATTGCCGCCGTAAAATATTACATGTTTTCTTCAGGAGTACCTTATGCTATTGCAGAAATACCAGACAGTACTCTAGGTGAAAGATAAAGAAGCGCAAATGTTAGACTGCTACAAGGTAACAGATATTAGAGAGAAAGGAGGTTAAAACTGAAAATTGTGATATATAATAACTCTAGAACTTGTTTTATGGACCTGAAACATTCCATTCAACTTTCAAAAACCAGGAAAACCCATAAGATGTAACCAAATAACACATTCCATGTATCTATTGCCACAAAGTCGGAGACCCCTCTGAATTTTCTCACATTTAGTCTGTTTTGATATGGTAGCTTGAGAATGTGAGAGGGTGACTAGTTTCGAATACAGTAACTTGTTTAAGGATTTGGAATCCTTAACTTTAAATGCATATCAAAACTTTGATGATATTTTTACACACTAATAATTATGGTTAACACAAGTAACAAACAATGCAGATGACCACTGACCAGTGAACACATACGAATAGCAATTTGTAGGGAAAGCTTAACAGGCTAATAGGCTAGAAAATTAGTTAAATGCATAATCATATGAAGAACTTAGCCAAATAAATTAAGTAGAAATCATGACAAACCTGAACATGTGAAAAACTTAGCCAAATAAAGTAGAAATTATGACAAACCTGAACAAGTTGTTGGATGACGTCTCGGGCATTTGTAACTTCTACCTCAGTGAGATTATCTACATATACACCTTTCTTGGTGTCTTCTCTAATCTGAATAGACCAATATTTCTATGATTAAAATTTATTACAAAAAAAGGAACTAGGAAAAATATACTGTATAACTAATAGGCACATTCTTCCTCTCATCAAAAGCAAAGACATGAACTAGTTAATCATACCTGTAAATTACTAGATGACGGGTCCAACAGGTCAATAATTTGCTCATTGTATATCTCAAGAAAAGAGCATTTGCAAGTAAATCTTAGCTTCTCATCCCTTCGTGCCTCCCTATCCTGAAACACCACACGAAAACACACATGCTGCAGCACCACCACTGCCATCTCACCGGCTTCTCCTCTTCTTTTGAAATCCTAAATTTCTAAATTCCAAACAATTAACAAATCTATGGTTTTAGGATTAGAGATTCAACTTCTAATTTAATTGAAATCACATGAACCAGAATAAGTTTGGTATTAACTTCTTAAAAAACGATTACCCCTTACCAATTGCATCAATCACCAAAAAAGGAAAAAAGATTATTCACTTTACAAAGCTGTACATTGAGAGAGAATACCTTGTTTGGAAGAGAAGGCCAGAGGAGGAGAGCAAGAGAGAGAACGAAGGGTGTGAACTCGACGAAGAGAGAGAGTTCGATACCTGAGATGATGACCGTTGTCGGTCGGAGGCCGTTGTGGAGGACGAAGGAGTGAACTCGACGGCTACTCGTCACTCTCACTCACGAAGCCAATGCCCTAACCTAAACCTGATCGTCGTCGATTGAAGAGAGGAGACGGCACGGCAGAGAGAAAACGGGAAGAGGGGAAACGAGATTTGGGAATATGGTAGGTTTTGTTAAAGAGGGGTTTTTGATTTTTCAAAGATTGAGCTGGAGGCGTGGAAGCGAATGGCGCCTTGTTTCCCAAAAACCCTTTTTTCCTTTTTTTTTTTTTTTGCATCAATTATTTTTTAACCAAAATTCTACTACTCCCTCCGTCTCAGACCAAGGGTGTATGGGGTGGATTTCACGCTTCTTAAGAAATTTTTTAAAAAATAAATAAAAGTTAAATGTGAAATAGGGAATAGTAGTTAATGATTGGTTTTTTTGTAAATAGGTTAACTTTATAAGGGTATAATGAATGATTTTTTTGTAATATGGGGTAGGGAATAGTAGTTAATGATTGTTTTTTTAATAGGAGAGAGAATGAGTGGGAGGAATAGTAAGTTAATGATTGGTTTTTTTGTAAATATGTTAAAATTATAAGGGTATAATGAATGGTTTTTTTGTAAATATATGGAGATAATAAGGGTATAAATATATTACAAAACTTGCCATTTATGGAAATAAACTCTTGGTCTGGGACGGATCAAAAGGGAAAGATGAACCCTTGGTCTGGGACGGAGGGAGTATAATTTGTTTAGTTAATTTCTAAACAAAAATTTTATATATAACTTTTATTTATTCAAAAAAAATATAAAAAAATTAAAAAAGTATATATGCTATTGTCCGTCCCTCTTCTATTATATATTTTTATTTCTTTAAAAAATTTTAACTTTTTTTATATATTTTTTTATAAAAAAAATTCACTACTAACTGGAGCCGTTAATTTGGGTTGATCACGTCGAGCCAGCCCGCCCCGCCTTGCAATAGGGGTGGGGTGGGTTGACGTATTTCCAGCCCGCCAAAAATTTGCCCCACCCCACCCCGCTTAGTGGCAGATTTTGGTGGGTTGGGCCCACCCCGCCAGCCCGTATTGATAGCTCTATCTATTTGTCATCCAAAAATAATTTCAGAATTAATGACATAGAATTGTTCGAACAGTTTGGTTTCTTGATTTAATTCTCTGATCTTAAGTAACACAATTTAATGTTTAAAATTAAAATTAAAAAAATGAGTGCAATAAGTAAGAAGTTAATTCTGAAATTTTTTTTAGCAATGAGTGGGTAGTTTTTTTTTTTTTTTTAATGAGTAGGAAGTTAAAAACAGTTTTAGGGAAAATGACTCGGACCATCGGATCAATTTGTGAGATTCAATCTCAGCCGCTCTTTATCTTGGCGGTTACCCTTATTCTCTATTGTAATATAGATTTCTAAACAAAATTTATATATAACTTTTATTTATTCAAAATAAATATTAAAAAATATATATATGCTATTGTCTGTCCCTCTTTTATTATATACTTTTATTTCTTTAAAAAATTTAATTTTTATAAAAAAAAATCACTACTAACTAGAGCCGTCAATTTGGTAGTAGTGGTAGTAGTAGGGGTAGTAGCGGTAGTAGTGATAGTAGTGGTGGTAGTGGTAGTAGTGTTAGTTGTAGGGGTAGTAGTGGTGGTAGTGGTAGTAGTGTTAGTAGTAGGGGTAGTAGCGGTAGTAGTGATAGTAGTGGTGGTAGTGGTAGTAGTGTTAGTTGTAGGGGTAGTAGCGGTAGTAGTTGTGGTAGTGATAGTAGTGTTAGTAGTAGGGGTAGTAGCGGTAGTAGTGGTGGTAGTGGTAGTAGTGATAGTAGTGATGGTAGTGGTAGTAATGGTGGTAGTAGTAGTAGTGGTAGTGGTGGTGTTGGTGCGTGGTGGTAGTGGTGGTGGTGATGGTAGTAGTGGTGGTGGTGATGGTAGTAGTGGTAGTGGTAGGAGTGGTAGTAGTGGTAGTAGTGGTGGTAGTAGCAATGGTGGTAGTGGTAGTGGTGGTGTTGGTGGCGGTAGTGGTGGTGGTGTAGGTACGTGGTGGTAGTAGTGGTAGCGGTAGTAGTGGTGGTAATGGTAGTAGTGGTGGTAGTTGTAGTGGTAGTAGTGGTAGTGGTGGTAGAGGTGGTGGTGGTAGTAGTAGTGGTGCATGGTGGTAGTGATGGTAGTAGTGGTGGTAGTGGTAGTAGCGAAGAGTGGTAGTAGTGGTGGTAGTGGTAGTAGTGGTGGTAGTGGTAGTAGTGGTAGTGGTACTAGTAGTAGTAGTGGTGGTAGTGGTAGTGGTAGTGGTACTGATACTGGTAGTAGTAGTAGTGGTGGTGGTGGTGATGGTAGTGATGGTAGTAGTGGTAGGAGTGGTAGTATAGTGATAGTAGTAGTGGTAGGAGCGATAGTAGGGGTGGTAGTAGTAGTAGTAGTGGTAGTGGTGGTAGTAGTAGTGGTAGTGGTAGTGGTAGTAGTGGTAGTAGTGGTGGTAGTGATAGTGGTAGTAGTGGTGGTGGTGGTAACAATATGTAATTGATTTACCGATGGATTTTAATCCGTCGGCAATCAAATCAGTCACTAATCCGTTGCTAACCTAAAATATAAATTTAATAATTATTTTAAATAATTTAGCAACGACTCAAATTCGTCGGTAATAATATGTAATTGATTTACCGAACGTATTTTAATCAGTCTGTAATCAAATCCGTCACTAATCCGTCGCTAACCTAAAATATAAATTTAATAATTATTTTAAATAATTTACCGACGGATTTTAATCCGTCGGTAATTAATTCCTTCACTAATCCGTCACTAACCTAAAATATAAATTTAATGATTATTTTAAATAATTTAGCAACGACTCAAATTCGTCGGTAATAATATGTAATTAATTTACCGACAAATTTTAATCCGTCAGTAATTAAATCCGTCACTAATCCGTCGCTAACCTAAAATATAAATTTAATATTTGTTTTAAATAATTTAGCAACGACTCAAATCCGTCAGTAAAAATATCCGTCGCCATTCCGTCACAAATTCGTCGGTAAAAAAGTGCGCAAATTTTTGGCGCCAAAATGGTGACGGATTAGAGACGAAATGAAATCCGTCGGCATATCCGTCACTAAATTCGTCGGTAATCTCGTCCTAATTTCGTTTTTTGTTTTTCACCCCAGGTCGTTGCTATTTCGTCGCTAATCCATCGGTATTAGTGACAGATTTATTTCCGTCACTAATTTCCGTCGGTAACTGTCAGTTTTCTTGTAGTGGGCGTCAGGCAGGGACTGATAGTAAATTTGAGATGTTGATGGCCCATATGGAGAATCTGCACCAGGGTAATTTCCAGCCTCCCCCCCCCCCCCGATTTCCCCCGAGTTAATTACGTACTATTTTAGACTTGTTTGTAATAACATTTGTCATATTTGGTACCCGCGGGGAGCCCTGGCCCCCTCCTCCCCCCCCTCCCGATTTGGTACGTTGATTTTGGTTTTTAGTTTGGTACGCTGATTGGCACTATTTTATACTTGTTTGTAAACATTTGTGATATTTGGTATCCGCGGGAGCCCCTCCCCCCTCCCCCCTTCTCCCTACCCTCTGCCCCCCTCTCCCCTCCCAATTTGGTACGGTGATATTTAGTTTTTAGTTTGATACGCTGATATTTGGTTTTTAGTTTTATAGCTTTAGTTTTATAAATTGAATTGTTATATCAGGTACAAAAAAATTTGGTTAATTGATATTTTAAATTATTTTTTTTAATTTATTTCATTATCAGCGACGGATATTTTCGTCGCTGAAATTAATTTATTTTAATTAATTTTTATTCCAGCGACGAAAATTTCAGCCGGTGAAAATAAAAATTAAATTAAATATTTATTTCACCGGCGGAATATTCCGTCGCTGAAATAAAAATTTAATTAAAATGAATTAATTTAGCGGCGGAAATTTCCGTCGCTAGTGTCAAAAGATCTCCGACGGAATTAATTCCGCCGGTAAAATAAAAATATACCGGCGGAATTTGAGCCGTCGGACCACTGCGACGGAATGATAGCGGCGGACCACCGACGGAAAAATTCCGTCGGTGTTTGACTTTAGCGACGGAATTTTGAAATCAGCGGCGGAAATTTTCGCCGCTAAAACCTGTTTTTCTGGTAGTGTTCCCCCTCCTTCCATGCCATCGTCTGTCTGCCCTTCCATGTCCGTCTCCCCTTCCCATGTCTGCCATCATCGCCTGATTACCTTCAACTCCTTATCTTCATCTTCACTCTGATTTATGACTTGTAAAGATCAGATTTATTTGATCTTTTGAAACCCTAACCATACCTGGGTTGTTTATTTAGATTTTGAAATAGTTGGCGATTTAGGAGATTTTTTTTAGCTAATTTGTTCTTTGATTTTGTGAAAATGGTGATTTTAGGAGAATTGTTGGTGGTGGTGCCCAGGGTTTGGGTGGTGGCGGTGATCGGGTTTTGGGAGGTGAGGTGGTGGTGGTGGTCATTAACTTGTGGGTGATGGTGGCCCATTGGTGGGGTGAGGTAGAGATAAATTAAAGTTAATTAAAAATTTAATGAGAATGATTAAAATATTTCTAATTAACTCATGTGAGCGACATACGTTATACTTTTCGTTAAATTTTTAACGGTTCATAAAAAATTACATCTGATTGCAACAAAAAGATAAACTCAATAACCAACTTGTAACAAATACAAATTCGATAATCAATTGAAATATCTCGACAAACTCAGGTAACTAAAATGCAATTTGCCAAAAATCTAAACAAATTAACCAAAACAATAAGGTCAATTAGTTAACAGTATTACACATTCCAGGATTCTTAACACACCAAAGTGGCTGAATAACCTCAGCCCGAACCCCTCTCTTAACCATCCTATACCTCCACTCATTGAACCGGTCGGTCACCTCCGCATACCTCTTCCTCCCCACCTCATCCCGATTCCCCGACCACATTGTCTCCGCCATTGCCGCCGCTCGAGGCCAAATACGCGTATCCAAACTAGTCCCGTCCACCTGCTCCGTCCACAACGCCACCTCACCACCCAACACCAGCTTCGCCTCGTCGGCACTCAAATTATACGTAATATCATAATTATATATCATTTCCCATGTTTTAAAAGGCCCACACCACGAACCCCCATCACCCTGATCACTCCCCGGAGGCTGGTCGTATTCGCTATTATTTCCCGGAAAATCTCCGTGACCGCAGTCCAAGTAGTAAAAATCGGCTGATGACACAATGGCTCGGTACCCTAAAGAAACTATCTTTTTCGTGTTGATCGGACCGTTGTTCCATGTTTGTAAAATGGTGTTCTCACGAGGAAGGAGTGCAGGGTCAACTTTTATGTCTGCATTCAGTAAAATGTCTTCGAAGTAGACTAGGGTTCGGTTTAGGGAGGAAATGTAAGGGTTTGTAATGTTGATGAATGTCTCGAGGACTTGACTTAGGGTTCCGTTATTGGCGAGGAAAGTTTGGATGGTGGGGTCAGCTTTCCAACAACCTGGGATGATTTCATCGCCTCCGGCATGGTAGAATTGCTCCGGAAACATGGTTACGACATCATTGATGACATTTTTTACGACTTCGTAGGTTTTGGGGATTAAGGGGTTTAGTTGGCCGGTTCCTGGTTCGACTGCAAGTGTGACACCACCTGCCTGCCAAAACATGTTTGCACAAGCAACAATTTCTGGATATGCTTCAGCCCATGATCCTGTATGTCCTGCAATTACAAAAATATTGAAAATTCTTATAGTAACTCATATGTGAATATAATAATGTATACTCCCTCCGTCCCATAATAATAGCTTACCCATTTACTGTTGAGAACTGAAAATAAGGAATAATGTTATTAAAGTAGGAGTTGTGAGTGGGTAGAAGAGAGAATGAGTGAAGAGAATAGTAAATTTGAAAAGTGTTGTGAGTATGACAAGTGGGTCCCATGAATAAAGAAGTATTAAAAAGTTTTCTTTTTAGGAAAATGTAAGTGGGATGCCCAAAATAGCAAAATGGGTAAGATAATATGGGACGGAGTGAGTACAGTATTATAAAAATTATAAAAAAACTCTTATAATATTTTTTTTGGAGAATTTTCCGGTTACTCTCTCTTCTTGTTACCCCTGTCTAGTTTGTTTTACTAATACAAATAAAAAAATAGAAAGAAAAATGAAAAATAAAAAGAAATAGAAACTTACCAGGCATATCAACCTCCGGCATAACTCTAACTCCATGTTCAAACCCGAATTCCACTACACGTTTCACATCTTCCGGCGAATACACCATCTCCGATCCGTAAGCTCCTTTCCGGGCAAGCTCCGGCTCCGATTTCAGTACCAAAGGAAAAGAATGAGTATCCGTAATATGCCAATGAAATACATTCAATTTGTTAGCGCTCATAGCCCCAATAGTCCTCAAAATATCTGTTGGAACATAAACGATCCATTAACCATGAACCGACTCATTACTAGATTTAAGAAGAGAAGAAGAAGAAGACGGAAGCGTGTAATTACCTTGTGATTCCATGTTTGTTCTTTAGTCTTGTTCTTGTTCTTGAATAAAGAGAATGAAGTAAGAAGATATACTTTAAATTATGGAGGAATAGATCTTCTAAATGATGAGTGCCCTTTACTCTCTTTGATCTTCAAGTACTTAGGAAGAGTATTGACTAAATGAGAATATAAACAACTAGTGATTCATAGGCTTGATGGATAGGCCTTTATATAGGAATCTAAGGGGCACTTCATTTAGGGACTACACCTATTGATATATAAGATATTACCATTATGCCCATCATTTAATGGTATACTTATATTATGGAATTCTACATATTATTTAGAGTTCTATACTTTATACCATATATTATAATATTGATCATTATATTATTAAGTATTTATATGTTACATTAATCCATGTTCTTACAATCTCCCACTTGGATTATTATAACATATACCTTCACTTAATAAATTACTTCAATCATATTTATAACACAAATGACAACCCTTATGTGCACTTTGTTGTCATTCGAAAACAATCCCGTCCATTAGTCATATAAGTATAAGGACTAAAGGGGCATTCGTTGTAATTGATTCGCAACTAAACCCACATTAATCACATATATATATCCAACTAAATGACATAGATAAAGTATAGATATGTAGCATGGAAAATTAATGAATATATATGAAGAATGTATATATATATTCTCCAACTAGTCCTACTTTAACCAAATGAGATCAATTTAAATGAAAACAATACAAGGAAATAGAAACATTTAAAACTCCCACCGATTTAGGCATTATCAAAAGTCATTACACCCATATGAGCAACATGCTCGTGAAATACTAAAGGAGATAACGCCTTAGTAAATGGATCCGCTAACATGGAGTTTGTACCAATAAGTTCTATTTCTATTTGTTCATTTTGTACTCTTTCTCTCACAACAAGAAACTTAATATCTATATGCTTAGATTTAGATGAACTCTTGTTGTTGTTGGAGTACAATACCGCGGCCCGATTGTCACAATATAACTTAAGCGGTCTTTCAACACCTTTGACAATCCGCAGCCCTTCAATGCATTTACGCAGCCATATAGCTTGATTGGATGCCTCATAGCAAGCAACAAATTCGGCTTCCATGGTGGAAGTAGTAACTAATGTTTGCTTGGCACTTCTCCAAGATATCGCTCCACCGGCCAAAGTGAAGACATAACCCGATGTCGATTTGCGACTATCTTGGCATCCAAAGAAAGTCGAATCGGAAAAACCAATGATCTCAAGATGATCCGACTTTGTATATGTAAGCATGTAGTTCTTCGTGTTTTGTAAGTATCTCATCACTCTTTGGCCGCGACCCAATGTTCTCTTCCCGGATTGCTTTGATATCGCCCAAGCATGCCAACAATAAAAGCAAGATCCGGGCGAGTACGAGACTTGAGCATACATTAGGCTTCCTACCGCCGATGCGTAAGGGATATTTTCCATATACTTGGTTTCAAGATTATTTTTAGGACATTGATTTAAACTGAACTTATCTCCCTTAGAGATCGGGTGTCATGTGGTTTACAATTTTCCATGCTAAACCTTTGTAACACCTTTCTCTATATAGCTCTTTTGTGATAATCCTAACATACCCCGTGAGCGATCACGATGTATTTGGATTCCTAATACAAAGAAGCTTCTCCAAGATCTTTCATCTCAAATTTGTTTGAGAGAAATTTCTTGGTTTCCTTAAGAAGGTCCTTATCATTACTAGCAAGTAAAATGTCATCCACATATAAGACCAAAAATATAAATCTACTCCCATCAACTTATGGTACACACAATCTTCACCAAGATTCATTTCAAAACCGAATGAAAGAATAACTTGGTTAAATTTTAAGTACCATTGACGAGATGCTTGCTTGAGCCCATAAATGGATTTCTTGAGTTTACAAACTAGTTGACTAGTTTGATCCGAATCGCCACCATTTCGGTTTCTTCATATAGATAGTTTCCTCAATGTCACCATTGAGAAAAGCTGTCTTTACATCCATTTGATGAAGCTCGAGGTCAAAATGTGCCACTAAAGCCATAATGATTCTAAAAGCATTTTTAGAGGATACCGGTGAAAATGTTTCTTTGTAATCAATGCCTTCTTTTTGAGTAAATCCTTTAGCGACAAGACGAGCCTTATGTCTTTCCACATTACCTTGTGAATCCCTTTTGGTCTTAAAGATCCATTTACATCCGATGGGTTTCACATTCTTAGGTAATGGGACAAGATCCCAAACGTCATTATCATTCATGGATTTTAACTCTTCATTTATGGCATCAATCCACTTATGAGAATTTGGACCACTAATGGCTTCATGGAAGGTGATTGGCTCATCTCCCACTAAACCTAACGGTTCCTCATTCTCGGCAAGATATACATCATAATAATCCGGTATAGCACTCCTTCTTGCTCTATTAGATCTTCTTAATGGCACCGGTTCTTCTTGATTTTGAGGGTGTTGAATTTCCTCATCAACATTTTCATGTTGTTCATTAATAGGAGAATTAACGTCATTTTGAATATTATGTTCTTGTCGAATTTCGTGCACAACCGCTTGATTTTCGATAGGAACTATAGGAAGAGGTATAGAAACGAATTCCTCTTCCATTTCTTCAAATTCAAAATTACTATTCAAATTTTCCCTTTAAATTCAACATCCTCAAAGAACCTAGCATTTCCCGTCTCGAAAAGGTTCTAGTTTTAGGGTCATAGAATTTATATCCCCTAGATCTTTGAGAATACCCTACAAAATAACTACTAACCTGCCTTAGCGTCCAACTTTCCTTCGTTAGGTTTATAAGGCCTAGCTTCTACTGACAACCCCAAACATGAAGATGATTAAGGGACGGTTTCTTACCGGTCCATAATTCATAAGGGGTTTTGCTAGTAGCTTTTGAAGGAGCTCTATTAAGAAGGTAGGTTGCGGTTTTCAAAGCATCGCCCCATAATGAGTGAGGTAAAGAAGTACAAGAAACCATACTTCTTACCATATCCTTAAGGGTTCTATTACGTCTCTCGGCTACACCATTCATGCTAGGTGTCCCCTGCATGGTGTAGTGAGGGACAATCCCACACTCTTCTAAATAGCGAGCAAAAGGACCCGGACGTTGTTCTCCCGAACCGTCATTCCGACCGTAGTATTCACCACCACGATCGGATCTAACGTTCTTAATAGTCTTTTCAAGTTGTTTTTCAACTTCGGCTTTAAAAGACTTGAAAACGTCCAATGATTGAGACTTTTCATGAAGTAAATAAATGTATCCATAACGAGAGAAGTCATCTATGAACGTAATAAAATATGTTTGTCCGTTCCATGAAGGGGTAGGGAACGGTCCACATATGTCCGTATGAATTAGTTCTAAGACTTTTGTAGCTCTCAAGGATTCATTTTTGTTTGTACTATTTGTAAATTTTCCCTTAAGGCATTCAATACAAAAGTTATTTTCCGGAGTATCAAGCTTATGTAATATTCCCTCGGACACAAGCTTGTCAATTCTCCTTTTGGAGATATGACCCAAACGCCTATGCCACAAGGTATAAGAATTTTTACTTGAAAACTTTCGTTTTATGCCTCGAGAGTTAGTTTCATTATTATGGGACTCATTTAATGAATTGACTGTGTCAAGTAAATATAGATTATCAATGTAAGACAAAGAACTAGTACCAAAAAGCTTTGAATCAAAATATAAATTGCATTTATTATTACCGAAGATGCAAGAATAACCTTCTCGATCTAATGTAGTGACGGAAATTAAATTCCGTCTAAATGATGGAATAATAAATACATTGTTCAAAACTAAGAAGTATCCAATACTTAAGGATAATCTATAAGTCCCTATGCCTTCCACCTCTACCGGCTTTCCAGCTCCCATGTAGATGAATCTTTCACCTTCATTAGGCGTTCGGTAGTTCAGCAACCCCGCATACATGAACTTATGTGAGTAGTTGCACCTGAGTCTAACCACCATGTATACGAAGGGTTTGAAACTAAATTAGCTTCAAGTACAAACAAAGCTAAATGACATACCTTTCTTAATTCGCCATTGGCGATACTTAGGGCGCCGGGCTTCATGTGAGTGGGGTCCTTGCAAAGAAGCACTTTTTCACCTTTTGATCATTTGATGATCCCTTAGGCTTCTTTGATGCAACCGCAATCTCCTTACCTTTTCTCTTTATCCCACGAGAAGAGGTAGATGCATAATGAGCACTTTCGGGTTTAGATTGTTTCAATCTACCCTCTTCCTCTCGTCACATGTGAAATCAATTCATTGATATTCCACTTGTCCTTTTGACAGTTATAGGTCGTTTCAAAATGACCGAATTGATGAGGAAGAGAAATTAAAGCCAAATGCACAAGCAAGTCTTCCGAAAGGTCTAACTTGAGTGCCTTTAATTTAGAAGATAGATGGAACATTTCCATTATATATTCCCTTATGCTTCCTAAGTGCCCTTATACCGCATGGAAACAAGCTTCCTTAAGGTAGCACTTGTTTCCGATTTATCGCTTTTTGCAAAGCGTTCCTCTAGGGCATCCAAAAAGCCTTTAGCTCCATTATCCTCTGAGACACCGTTCAAAAATGTCTCCTGGATCGCATTCTTTATAATGCTTAGGCCGACGCGATTAGAACGCTTCCACCTCTCCCGAACTTAAGCGGTCTTCCGCAGTTGCTTTTATCGCTAGAGGGGCAGGAGCTTGTTCTCTTAATGCGAGGTCAAGGTCCAAACAAATGTACCCTAAGACCATAATAATCTTGTTTTTCCAAGTTTTAAAATTTGTCCCAGCTTAGCAAAGGTATTGAGTTTATGGCAAGAGTAATAGATGAAGCACCGATCAAATCTGAATGAAGAGAACAAAAGAATGAAACAAAACATGTATAAGAATCTACACAATGATTAATTATATCAAAATGAATTCCATCAAAATAAAGATAATCAATATGACATCAAGACTAATCTTTGGATTTCGAATTGACTCACAATTTGATTTATCTTAGGGTAAACAAATAGCTTAAACAACACATTTCATGTACTTGCCTTCCTTTGGGCCGGATCAAGTACAAGAAGTGTCCTAAAGTTTAAGGTACTTGTTCCCCGATAATAAAGAATATAAACAACTCATTTTAAACACCCGCCTTCCTTTGGGATGGATCAAAGTATTTAAAATGACCTAAAGTTTAACTTCAATTATTACCCATAGAATGCAAATACTTAGTCAACAACAAGGTCTCCTTTGGGAGACAAGCATGTTATCACATATCAATATTTACATTCATCTTTTAACAAGTTTGAATTCAATCAACAAGGTCTCCTTTGGGAAACAAGCATGTTAATTTTGTCCAAAATTTGTTAAGGATATAATTAATCAAAATTAAGGCCTTAAGGTAAATTTGAAACTTTAAAGGGTAAGAAAAGAACGAAAATTTATTAATAAAAGACAATATCCTTATGTTCTACTCCGTCCATTCTTAAAGTTTAACAACTTTAAGAACCGCCAATCACGTGGATCGGTGTCCGATATCATATTTTATCAATAAATTATCAAATTTATGAAAAATATTTGAGACCGAAGTTTTTCTCGGACGACTGGAATTTCAAAGGGGACGACTCGTCCCCTAGGGCACGACTCGTCCCTAAGGGGACGACTCGTCCCTATAAGGGGGACGCCTGAATCAGAAAGGTCCCATTCCAGAAAATTGATGGGCACGACTCGTCCCTAGGACGACTCGTCCCCAATGCCCATTACGAACAGTCACTATTTTCAAACCCTTTTATGAACAGTTTTCCAACCAAATTTCCCTTTTAATGCATTATAATTATTGGCTATGTAAATGGGACAAGTTCGCACTTTAATTAACATGATTCAAACAAGTAGACCTAGATTTACACACTCCAAACACATGATGTTGGCTATGTAAATGGGGTAATCTTGTATGAACCATTGTGTCTCTTAAAACTTGACCTTACCATTATTTCCATGGTAACTCAATTTTTCAATCAAAGTAAGTAGATCCGCATACTCACAACACATTTAAAAAATGCGTGGCTATGCAAATGAACAAACTCACAACGCATCCAAGGATGGTGGCTATGTTCAAAAATGGGATAATCTTACATTAAGGATTGAAAGCCTTTTGAGTAAAACCAAAATTCAGAAATAGGATGAAGTTATGAACATAATACTCTTAGACAAAATGAGTATTATGTACAAGAACAAAAAACAAGTGTAATTTTACATGGATTACAAACCTTGAACAATTTAAAGCACAAGACTTTATAAGAAATTTCAAACTCAATCTAGTATATGAGCAGGCTCTGATACCAATTGTTGGAACATAAACGATCCATTAACCATGAACCGACTCATTACTAGATTTAAGAAGAGAAGAAGAAGAAGACGGAAGCGTGTAATTACCTTGTGATTCCATGTTTGTTCTTTAGTCTTGTTCTTGTTCTTGAATAAAGAGAATGAAGTAAGAAGATATACTTTAAATTATGGAGGAATAGATCTTCTAAATGATGAGTGCCCTTTACTCTCTTTGATCTTCAAGTACTTAGGAAGAGTATTGACTAAATGAGAACATAAACAACTAGTGATTCATAGGCTTGATGGATAGGCCTTTATATAGGAATCTAAGGGGCACTTCATTTAGGGACTACACCTATTGATATATAAGATATTACCATTATGCCCATCATTTAATGGTATACTTATATTATGGAATTCTACATATTATTTAGAGTTCTATACTTTATACCATATATTATAATATTGATCATTATATTATTAAGTATTTATATGTTACATTAATCCATGTTCTTACAATATCCTCTACTTCAAAGTAATTTCTCGAAGTGTCCAACAATATTCCTCTATGTTCAAACATGGGCCAGTCGGAGATGAAAACCCCGGCTGCAATTAGGGTTGGGTTGCCCCACACGAGCTGGGAGAAGCTCTCCAGCCCTCTCATTGCTCCCCATACCGTTTCCGCGGATAAAATTGCCGGATCTCCGGTGGAAGGGATTGAGAGAGTGTAGGTTTCGTTGACGCCGTGAGTGAGGCCAGCGGAGATGTCGGAGACGGTGATGGTTAGGGAGGATAAAGGTGGGGATGCAGATATGTTAACGCCGGGGGAGACTATGGGGCGGTGATGCTCGGTTTGGATTTGACTGAGGTAACGGTTCACGGCGGGAGTTAGGTACTGGTGGTAAGGGGAGTAGACGGAGAAATTTTTGGCGAGTGGGATCGCCTGCGGGGAGGGCCAGGAGAAGGTTCTTGGTTTGGGCCATACATTGATTGATGATGAAGATCCAACGGTTGCGTAGGAAAGTAAAGAGATAAAAAAGAGGAGGGAAAACGAGAGGTTTCTCATATTTGCATGAGGTTTAACGTTACAATGAAGGTATTTGTACATAAAGTATGTCTTTGGATTGGAATTGAAAATTGAAATATTTTTTGTTTTGTTTTCATTTGGAGGGTTGTGTCTAATTTTTGAGCTAAATTAATGCACAATTATTTTTGGGTATTAAATACTATTTCCTTCGTCCTAGTTTAGTTTAAGGTTTTAACTTTTCTTTTTAGTTTGTATCGGTTTAAGGTTTTTAGTTATTTTATTTCCTAAAATGGATAATGGATTCACTTGCCATTCTCATAACAAAAACTTCACGCCCACTTTTTCTCTCATACTTTGCTTTTCATATTCACAACATATATTTTTTCTTAATATTCATGCTAAATCAAACTAAAAACATTAAATCTGGACGGAGAGAGTAATTGAATATATATATATATACTAGCCTAAGCCCGTGTCCAAGGCCACGTTTTTTTTTTTTTTAAATTTAAAAAAAAAAATTTAAGGTCAAAATGGGAAAGGGACAAAATAGTGAGGGCAAAATGGGAATTGCGGCAAGTGAAACTATTCACTCTACTGTTAAAAACACCTCCCTCATATATATATATATATATATATATATATATATATATATATATATATATATATATATATATATATATATATATATATATATATATATATTTATACTCCCTCCGTCCCACGATAATTTGCAAAAAGACTCATTTTGGACGTCCTAAAATAATTTGCATTTTTCTAAAATGGAAATGGAACCCACTTCTCTCTACCCACAACAATTACTCACTTACTCCAGTTTCTCTCTCCTACACAACCATCTACACTCACAACACATCACCTTTTTCACATTTTACCTTAATTCCCGCGTCAAGCAAAAAAGTGCGCATTATCTCGGAACGGAGGGAGTACATATATATATATATATATATATATATATATATATATATATATATATATATATATATATATATATATATATATATATATATATATATATATATATATTTATAAATATATACTCCCTCCGTCCCGCTACAAATCGCACTGGTGGTCAACTGTGCCGGTCATTGACCAATGATTTTATGAATATATAGATATTTTTTTGTAATTTTAAAAATTGTTATTGCTTCACCAATAGAAATACTATCAATAACTTTTTTTAGAATTGCACAGAGATATCTAGACATTCATAAAATTATTGGTCAATGACCCGCACAATTGACCACCAGTGCGATTTGTAACGGGACAGAGGGAGTATATATATATTCAAAATTATTGTGACAGTCGAAGAAAAAATTGTAACCCTCGACCCTCGACCCCATGAGACAGTCGAAGAAGACTATCTCAAATTTTAATTGAATTAATTAATTAAAAATGATTGCTGAGGCCGGCGGGTCGGATGTCTCAGTGGCCTTTGATTCTTTGAAACTTCTACAAGTGCTTCGACGGTCTTCTTAACAATCTTTTTTGTCTTGTGCAGTGATCACTTATATGATGCTCCACCAACAACAACAACAACAACAAGGCTTTGTTGTTGTTGTTATGCTCCACCACTCTTCAAAATAATTGTCTTATTTAAAACACTTTAAAGTCCAAATTAAATTTGTCCCTCCAAAATACCTATCGAATTTCACTTTATATCTCAATTTATAACAGAGTCTATTTGATACTCTCTCCGTCCCTAAAAGTTTGTCCCATTTGACTTTTTTGTTGAACTTTGACCCACAAATTTATGAGAGATTAATCATGTTCATGAAATTCTAAAAGTTGTTGTTGATAATATTATTAATGGTGAATCAATAGAAATTTTTAAAATTTCATGAACATAATTAAATTGTCATATATTTGTGGTCAAAGTTCAACTAAAAAGTCAAATGGAACAAACTTTTAAGGACGGAGGGAGTACTTTAATTTTCAAATTGCTTTACTTTACACTCTGATACTTTTTCAAATATGGGTGAAGTGAAACGATTTCAATATTAAAGTATTAGACATACTTTTAAAACTGAAGCGAAAATTGACATATAATGGATATTTTGAAGTAAACATAATTTGAGCTATATATTTTAAAAAAATATGAAACTGCTCCGACTGCTGCTTCGCTAACTGATGTATCCAAATGCAGTTTAATTGCCAAAGAGCTATTGCTCAAGCGGTATATAATGTTCCTTTCAATACGAGAGGTTAGGGGTTTGAACTTTATAAAATGCAATTTACAGCAATTTGAAGTGCAACTTTTGTAATAAAATAAGTCATTCATTAATAAAAATCTCCAATTAAAAAAACAAAACAACAAATGAATTGAATGCAGTTTAACTACATAACTAAAATTGAAATAAAAAAACAAAACAACAAATGAATTGAATGCAGTTTAACTACATAACTAGAATTGAAAGAGAATGGGTCAATTGAAATTTTGGGGAAAACACGTTTTTTCTAGTGATTAGATAAAAAAAGTGTTTTTAAATGCGCATTAACACTTTTTTAAATAAGTGAAACTTCGTGTGTTGTGAAATTTTTGTAAATAAGTGAAACTTCGTGTGCCCTGAATTCATGATCAACATACCTTCTGGATATCAAGCTCAGAAGGTATTAAAACCTTCTAAATATGAATGAGCAAGCATATTTGAACAAAGTCACGACCAACAAACCTTCTGATATCAAGCTCAATGGTGCTGGATAACAATATTAAAGCATTTCGGATGTGAATTAAGAATCATATTTGAACAAGACTAAGATGGACAAACCTTCTGTATATCAACATTAAATGTTTCTGAATATCTAGAGCCTTTGAAATTGATATACAGAACCTATGAAATTTAATCCAGAAAATTTGTTTACGAAGGAAATTTGGAGATGTACAAAAATCACAGGGCGAAACCCCGTGATTATGGGTTTAAAAACCCACAAAAAATGTCACTTAGGCCCTTTAATAGGCCTTTAAAGTTTTTATAAATGAAGTGTTAAAAGATGGCATTTTGTAGTATATAAGATGACCAGTTGTGGTGTTATATAGGTCCGGGTCGTGTGTTGTCAAAGGTGGAGAGAAGTTTCAATTATATAAAATAATGCTATCACACGTTTTTTTAAAAAATTCTAATTATTTATAAAAACGTCACAATAAATTAAAAAAAAAAACGTTTTTTCTAATCACTAGAAAAAACATGTTTTACAAAAGACTAGGTCACAATTCAGTCTCGTATTCAACTATAGTATGTATAGGCTCGCCACATGGTCCGGTTCAGACTGCCGGATCGGCGGTCTGAAACCGTTGACCAAACCGTTAAATCGGTCAAACCTTGGATCGGCGGTTCAAGGTTCGAATTCGGTCTGATGGTATTAATCAGCAGTCAAACAAGAGGTTTAAACCGGTGATCATAACCGACGGTTCGACCGACCAATTTTCAGAAAAATTTATCGTTTCTATTGTGTGTGTGTGTGCAGAATGTGTGTGTCAGTCAAACAGTGTGTAACATGTGTGTGTCGTTGGGAGCAAATAAAAAAGGAAAAAACTTAATATTTTTGTCTCATTATATTAGTTATCTCCCTATAGGCTCTATGCAAGTTTATATAATATTAACAGGGCCGGCCCTGATGCAAAATATGTGAGGCTCCAGCCTAGGGCCATCAAAAATACTAGTATAATTAGGGTCACGAAATGTAACAAAATAGTACCTCTCCCAGTGGTTAAGGGCCTCCTCTAAGTTGTCAAGCCACCAGAGATCAAATCCAGGGGCGGAGCCAGGGGGGGGCATGGGGGGCACTCGCCCCCCCACATGGGAAATGCAAGGAAAAAAATTTTTTTTGCCCCCCCCATATTTTTTTTATATATGTATATATATAATTAACTTCAAGATTAACACCAGTGAGTGGTGCGGTTCAGCGGTAGAAGGGGTGAAGTTAAAGCCTTTGGTGTTTCCTTTCAAATCCATGTTCGAGCCTTGCTACCTACATTTTCCATTAATTTTATTTGTCCTCCATCTTTGCTATTCTCTTTTTCTCTCCATCCATTTCTTTTTCTTAACAGTTTTATTTTTCTCTTTCTCCTAATTTCCTCACATTTTTTCAATCTTAATTAATTAGTTAGGCTTTTTCCATTTCTTAATTCTTTACATTTTTAACTAAAATACATTGTATTTCATGAATCCGACCCATTTTTTACTTGTCCGACCCGAATTTTTTTTTTTCGGGGGCACTGCCCCCGAACCCCCGTGAAATCTTGCCCCCCTGGGGCAATTCTTGGCTCCGCCCCTGATCAAATCATGGCATCCTCACTTTTGATATTTTTACCCATTTCTTTTTATTTAGGCTTTGTAATGAAGGATTACCTAAAACTTAGCCTAGGGTCTCATTTGCAATAAGACCGGCCCTGAATATTAATAAAATTTAAAAGGTACCGTCTTTTTTTTTTTCAAAATATTTTGTTTCTAATCTCAAGTATTACTTACTACTCTTTAATTATTTGAAAAATTGTGAGTGCAACTTCAAAATACCCACACAAAAATATAGTTTAAAAAAAAATCGTCTAAAACAAATAAATTGAGAGCTGAAATCGTGAACAGTAATTCGACAGTTCGATTTGGATGGATTTTTTATACGGCGCAATTTTCAATCATGGACCTCCTGTCCTAGCGGGCAAGTCTATGTATGTAGATTGCCAAATCCATATCTAAGGCTCCGTTTGTTTGAGGGAAAATGTTTTACGCTAAACAAACGGAGCTTAAATGGTGGAAAGAGAATAATTGAATTTTTAGTTTCCAAGAAAATTGATTCTTTGACAAATCTTTGACAAGTACTCCATAAATCCAAAAACAAATCCACAATTAAAAAAAAAAAAACATGCTTCAGCCTGCAAGTTGGATTTATTGAATCTGCAAAATATACAATTTTTTTTTTTTATTTTAAAGTTAGACATCTTCTTTTTTCTCAATTTTTTTTTGTGCATGTCATCTTGCGCAAGGACTATACTAATTTTTGAGTAAGTTTTGGGAGAAACCTGTTTCTCCATAAATTATAAAAAGTTCAATTTTTTTCAATTTGCAAGTATTTGACGAATATAGGAACAGTTTGAAAAAACTGGACTTTTTATAACTTAGGGAGAAACTAGTTTCCCCCAAAATATTGTGCTAATCTTTTACGTATCGTTTCAATTTTATCAGATTTATCCGAAGAGACTTCAACTACTTCCTCTTTCTCTGATATAATCGAGATTTGAACATTCATCAATGACAGAAATAGAGAAAGGATTGAGAGAGAAAAAATCTTGTTGTATTAATTTCTTTTATTTCCATACATTGCTCAGCCTTTCTATTTATATCTAACATAAATGAGAAATGAACAAAACTAACTGAATTTGTGACAACAAACTTAACATTTTAACTTTGTAACCTCAGACATTTCTTTATTTACAAATGAGTCATTTGAGTCTTCAGCCGGAATAAATGAGCCCTTGAATCTTCAGCTAGCTAGAGTAACATCCTTAACATCCCCCCTCAAACTGGAAGTCCCAAAGAGATTAAGGACATTCAGTTTGGATAAAAGAAACGAAATTTGATGAGAACTCAAAGACTTAGGGCTCCGTTTGTTTCTGGGAAAATGACTTTCGAAAAATGATTTCCTGGAAAATGTTTTTCGAAAAAGGAAAACGTTTTCCGGAAAAATGAAGATGTTTTCCAGAAAATGACTTCCGAAAAATGATTTCCTTGAAAATATTTTTCGGAAAAGGAAAACGTTTTCCAAAAAAATGAAGAAGTTTTCCGGAAAATAATAATAATAATAATAATAATAATAATAATAATAATAATAATAATAATTATTATTATTATTATTATTATTATTATTATTATTATTATTATTATTATTATTATTATTATTATTATTATTATTATTATTCTTATTCTTATTCTTATTCTTATTATTATTATTATTATTATTATTATTATTATTATTATTATTATTATTATTATTATTATTATTATTATTATTATTATTATTATTATTATTATTATTATTATTATTATTATCAATATTATTATTATTATTATTTTATTTTATTTTATTTTATTATTACATTATATTATTATTATTATTTTATTATCATTATTATTATTATTATTATTTATTATTATTATTATTATTATTATTATTATTATTATTATTATTATTATTTTATTTTATTATTATTATTATTATTTCATCATTTTATAATTATTTATTATTATTATTATTATTATTATTATTATTATTATTATTTTATTATTATTATTATTTTTATTATTATTATTATTATTATTTTTTATTATTATTATTATTATTTTCTTATTATTATTATTTTATTATTATTATTTTATTTTTATTATTTTTATTTTTATTATTTTATTATCATAATTTTATTTTTATTATTTTTATTATTTTATTATTTTATTATTATTATTATTACTATTTAATTATTATTATTATTATTATTATTATTATTATTTATTATTATTATTATTATTATTATTATTATTATTATTATTATTATTATTATTATTATTATTATTATTATTATTATTATTATTATTATTATTATTATCCATCCACTTTTTTTACATCATTTTCCGGTAAACAACTTCCTCAGGAAAAATCTAGAAAACAACTTCCTTTGAAAGAGCGGAAAATGTTTTCCAGAAAACATTTTCTCTATTTTCCGAAAAACAGCCAAACACCGAAAAATTGGGAATGTAAGAATTTGAAAGCCCTTGGCTTGTTTATTCTCATTGAACAAATATTTATAGTTACAATGAGAAAATCCTAATTGTACAAGGATTTGTAAATCCCAACTATACATGGAGAATAATGTAGATTCCTAATCTATGAGATTGATAATATATTCCTAATACAAGTAGGAAAGATAGATTAGAAAACTTTGACTTGTTTTCAAATTTGAGCAGAAGCAGAGCCAGGGCCGAGGCAGGCGCCTAGGCTTGGGCCAGGCGTGCGCCTGGCTTCCAAAATGTGTGGCCGAGGCAATGGGCCTTGAGGTGGCCGCATGAGATTTCTTGAGGCGTGCGCCTCTAGGTCCTAGACTTCAGGTTGTTTTTAGCAATGTGAGGCGGGCGCATGGTGTAGTGTGAGGCGGGCGCCTCAGGCGCAACTCCTTCCTTCGTTGGTTGATTACCTTTAGTGACAACAGGAGCTTCATTCTTAACATGCCCCCGCAAGATGGACGATCCTTGAAAAGACCAATCTTGGAGAGAAGTTGTTGGAAGCGTATACGGGATAGTGGCTTTGTTAGAACATCTGCTAGTTGATCCATACCAGAAATGTGTTGCACACGGAGAGAACCAGACTGAATTTGCTCACGAACAAAGTGAAAGGAGAGGGCCACATGTTTCATTCGAGAGTGAAAGACCGGGTTTGCAGAATAGGTAGTGGCACCAAGGTTGTCACAGTAAATCACAGGTGTAGTGGGAGATGGAAATCCAAGTTCAGTAAGTAAGTTCCTAACCCAAGTAAGTTCAGCTGCGGTGTCGGCGATAGCCCGAAATTCAGCTTCAGTGGTGGATCTAGCAAGGGCACGTTGTTTCCGGGAGGACCAAGTGACCGGGTTTTTGCCCAGATAGACAAGCAAGCCAGTAGTGGATACAAAATCATCTTTGTCTCCGGCCCAATCCGCATCACAGAATGCATGAAGAGAGGGAGGAGACGTCGCAAAAATCTGAAGACCAAGGTGCATGGTGCCATGAAGGTAGCGTAGAAGACGCTTCAATGCAACCCAATGAGAAGCTTGAGGGTTTTGCATGAATTGCGCAAGCTTGTTGACCGAGAAGGCAACGTCGGGACGAGTGAATGAAAAGTACTGAAGTCCACCAACAATAGCACGATAGGAGGTAGGGTCAACAGCTGGAGTGGTAGTGGATCATGTGAGGGGAGGTGATGTTACCATGGGAGTGAGGAGCGGCTTGCAGTCAATCATGTTGTGACGGGTGAGAAGGTCATGGATGTATTTGGTTTGAGAGAGAAGGAGCCCGTTATGGTTAGGAATGACTTCAACACCAAGAAGTAGGACAAGGGGCCAAGGTCCTTGAGGGAGAACCGGTTGGATAGTTTGGAGATGAAAGACTGAATGTGAGAGGGGGAAGGTCCGGTGACAATGATATCATCAACATAGACAAGTAGGTAAATTGGAGATGGGGATTTGTTGAAAATAAATAGGGAGGGATCGGCTAAGGAGGGTTGGAAGACATATGTGGTGAGGTAGGTTTTGAGTTCTTGAAACCATGCCCGGGGAGCATGTTTGAGACCATAGATTGCTTTTGACAAGCGACAAACAAAGGATGGGTTGGTGGAGTCCTCAAATCCGGGGGGTTGTGTCATAAAAACAGTTTCAGAGAGAGTGCCTTGAAGAAAGGCGTTGTTGACATCAAGTTGGCGAAGGGGCCAATGGTTGGTTGTGGCAAGGGAAAGAAGTAGCCGAACAGTGACTGGTTTGACAACGGGACTGAAGGTTTCGGTGTAGTCAACACCGGGTTGTTGGTGAAAACCTTTGGCTACAAGTCGGGCCTTGTATTTCTGAATGGTGTTGTCGGGGTTGTATTTGACGCGAAAGACCCACTTGCATCCGACAATGTTATGGGCTGATGTGGATGGTACCAAGGACCAAGTGTTGTTGTGGGTTAGGGCTTGGAACTCTTCAATCATGGCATTGCGCCAATGAGGAATGGATAGGGCTTGTTTGGTGGTGGTGGGAAGGCTAGTGGGAGATGTGAGGAGGGATAGGTTGGCATACTTGGGGTTGGGTTTGGTGATGCCATGGGAAAGTCTAGTGGTGATAGTGCGGGTGGGAGGTGGAGGGGATGGTAGGATGGGAGTGGGTGGTGTAGTATCAAGTTGAGTTGGGGTAGGGGGTTCATTAGTGGTGGGATTGGGAGAGGGATGAGTTGGGGAGGGGGGAGTGTGGGGAGGCGGAGGGGGTTGAGGTTGGGGGGAGTTGGGATGGAGGGGGTAGTGTCTAAAATGGGGAGAAAATTGGTGTGCCATTCAGAGGGAGGAGGGGTGGAAGTAGTGGGGGATGAGGTGGTGAGGGAGTTGTATGGGAAAGTGTTTTCAACAAAGCGGACATGGCGGGAGGTGTAGACACGATGGGAGGTAGGGTCAAGGCAGTAATACACGCTTTGCCTGGGTGAGTAACCAACGAAGATGCAAGGGATGGATTTTGGGTCAAGTTTGTGGGTGGTGTATGGGCGAAGCCAGGGATAGCATAGGCAACCAAAACTACGTAGCTTGGTGTAGTTTGGAGGGGAGCGGAAAAGGCAAAAGTAGGGAGAATCATTGTTTAGGGTGGGGGTGGGTAATCTGTTTATGGGGTAGGTGGCAGTGGTGAGAGCATAGGGTCAAAGGGTGAGGGGTAGGTTTGCAAGGGAGAGGAGAGTGAGTCTGGTTTCAATAATGTGGCGGTAACGACGTTCGGCGTACCCGTTGTGTTCAGGAGTGTGAGGGGGTGTAGTGAGGTGGGTGATACCGTTTTGACCAAGAGTGGGGGTGAGTTTTAGGTATTCACCCCCATTGTCGGAGTAGACTTGAATGATGGGACGTTTGAAGTATTTTTCGACTAGAGCTTTGAAGCGGAGGAAGGTGGTATAGGTTTCAGATTTGTGTTTGAGGGGGTAAAACCAAATGTATTTGGTGAAGTGGTCGACAAAGATGACATAGTATTTGAAGTTGTCAATTGAGTGAATTGGAGAGGTCTAAACATCCGAAAATATGAGATCAAGGGGAGCATATGAGACAAGAGTGGAAGATGCAAATGGCAGCTTGTGGCTTTTATTAATAAAGCAAGAATTACAAGGAGGTAAACTAGAGGAAATAGATAAACTAAATTTGCTACGTAATAAACTAAGAAAGGGGGAAGAGGGATGTCCTAGTCTATGATGCCACAGCTGCGATGAGAGAGAGCTTGAATGAACTTGAATGGGCGGAGGGTGCCAAAGGTAGACGCCATCCTCAAGGTTTCCATGGATGAGTGTTTGACTCGTGGCTTTGTTCTTGATAAGAAAAGAAGAATGTGAGAATTCAATGATGGCATTATTGTCACGACAATATTGAGGTACGAAAAGAATATTACGAGTAATAAGAGGGACATGTAAGAAACTATTGAAGTTAAGAAGAGAAGAGGATGTGGAGAGAGAGAAGGAACCAATGTGAGAGATCGAAAGAGTAGAACCATCGCCGATGATAAATTCGTCATTGCCATTGTAGGGTGTGTGTAGGGCTAGGTTGGAGAGGTGTGAATACCCCGTCCCGATGCAACGCGCATTCGGAGGTTTGAAATAAATAATTATATAATGTCGAATCGAAATGGGATATTCATTTAGTGACACTCGCTTTAAACCATATTAAAATATTAGTTTAATTTTGAGAGTCGCCACGCCACTTTGATATAGCCCAAAGCTTTGAAAAAAGGCTAAACAGTTAATTGGGTTCGGGGGTCAAGTTACAACAGAAGAAGAAACGTTATCACTCCTATTGCCCGATGGATCGGTCTTTCTAGCATGTGGGGTGTTGGTTGTGTGCGGTGTTTACAGGAATAGATAGAAGAAACGGGATCATGCATAAGGAGGAGGGGAGAGAAAGAATTAATTGATGATCACACCCTAGAACCTTTGAGTTAGGCCCTCGGAAGGTGCACTAATCAACGTTCATCCTTGGGGGATTGTTGATCATGGGATAATTATAACTAAGGTGGAAGGTAAGAAATAGTTCCTAGATCCATTGGGTTCCTTGGGCGAAACCTTAGATCATCCTCGGCTATTGCATATTTAAATATATTAAAACAGTCCTAAATCTAGCATAAAGGAACAATTAAAATATAATAAGCATGCAAATATAATAAGACAATAATAATAAAGAACAAAAATATTAAAAAGAGTCTTACCAATTGTAGCAAGACTTTGGGGTCGAATCTAGGGCGATTCGAAGAGAATAAAAAGAACTGTGGGTAAAACAAGAGTAGTCTCGTTTCTCCCGTGTGAATTGTGTGTGAATATGGGGAGCCGGGCACACTTATTTATAGTGCTTCGGTATCTGGGCTGGGCCAACTGAAGGGTCGATCGGCACTAGGGTTAAAGGGTCGATCGGCACTATAAAAAAGGGTCGATCGGCCATACCACGGGTAAAGGGCCGATCGGCACTTCGATCTGGCGTACCTTCCACGCCAACAATGACGGCGCAGGTACGGATGAAGGGTTTGAGGGATTATTAGGGTTTCTCATTAATTAAACCGGGCCAGACATTAAAAATGCTTTTTTTCGGGCCGGGTACTAACAGTAGCCCCTCGGCGACGCTTCTTGTAAGACAAGTGGGGTCGACGATAAAAGAATAGGATCCGTCCTGAAAAAGGGATTTCAGGAGGTAAGGAAAGTGACCTTGTGGATGTGAGGTTTTAGGACTTGAGCTGAGTCGCAAAAGGATGACCAGGTAGGTCAAGTGGCTGGACCCACGTCGGGCTACCTACGTATCCCAAGAGGAATCAAGCCAAGTCGTAGTTCGAAAACGTGGGCGTTTAGTACCCGAGAGTGGCGGACGTGGAGCGTCTCAAGCCAAAGATGCGATTTGTGGCAAGGCTTTGGGGATCGAATCTAAGGGCGATTCGAATAATATCGAGAGATGTACGGAAAGGAGAATTAAGTATAGTCTTGCCTTCTCCGTGGGAAAATATGTTGTGTGTGGAAAGGAAATTCAAGTATAGTCTTGATTTTCCCCTTGAAAATTGTGTGTGATGGAACAAATCAAGTGTAGTCTTGATTTCTCCGTGTGAAGATATGTTGTGAGATAACGTGTGGAAAGGAAATTCAAGTATAGTCTTGATTTTCCCCTTGAAAATTGTGTGTGATGGAACAAATCAAGTGTAGTCTTGATTTCTCCGTGTGAAGATATGTTGTGAGATAATGTGTGGAAAGGAAATTCAAGTATAGTCTTGATTTTCCCCTTGAAAATTGTGTGTGATGGAACAAATCAAGTGTAGTCTTGATTTCTCCGTGTGAAGATATGTTGTGAGATAATGTGTGGAAAGGAAATTCAAGTATAGTCTTGATTTTCCCCTTGAAAATTGTGTGTGATGGAACAAATCAAGTGTAGTCTTGATTCGCGTACTGAGAGAAAGTGTATGGGGCAATGTGGGAAAAAACTGTGTGGGAATCAAAAGCCAAATATTTGACTTTTGTGGGAGTCACCCCTAAATTTGACTGTCCGGGGGGTCACCCAAAGATTTGACTGTCCGGGGGGTCACCCAAAGATTTGACTGTACGGGGAGTCACCCAAAGATTTGACTGTCCGGGGAGTCACCCAAAGATTTGACTGTCCGGGGAGTCACCCAAAGATTTGACTGTCCGGGGAGTCACCCCTTGTGAAAAATTTGGATTCGTGGTTGCCGGAGGACTTAGGCCACTAATGAGGAATAGCTGTGGCTGCCAAAGGACTTAGGCTACTGATGAGGAATAGTTTGTGAATTGATTGGGATTACTATGGCTTCCCGAGCCGAAGAACCAAGCGATTAAAAGTTTGGGATGATCATTGCTAAGGCTTAGAGAGGGGTCTTGTCTCCTAGGCTTAAGGCTAGGGTTTAGAGAGGTATTTGTCACCTAGGCTTAAGGCTAAGGTTTAGAAAGGTATTTGTCACCTAGGCTTGAGGCTAGGGTTTAGAAAGAGGCATTTGTCACCTAGGCTTAAGGCTAGGGTTTAGAGAGGTATTTGTCACCTAGGCTTAAGGCTAAGGTTTAGAAAGGTATTTGTCACCTAGGTTTGAGGCTAGGGTTTAGAAAGAGGCATTTGTCACCTAGGCTTAAGGCTAGGGTTTAGAGAGGTATTTGTCACCTAGGCTTGAGGCTAGGGTTTAGAAAGAGGCATTTGTCACCTAGGCTTAAGGCTAGGGTTTAGAGAGGTATTTGTCACCAAGACATGAGGCTAGGGTTTAGGGAGGTATTTGTCACCTAGGCTTGAGGCTAGGGTTTAGAAAGAGGCATTTGTCACCTAGGCTTAAGGCTAGGGTTTAGAGAGGTATTTGTCACCTAGGCTTAAGGCTAGGGTTTTACATTTGCGGTAAGTCTAAACAAGGCAGTTTGAGCAGAAAGGTTATTGGTTTAAACTAGGCGAGGCCGAGAAGATGGGATTAGGTGAGTTTGATGTCCAGAGATAAGGGCCGAGTCATCTTGAGAGTCACAGAGATACGTTTTTGATAGATTTGAAGAGTTTGAAAATTTGTGGAGACCAAAGAGTGATTTTTGTAAACAAGGTACCAAGGAGGACAGTATTTTGAAAGTATGTTTATTTGATAAAGAGGCCTCATGATTAATTATATTTCTAACTGACTCAAAGAGTTTGCCACATGCTGATCTTGATGACAAGGGATGCCCTTCATGCTAGATATGACTTCATTGGAGCTCCGATTTTTGTTAGAGCACATAGTCGACCCATTTTTGTTGAGGGGAGCCCCAATGTTTGATGAAGTGACCTTGGCGAAGTCCCAGTTGATGATGAATGGCGAAGCCCCAGTTGATGATGCAAAGCAAACCTGAAGGGAATGGCGAAGCCCCAGTTGATGATGCGGAGCAAACCTGAAGAGAGCCTGAGAGAATAGCTTAACAAAAGCTCCAGCTTGGAGAGATTCAATGCATCCCTATTTGCAGACAGAGTCATCTTGCGGCCACGGGGGCGACCCCTCGTTTCGAACAATGGTCAATCAGTCGCTGGACAAGACTCGGAAATGTATATGTGCAGGGGCGCATTTTTTCGAAGGTGGGAATGGATCCCGAGTTCGTGTATGACACTTTCGCTTTTGGGTTTGACTCTTTTGGGAGAGTATAAGCATCACAAGGTGTGGAAAAGTGTATGGAAGCCCCTGCAGACAGAAAGACAGTGTTTGGCTCTATTTTCCTATGATGTAGAAAAAGAAGACTTGTCGAGACATTTGAAGAATTATTTTATTTAGAATTATATCTTGATTGCTCGTGAATGGACCTCACTGATTGGTTTATCAAATTCCAATTATATAGGTAAACAAATGGATGTTTTGATTTGAAGGTGAAATCTGGCTTGTCTTTAGAAGGAGAAGGATGTTCCGTTGTTGCTTGCTGCTCTGTTCGGTGGTAATTGTGGTGCGGGCTGCCGTTGCATTGATCTCCTTCATGGGAAAGAATGAAAAATAGAAAAAAGATTGGGGTGGAAGAAAAGGTGGGAATTGACTGATTATAACCCAAAGATTTTTCATTCCTTCAAGTGAAGATTCTTTGTTCCTTTGTTCCTTTGTTCTTGCAAGCCGAGGGGAGTAGTCCCTGGCGCGTGTCTCCTTGCTTTTACCGGAGTGCCGCTGAGAGGCACGGATGCGAAGCCCCAGTGAGACTTTTGCAGACAGTGTTTGAGGAGTCGAATAAACGAATTTCAAGAATAGGACGAGTTCCCAAACTTTTGAGAGAATATGTAATATGCTCACGTAGGATAACAAGTGACTCAAAAATCTGAATATGCATTTCTTTTAAATAATCTTTTGAGAATGCCATCCGGTAGCGGTTGTAGCTGGGCTTTGGATTGCGATCGATCATTAGGTGATGATTAACATGACCTCTTAAAGTGAGAGGTCGGCTGGGCCTTTTGCTGAGTGTTTGGGATTTCTAAGGTGAAGGGATTTTCTTGTTGTTGCCTCTTCAGGACCTCTAAGAGTGAGGTTAACTTTGATTTTGGCAAGGTCAAGGGTGGTGATGGAATCCTCTAAAAGTGAGAGGATGGACTTTGGAATGGGTTTATGGGATTTGTCCAAGAGGGAATCTTTGTTGCTTCTTCTCACGAGTTTGTTGTGATTTCGGCGAGTAACTTGATCACGATAGGACCTTCACTCGATGTCTCGTTTTCACAACCTTTGCGATGGGAGGTTCACTTCGGGGTGATGAAGTTTTTTTTTTTTTTTTTTTTTTTTCAAACACCCTCTTATCGAGAAAAGCCTTCGGATTTGTTTGCTCGCGATAGCCCCTAGTGTATGCCTTAGGATGGTTTTACCTTTTCCCTCTTGGGCTTGGAGGTGGTCCCTTCGAGGGAGCCCCTTGTATGAGTTTCTTTTGCATTCCGCCTTTCTTGAGCTTGGAGGTGATTACTTCCTTTGTGAGTCGAAGGAGCCCCTAGTATGGGCTTCTTCCTTAAGGTCTCAAAACTTGTCGATCTTGAAATGAAAGGGTATTATTTAGTGAGGATAAGGTTATGGTTTCCTATGGTGAGAGGTTTAAACTTCAATTGCTACTGGATAGCATTCTCAAAAGAGTATTTAAAATAAATGCAAACTCATTTAACCGACTTATTAAGTAAGGCAAAATATATTCGGACCATGAGAAAGATATGTGAGCATATTCAATGAAAGCTTAACGATCAAATGGAAAAAACAGAGGAGACGCGAGATTGGGGGGTTGGTGAGCCCCTAGTTGATATTTATGTAGCACTTGCGAAGGATAAGAACAACCCTTTGCATCTTGCATTGGCGTGAGCAGCTATTTTCTGATGATGAGCAACAACGGTCTTTGTGCTTGTCTTGACCATATGGAAAGGAGGTCAAATGGGGGTTTAAAATAAATGATCATATGAAAAGGATGTTTAAGTGGGGAGAGTGTATTTGGGGAAGTGTATGCTCGAGGAGCATAGAGGGTGTGTACAAGGAGTGTATGAAAAGTATATGGTGGAGTATGGAGAGAGTGTATGAGAGAAGGGTGTATAGGGATGGTGTGTGTGAAGAAGGAACGGTGAGTTGTTTACTCCAATCAAAGCATTCATTCATTGTTTACTTTATTAGCCGGTGAGTTTATCAGTGAGATTAGCAACCAATTGATAATTATAAATAAAACAATCTTCTTGAATGTAATGCGAGATTATGTCTCAAGTCTAGAGAGAAAAGAAAGAAAGACTTTTTTTATTGAAGTAACTAATCTAAAGTGGACATTACATACCAATGCCCAAAGTGGAAGTAAGAAAGACACACTAGAACCTACAAGACTGAATGAATCTAAATCCTTCCTTGAAGTACGAGGGCTTCTTCATTAATGAGGCCTTGGTTGATCAAATCTTGAATCAAGCGTTGTAGCTGCTTACAGTTGTCAGTGGTATGCCCAACGTACTTGTGGTATCTGCAAAACTTGGATGTATCCAAGTTAGCTCTCGGGTTAATAGGCTTGTAATTCTCGAGCGGCTTGATCAAACTCTTTTCCACCAAAATGTCGAAGAACTCACCCATAGGCATTCCTAAGTCATCAAAATGTTCCTTGTTGATCTCCTTCTCGGGTATTGGTGCCTTTCGTTGGTTGGTGGCCACGGCGGCCTCTGAATGAGAAATTCGATGTGTAGGACCATAAGGGGAACCATAAGCATGTGGATGATAGGGACCGGAATTGAACAGAGGAGGAACTCTTCTCAAGTATTCCTGAATGTAGGACAAATGATGCTGCTCAATTTCATGCATGTCTTTGAGGAGGTTGATCACTCCCAACCTTATGTTTGAGACTTCTTTGAGGGCTTCAATGCTTTTCTCCAGAGACATGATGTGGAATTGTAAGAACATATGGCGTAGTCAAACCAATGAGTTGAATTAGATTCATAATTAATCTTAAGGCATCCTTGAGAAAATATTTGACCTCCACAATTTTGGGTTTGACCGGGCTGAAGTTGCCTACGTAACCCTTACCATTTAAGATACGAGTCTCAGGTCACCGTAGTTCGAGGGGGCCCCGATTGATGATACAACCAGGGTTAAGTTTAGAGAAAGAGAGAGGATGAATGTAAAAGAGTCCGTTTGGTGAAAAAGGGAGAGGAAGATGACTCGATCCTTGGTCAAATGAGGGTGATCTAGGTGAGTTAATTTGGTCTTGGGTGAGGATTGGCCTTGGTTGGTCTTTGGCTGAAGGGTGCTAGAGATAAAGGATCTAAACTATGGATGGTTTTAAGGCTAAGGGAGCAGACTACGGATGGTTCAAGAGATAAGAGGTAGAACTTTGAAGGGTCCTAACTTGAAGGATGTAGACCGTGGGTGGTCAAAGGTAGAGGAATGGACCATGGATGGTCCAAGAGACGAGGGGTGGACCTCGAAGAGTCTCAGGTGGAAGGGTGGACCTTTAATGGTCCTAGATAGAGAGAGTGGACCTCGAAGGGTCCTAAATTGAGGAGTGGACCTTGAACGGTACAAGGTAGAGGGAGTGGACCTAGAAGGGTCCAAAAGATGAAGAGTGGACCTCGGATGATCCAAGATTGAGGGAGTAGACTTAGAACGGTCCAAGATATGAGGAGTGTGGACCTTGAAGGGTCCAAGAGATGAGGAGTGGACCTTAAAGGGTCCAAGGGAAGAGGAGTGAACCTTGAAGGGTCCAAGAGAAGAGGAGCGAACCTTGAAGGGTCCAAGAGAAGAGGAGCGGACCTTGAACGGCCCAAGATATGAGGAGTGTGGACCTTGAAGGGTCCAAGAGAAGAGGAGCGGACCTTGAACGGCCCAAGATATGAGGAGTGGACCTTGAACGGTCTAAGAGAAGAGGAGTGAACCTTAAAGGGTCCAAGAGAAGAGGAGTGAACCTTGAAGGGTCCAAGAGAAGAGGAGCGGACCTTGAAGGGTCCAAGAGAAGAGGAGCGGACCTCGGAGGGTCTTAGAAATGAAGAGCGGACCTCGAAGGGTCCTAGCGGACCTCGAAGGGTCCTAGAAATGAAGAGCGGACCTCGGAGGGTCCTAGAAATGAAGAGCGGACCTCGGAGGGTCCTAGAAATGAAGAGCGGACCTCGGAGGGTCCTAGAAATGAAGAGCGGACCTCGGAGGGTCCTAGAAATGAAGAGCGGACCTCGGAGGGTCCTAGAAATGAAGAGCGGACCTCGGAGGGTCCTAGAAATGAAGAGTGAACCTCGAAAGGTCTTAGAAATGAGGAGTGGACCTCGGAGGGTCCTAAAAATGAAGAGTGGACCTCGGAAGGTCTTAAAAATGAAGAGCGGTTAAGCATTTTATTTACAAAAAAGCCCTCTATTTTTTTTTATAGAACCTACTCTTGGTTGGAAGGGATACCCCTTTTTCGCAACTAACTAAAGGTCCTAAAGTGGTGGATCCTAACGATTAACCGTCTCATATAGACATTTAATATGATATTTATGGAGAGTACTACAGACCCATGATAGGACAAGATCAAGCATTCAACTTTACATGGCACGTCCTTTAAAAGGAAATCAATTTTTAGTGCCCTTTATTCTCTCTATAGATCTTGACCTATTATTGATTCGTAGTGACTTAACACAAAGACCTTATTAATTGTCTATATAAAAAAGCTAGTCAAACCAACCGGTCACAGGGAGTGTACTCTTAACAAAGTGGGTGACACAAGGGTTAGATTTCAAAGCTCCCACCGTGCGTGCCGAAGCGCACTGATGAGTGGATGACCAAGTGAGACTCGGAAGGGAGGCGACATGATCACCACGCTTCCCGCACTTTGGCTTCTCCGATGGGTTAAAGGGTGTACGTGCGGTGTGACACGGACTCTAGTGGTAGTGTGAGGTAAAAAGTCTAATTCTTTTTAAGGAAAAAGAGAAAGATTTTTATGAGATGCATGCATGCAATGCAACAGTTAAGAATAGGAGAAAAAGAAAAAGGAAGTAAAAATACAACACCATACCAGAAAACGAAAGTCCGACCCACTTAGTTTGAAAAGATTTCAAAATGCCCCCGGAGTCGCCACTGTGAATACCCCGTCCCGATGCAACGCGCATTCGGAGGTTTGAAATAAATAATTATATAATGTCGAATCGAAATGGGATATTCATTTAGTGACACTCGCTTTAAACCATATTAAAATATTAGTTTAATTTTGAGAGTCGCCACGCCACTTTGATATAGCTCAAAGCTTTGAAAAAAGGCTAAACAGTTAATTGGGTTCGGGGGTCAAGTTACAACAGAAGAAGAAACGTTATCACTCCTATTGCCCGATGGATCGGTCTTTCTAGCATGTGGGGTGTTGGTTGTGTGCGGTGTTTACAGGAATAGATAGAAGAAACGGGATCATGCATAAGGAGGAGGGGAGAGAAAGAATTAATTGATGATCACACCCTAGAACCTTTGAGTTAGGCCCTCGGAAGGTGCACTAATCAACGTTCATCCTTGGGGGATTGTTGATCATGGGATAATTATAACTAAGGTGGAAGGTAAGAAATAGTTCCTAGATCCATTGGGTTCCTTGGGCGAAACCTTAGATCATCCTCGGCTATTGCATATTTAAATATATTAAAACAAATTCTAAATCTAGCATAAAGGAACAATTAAAATATAATAAGCATGCAAATATAATAAGACAATAATAATAAAGAACAAAAATATTAAAAAGAGTCTTACCAATTGTAGCAAGACTTTGGGGTCGAATCTAGGGCGATTCGAAGAGAATAAAAAGAACTGTGGGTAAAACAAGAGTAGTCTCGTTTCTCCCGTGTGAATTGTGTGTGAATATGGGGAGCCGGGCACACTTATTTATAGTGCTTCGGTATCTGGGCTGGGCCAACTGAAGGGTCGATCGGCACTAGGGTTAAAGGGTCGATCGGCACTATAAAAAAGGGTCGATCGGCCATACCACGGGTAAAGGGCCGATCGGCACTTCGATCTGGCGTACCTTCCACGCCAACAATGACGGCGCAGGTACGGATGAAGGGTTTGAGGGATTATTAGGGTTTCTCATTAATTAAACCGGGCCAGACATTAAAAATGCTTTTTTTTCGGGCCGGGTACTAACAAGAGGTCATTGGTAATGTGATTGGTGGCACCGCTATCTATGAGCCAAGAGGGAGGGGGAGAGGGGTTGTTGTAGGCGGCAGTGTGGGCTTGGGGATGTTGTTGATTAGGGAATTGGTTTTGGTTTGGGCGAGGGGGGATGTTTACGGTGGGGTGTTCACGTTTGAATTTGCGACATTGGGAGATGACATGGCCAATGTTGTGACAATATTGGCACTTACCTTTGAATGGAAGGCGAGAGGGTGTATGGGGGGAAGAGGATGGCGAGGAGTAGGAGGGGCGGTAGGTGTTGATGCGGCTTGATGATGGGTGGGCTTGGGCTGTGAAGGCGGTGGTGGGGAGGGTTTTTTTGGGGGTAGATTGTTTAATGGTAAGTTCATGTTGGATGAGTTTTTCATGGAGGGCTTCAAAGGAGATGGGGTTATCACGGGCTCGGGTTGAGTCTATAACGGGTTTGAATGTTTCATAATCTAGGCCTTTGAGGATGGTGTAGGTTATGTCTTCGAAATTCATGGGTTTGCTTAGGATGGCGAGTTTGTCGGTGTAGGATTTGACGGCATTCATATATTCCGAGATGGAGAGTTGGTTTTTGGTGAGATTGGTAAGGTTGTCCTTTATTTGAAGAATGTGGCCACGGGAGGGGTTAGCATATGTAGTTTTAAGGGTGGTCCAAGCTTCATGGGAGGTGGTGCTTGGTGGACTAGGGGAGCTACGGTAGGATCTAAGGTACCTATGAGAGCCCCAAGGATGAGGCGATCTTGGCGAGACCATGTAATGGCTGCCGGGTTAGGTATAGATGTAGTGGTGGCGGTTTTGGCCGGTTCATCGTCGGTTTCCTCGAAGGCAAGATTGGCGGTGGTAATGGTATCCTCGGGTTTGGGGTGGGTGCCATCGACAAACTTTAGAAGGTCGAGGCCAAAGAGGATAAAGGTGATTTGGGAAGCCCATGTAAGGTAGGTTAGAGGAGTAAGGGAACGACAGTAGGATAAATTGACTAGGAGGAAAGGTTGATCGGGTTGAGCGGAGTTGGGGATGGTGGAGGAGGGGCTGCCGGCCATGGGGAAGAAGGGGTTGGGGCTACCGAAAAGGGGAGGGGGATTTAGACTATGGATCTTTCTTGCTCTGATACCATGCAAGAATTTGAAAGCCCTTGGCTTGTTTATTCTCATTGAACAAATATTTATAGTTACAATGAGAGAATCCTAATTGTACAAGGATTTGTAAATCCCAACTATACATGGAGAATAATGTAGTTTCCTAATCTATGAGATTGATAATATATTCCTAATACAAGTAAGAAAGATAGATTAGAAAACTTTGACTTGTTTTCAAAACTGAGCAGAAGCAGAGCCAGGGCCGAGGCGGTCGCCTGGCTTCCAGAATGTGTGGCCGAGGCAATGGGCCTTGAGGCGGCCGCATGAGATTGCTTGAGGCGTGCGCCTCAAGGTCCGAGACTCCAGGTTTGTTTTCAGCAATGTGAGGCGGGCGCATGGTGTAGTGTGAGGCGGGCGCCTCAGGCGCAGCTCCTTCCTTCGTTGGTTGATTACCTTTAGTGACAACAGGAGCTTCATCCTTAACAGGGAAAACGTTTTTCGAAAAATTACCAAACACCAGAAAATGGGAAAAACATTTTCCGGAAAACTACTAAACACCGAGAAATGGGGAAAACGTTTTCCCCTCATTTTCCCCGAAACAAACGGAGCATTAGTAAACAAATCAACCAATTGGTCTGAAGAAGACACATGAGTGGTTGTGATAATGCTCTTCTTTAATTGATCTCTAACTAAATGACAGCCAAGATAAATATGCTTTGTTCTTTCATGAAAAACTGGATTGGAGGCAATATGGAGAGCAGCTTTGTTATCACAATGAAGAATCTAGAAACTGTGATTTGTTTCTTAGCTTTCCAGGTAACAAAACTAACTGAATTTGTTACAACAAACTTAACATTTTAACTTTGTAGCCTCACACATTTCTTTATTTACAAATATTTACAAATGAGTCCTTTGAGTCTTCAGCCGGAATAAATGATCTCTTTGAATCTTCGGCTGGAGTAACATCCTTAACATTCTCAAAATAATAATTTCAGTTGTCATTTTTATTTGTTTTAAAATTGATAAATTAAAAATATTGAACTTTCATAATTACCCGACAAGTTTGTAATTTCATCATTTAACAAATAATGTACAAATAACTAATTTTTTTTTAAATATTAGATAAGTCGAATGTAACATATATTTTGAGACGGAAGCAATAGCATCACATTCCAGTTTGTTTGTTTTTTTTTAACATGATATTCTAGTTGAAGCCACAGAAAATAACAAACTAACTAATTATTGGATATATATAGCTTACACGCCATGTATAACAGTAAAGCTTTTTCCTAGCAGCCTTTTCTTTATCCCCATTGTTTCTTCATGCTTTAAGACAATTTCACTAACAGAAAACTACTCCCTCCCTCCTGTTTAAGATTTTTACTTTCCTTTTTTTAGTCATTTTTAGTCAGTTTCAGTTCCAGTTTAAAGTTTTTAATTGCTTTATTGCCTAAAATGGACAATGGAACTTATTTATCATTCTCAAAACAAAAACTCTTTACCACTTTTTGTCTTCTACTCTACTTTTAATACTCACAACAATTACTTTTTCTTAATATACGTGTCAATTAAACTAAAAATATTAAAACGGGACGGAAGACAGAAGGAGAGGGAGTACTTATAAGCTATCTTACATCCTAACCGGCCTATTCATTCCTTGCACTTCTCGATCTCCATATTTTTGTCAACTCAAATAAATCCCTTTCTTGTCTAATTTTTAATTGAAAAATCGCCTATAATATGGGAAATTGTGCAAGTCTACCTGCAAATATCTCCAAGAAAATAAGCAAGAAGAAGAAGAAGCCATTGCCCATTGCTACCATGTTCAAACTCCCTTCTCCAATCCCCACTTGGCCACCGGGTAATTTTTCTTCTCGATTCGTCTTTCTTATTCTCCATTGTTTGTCTAATGGCGCGCTTCATTTTTTAGAATGCGCGCCGCATGAGACAAGTCCGGCCAACTTGTCCATGCAAATCCAGTGGTTTAGAATGAAATCCCTTTCTTGTGACAAAAGCTTGTATTGAAATTTGGTTTTTATGAATTATGATCACAGGAGAAGGCTTTGCAAGTGGAACAATAGATTTAGGAGGATTACTAGTATCTCAAACATCATCTTTCACCAAAATTTGGTCAACACAAGAAGGCGGACCGGATAATCGAGGCGCAACATTCTTTGAACCATCTCCAATACAAGAAGGATTCTTTAGCTTAGGTTGCTATAGCCAACCCAATAATAAACCTCTATTTGGATGGCTTCTTGTTGCTAAAGAAAATTTATTAGAAAGTCCTCTAAAACTCCCAGTTGATTTCACTCTTGTTTGGAGTAGTGAATCCCTTAAAATAAAACAAGATGGTCATGGTTACATTTGGCTCCCAACGCCACCGGAGGGGTACAAATCCGTTGGTTATGTGGTCACTAACTCGCCAGAAAAGCCTCCTGTCGATAAAATCCGGTGTGTCCGGTCGGACTTGACAGATTTGGTTGAAATTGATACACAAATTTGGAGCAACAATGGGTTCAATGTGTATGGGTCACAGCCAGTGAGCAGGGGAACCCAAGCCATGGGTGTAGCCACAGGTACATTTATAGTCCAAAATGGCACAAGTGATGTGCCCTTGTCTTGTTTGAGAAATGTCAAAAGTACCCTTTCGGCAATGCCAAATTTGTCCCAAATTGATGCACTAATTCAAGCTTACTCCCCTACAGTTTACTTTCATCCTGATGAGACATTTTTGCCCTCTTCGGTTAATTGGTATTTCCAAAATGGTGCATTGTTGTACAAAAAAGGGGAAGAATCGAAACCGGTTCCAATCGAACACAATGGCTCGAACCTTCCACAAGGTGGCTCGAATGATGGTGAATACTGGCTAGACCTCCCTGCTGATGAGTCGGGTAAAGAGAGGGTTAAGAAAGGAGACTTACAAGAGGCTGAGGCCTATTTTCACATTAAGCCTGTGTTTGGTGCGACATTTACCGATATAGCCATATGGTTATTTTACCCGTTCAACGGACCGGCTAGGGCTAAAGTTGAGTTTGTGAATGTCTCACTAGGAAAAATAGGTGAACATGTCGGTGATTGGGAGCATTTAACACTAAGGATTAGTAATTTTAACGGGGAGTTAACGAGCGTCTATTTTTCAGAACATAGCGCCGGAACATGGGTAAATATCCCGGATCTCGAGTTTGAAAACGGGAATAAGCCGGTTTCCTACGCATCTTTGCATGGCCATGCATTCTATTCGAAGCCAGGGCTTGTTTTACAAGGTAATGGGGGCATTGGGATACGAAACGATACTGCTAAAAGCAAGATGGTGATGGATACCGAAATACGGTCCACGGTGGTAGCAGCAGAGTATTTGGGTTCTGCGGTGGCTGAGCCACCATGGTTGAACTATTATAGAAAATGGGGTCCAAAAATAAGTTATGACATTGCTGAGGAAATTAAGAAGGTGGAGAGGGTGTTGCCAGGGATTTTGAAGAAGGCATTTGAGAAATTTGTGAGGGGAATTCCTAGTGAGGTGTTGGGTGAGGAAGGCCCAACTGGGCCCAAAGTGAAGAATAATTGGAATGGCGATGAGAAGGTTTAGGTTTTAGTTTTAGGTATTTGTGTGTAGATTTATGTTATTTTTATATAGACTTTTAAATAGACATTATTTTAAAAAGCAAATTAAGATTATTTATATACCGAATAAATGTAGTTGTTGACTTGTTAATGTTTTTAATGAAAATGTTTATTAGTTTGTACGTTATTACATGTATAATGATAAATTATACAAGTCACTTTCCTTATTTGAACACGATTACATTTATTTTTTCACAAACTAAATTGAAAAGTGCGACATTTATATATAGAAATCATTTGATTAACGCACACTAACACTATAATAACTATCAATATGGTGAAATCCTTAATGATTTTAACGTATTTATTTACACCCGTACGAGCAATAAACCGTATGCGCAATAAACGAAGCCTTAAAATAAACCCGCAATAAACCGTACGTGCAATAAACAAACGAAGCCTTAAAATAAGTTATGAATCCGTCATTGCTCAGTATGACACATAATATGAATAGGATCAAGCTAGTTAAGGGGTCCATCTTTAGCTAAGAAGATCCTCCAATCCATGAGAAAAAATACTTCTGCATATTCTAAATAGTTGGAGGATATGCTAATTAGGTGGATCAGAGATGCTATTACGTACAAGCTAATTAGATGTAGAACTGATAAAGACCTTGTTTAATATTAATTTAATTATTTGTTAATTTCCAAATGATGAACCATTACGCTAGACTAATCCTAACATCCGGTGTGTATCTTACTTCATATTAATTTCATCATTTGTTATATTTATCGTGACACATAAATAACCAAGTTATATTAACGGTGACATTGAATCGCGCGTTTTCTTCCTTCGTCTCTCTCTTCCCCTGGTCTCTCCTTTCCTCCAAATTTCTTATTAAACACTCGCATCTCTTGCTCTTTTGTTGTGATCACGGATTTTTTTAAACAAATTTGATAATGAGCTGCGATCTGAATCATGTTTTGAATCGTATTTTAAACTGTGATCTAAACCATGATCTGAATTGCGGTTTGAACCATAGTTTGGACCGCGGTTTGAACCATATAACTGAAACACGTGTTGAACCAAACCAAATCATAGCGGTTTTGTTTGGTTGGGTTGAATTTTTTCATGAGTAAGTTCGATTTTAATTTTTTTCAAACCGATAACTAATAATTTAATTTATGAATTGGCCTAAATCAAATCAAAACAAACCATTTACATCCCTACCCAAATCAAACGAAGCCTTATAGTAATGTATGAATCCGTCATTGCTCGGGGTATGAGATACTCCCTCCGTCCCATTAATTAGTTCATCATTTGGGGTGGTTTGGCATGCAAATTAAGAAAAATAGGAGAGAGGAGAAAGTGTTGTGAGTATAAAAGTGAAATAGGAGAGAGAATGAGTGGAGTGAATAGTAAATTTAAAAAGTGTTGTGAGTGTAAAAGTAAAGTAGGAGAGATAATTAGTGGGTGAAATAGTAAAAATTCTTTGCCATTTTAGGAAAAGTGAAGCTTTTAACGAAATACCTATTTTAACAAAAAGTGAAATTATTAATGGGAAGGAGGGAGTATATTTTAAATAGGATCTTACCTACAAGCTAGTTAAGGGGTCCATCTTTAGCTAAGCTAAGAAGATTCTCCAATCCATAACAAAAATTTCTTCTACATGTTCTAAATAATTGGAGGATATGTTAATTAGGTGGATCGGATATGCTCTTACGTACTACGTACACGCTAATTAGATGCTGAATTGATAAAGACTCATGAGCTCTGACCCTTTCTTGCATGTCAAGCCATAAATCTCAACAAAAAAATAAAAAATAATAGTAAAATCTTCCTTTGTTAGAGTACCGTGTCCATCTTCTTAGACAATAACTTTACTCACCTCTATTTTGGATTCATATTCGACGGGGAAAAGGTCAAAAACGAATAAGAAAAGGAATTATTAATTACTTCCTCCAATCCCTTTTTTTATTTTGAGTATGTTGTAATTTGATTTCAAATATTATTGAGTTTGATCAATATTTGACTAAAAATTAAATGTAATTTCATTTTGTTTAAATGAAAATGAATTGTATATTTGTAATCTGTATTTGAAGTAGATTAATGTGATTTATTTATTTTCTCAAAATCAAATTATGTTGAATTATTTCTAATTTCGAAATATTTTCAATAACAATCGTAAAAAAAAAATTCATTAAACAATTTTTTTTGAAAATGATAACTCCCATTCTTCTGGACCTATTACTAGTCAAACCCAAGATACAACAAATCAGAATGTTGCATCTTCTTTTGCTTCGACTCTCCTGGCACATTCACGGGGGTGAATTTTAAGAGGCAGCAAAAGATGTTGTTTTACCTGACCAACCTCAGTCTGAAAATGTTCTAGAAAGAGGACCTCCCTGCTATACCAGTTGACTATCCCGACCATCAAAGACGGGTTACCAAACAAGCATGGGATCATGGTATTTCTTGTGTAGAAATTACATATTGAATGGGTTGGATGATGCCCTCTATAGTGTGTACTGTCTTGTTGAGACGGCCAAATGGAACACTTTGTAGCGAAAGTACAAAATTGAGGATGCCGATTTTCAGAAATTTCTAGTCGGCAAGTACCTTGACTACAAGATGGTTGACACAAAGACCGTGGCCAGTCAAGTAGATGAGTTTCAGTTGATCCTGCATGGATTAACTGCTGAAATGATGATTATGAATGAACCATTCAAGCTGGCATCAATCATTGAGAAATTACCACCAGCATGAAAGGACTTCAAGAACTATCTCAAGTATAAGCGCAAGGAGATGGGGCTAGAAGACCTGGTGATTCGTCTTCAAATTGAGGAGAATAGCTGGAAGAATGAGGCTAAGGCTGAAGCCAAGGCTAACAAAAGAATGATGTAAGCAAAGGTCCACCTTGCTGAAGCAGGCATAAGCAAGAAGAGGAAACATTCAGGGAATGCTAGAAAGAAGCCGACCAAGAATTTTAAAGGGGCCTGCTACAATTGTGAGAAGTCCGGTCATGTAGCTAAGGATTGCTGGCACCAGAGGAGGGAAGATTTGAGAGGCAACATGAATCAAGCTAACGTTGTTGATGATATGGAGCTTGATTTTGCCGATGTTGTATTTTAAGCCAATTTGGCTAAATTGGATGATAATACAAAAGAATGATGGATAGATACAGGTGCTACCCGCCATATTTATGCAGATAGGGAGAGTTTCTCGTCCTTCACTCCCATTTCTGGAAGGAAGTTATATATGGGAAATTCTGCTACTTCCAATGTTTTGGGCATTGGAAAAGTCGTGTTGAAGATGACTTCAGGCAAGGAGTTGACTTTACTGGATGTGTTGCATGTCCCAAACATCCGTAAGAACCTGGTTTCCGGTGCTCTATTGAGCAAGGCCGGTTTTAGATTAGTGTTTGAATCCGACAAGTTTGTGTTGACCAAAAATGGTATTTTCCTTGAAAAAGGTTACCTCGTGAAGGGTCTTTTCAAGATGAATGTAATAAACGTAATCCGCCCTGAAGCAAATAATAAAAGTGTTGTTTCTTATGTTAACTTGTTGGATAATCCTAACTTATGGTATGATAGATTTGGACACGTAAATTTTAACACAATTAAAAAGTTAGTGAATCAAGATTTAATTCAGATGTCTAAATTCGATTCGACTGACAAGTGTGAAATTTGCGTTGAGACAAAAATGACTAGGGCTGTAACGACCCTAAACCTAGGCACTATTTTAGCATCCTATAATATGCATTTTATGTTATTGTTGACTTTATGTGCTTACTTTATGTCTTTGATTGTTTATGAAAAGTTAGTATGTTTATGAATTAACTTTAGAGCTTTAGGATTTAATGGGAAATAAAATAAAGTAGTATGGTGAAGATTTTAATAAATGAAAATAAATAAAATATGAGTGGTTAGGGTATCTTCGTGTAAAGGAGATAAGTTGAGGTGATAGTTATACTATCTTAAACCTAGGGGGACTTCATGGTCTATTGTTAAAAGATTTAATTAAATGGAGTATGGGGAGGCCATACTCCTACCTTTTTCAACCATCTTCCTCATTTGACCTCCCCCACTACTACATTTCCGACCTAATGTAACGCCAATTTTCGTTGCATTAGGGCCCAAAAACCGTTACATTAGGCCTAATGTAACGCCAAATGGCCGTTGCATTCTCTTGCGTTGCATTAGGTCTAATGCAACGACATAGTAAGCTAATGTAACGCCAGAGCTTTGGCATTGCATCAAGTAAATACCTGATGCAACGCCAATTTTAAAACTATATGAACACCTAATGCAACGCCAAAAAGTAGATAAGTACCTAATGCAACGCCAATTTAAAAAGTGGTTGAATACCTAATGTAACGCCAAAAAGTAGATGAGTCCCTAAAATTTATTACATAATTTCACAATTTTATTAATTTTTTTAATTTTCTTTTTTCAATATATATATATATATATATATATATATATATATATATATATATATATATATATATATATATATTTTTAAAAATATATATATTTATTCTCAAACAATCCCTTAACTTTTTTTTCTCAAATCAATCCCTTAATGTTTTTTATTCTCTAATTAGTCCCTTAACTTTTTTTATATTCAAATCAATTCTTACATTTTTCAAAAGTAACACTTTGCTCCACCACCATCCACCACCATCCACCACCGTCCACCACCGTTCACCACCGTCCACAACCATCCACAACCGTCCACAACCACAAATCAAACAAAAGATTGTACAAATCAAAATAAAACACAAAATACAATAATAAATCGAAAGGAAACCCATGGAATATGTTAATTGAGAAGGTGATGGCCAGAAGGATGGGGCGAATTGGGAATCTGTCAAATCTAAATTGAGGGCAGGATGTCTTACAGGTGGCCAGTCGGAAATGGGATACACTTGGTGGTGGAGGCAGTGGCCGAAATCTGCAGGCGTAAGTGCAAGGTTGTTCAGAGAAGATTTGATGGTCAACGATGGGTGCATAGGAGACTGAATTAAAAGAGATCGGTGTTGGGTGCTGCGGTTTGACGAAGAAGAGGTCAAGGGAGATGGTAGTGGTAGGCCGAAGATACCCGGCTCCGGATTATACCAATTGTCGGCGGTTATGGCGGATCTAGTACAGAGAGATGCAGGTGTCGCGTCGAAATTGAAAAAGACGATCTGGTCTGGTGATGGCAGCGGTGAACGGCGTGGGTAGGCGTGGGTTGTTTGTTTAGGAGATGTTTGACAGAGAGAGAAGAATGAGAGAAATGAGAGAGAGAGAAGAAGACGGGTATGATTGAATGGGAGAAGATGAAGGGTACTGGATTGTTTGTTTATTTTGATAAAATGAAAATAAAGAGAGAGAAATGAGGAGAGAAAGAGGGATTTATTGGTTTGTTTTGATTAATTGTGGACCGTTGGATTGAATGTGTGAATGGTTGAATTTGGTTTAGCTCATAATCCGCGTGATTATATGAGAACCAATAAAACAATGCCACATGGCATTGTTTGATTGGGTCTCAAATAATCACGCGGATCATGAGCTAAACCAAATCCAACCATTCACACATTCAATCCAACAGTCCACAATTCTAATAATACATAATATCAAAAAAGTAAATATTTTTATATTATATACTTTTATTTCTTTAAAAATTATTAGTAATAATACTTAATAATAATACTAATAATGATGCTATTATTAATAATACTTAATAATAATACTAATAATTTAAACTATAAAATAATATTATGCCTAATATCAATAATATTTATTAATGAATTATTAATATTAATTAATATTAATAATAGTACTAATAATTAATTATGCCTAATAAATTTTTTAAAAAACTTCATTATCAAAAAAAGTCTAAAATATTTATCTCAATTCAAAAAAAAAAATTTAAAAAAATAATACTTAATAATAATATTAATAATAACTAGTAATAATACATAATATCAAAAAAGTAAATGTTTTTATATTATATACTTTTATTGTTAATTATTCAATTAAATAATTGAAAATATTAATAATTATTATTATATAATTAATAATAATAATGTTATTAATTAATAATAATACTCATTAATTTAATAATTTAAACTTTTAAGAAATATTAATATACCTAAGTAATAATTGATAGAAATATTTAGTTAATTTCTAACTTATTTTATATAATTTTTAAAAAAAAACTTCCTTACCAAAAAATGTCTAGAATATTTATCTCAATTCAAAAATAAATTAAAAAAATAATTATACTTTTAAAATATTAATAATACTTATAGGGTATAGGGTATAAGGTATAGGGCATAGGGCATAGGGTATAGGGTATGGTATACCCTATACCCTATACCCTGTACCCTATAGGGTATACCATGTACCCTATAGGGTATACCCTATATCCTATACCCTATAGGGTATACCCTATACCCTATGCCCTATGTCCTATGCCCTATGCTCTATGCCCTATACCTTATACCCTATACCCTATATCCTATAGGGTATATCCTATACCCTATAGGGTATACCCTATACCATATGCCCTATGCCCTATACCTTATACCCTATACCCTATACCCTACACTATACCCTATAACCTATATCCTATATCCTATACCCTATACCCTATTCCCTATATTCTATACCCTATATCCTATACACTATACCCTATACCTTATACCCTATACCCTATACCCTATGCCCTATACACTATACCCTATAACCTATACACTATACCATATACCCTATACCCTATACACTATACCCTATACCCTATATCCTATACCCTATACCCTATACCCTATGCCCTATACACTATACCTTATAACCTATATCCTATACCCTATACCCTATACCCTATACCATATACCCTATACACTATACCCTATACATTATACCCTATACCCTATAGGGTATAGGGTATAAGGTATAGGGTATATGGTATAGGATATAGGGTATAGGGTATAAGATATAGGTTATAGGGTATAGTGTATAGGCATAAATAGTATAGGAATATAGAATATAGTGTATATAAAGTATATAGGTATAGGCATGGTATAATATATGTGGTATAGGGTATAATGTATGAGCATAGGGTATATATATATGTATAGCCAGATATATGTGGTATAGGTATAACGTATAATAGGTATAGGGTATAGGAGTATGATATAGGATATATATGTTATAGGGTATAGTGTAAGTATAGGGTATAGGATATAGTATATATGGTATACGGTATAGGGTATAGGGTATAGTGTATAGGGTATAGGGTATAAGGTATAGGGTATAGGGTATAGGGTATAGGGTATAGGGTATAGGATATAGGATATAGGTTATAGGGTATAGTGTAGGGTATAGGGTATAGGGTATAGGGTATAGGATATAGTATATATGGTATACGGTATAGGGTATAGGGTATAGTGTATAGGGTATAGGGTATAAGGTATAGGGTATAGGGTATAGGGTATAGGATATAGGATATAGGTTTAGGGTTTAGGGTTTAGGGTTTAGGGTTTTGGCGTTGCATTAGTAATTTAGCCGTTACATTAGAAAAATCTAATGTAACGCTGAGATCAAAGCCGTTGCATTAAGCAAAATGTGTCGTTATATTAGCTCTGTCGTTGCATTAGACTCGTTACATTAGCTCTGGCATTGCATTAGATGCGTTACATTAGCTCTGTCGTTGCATTAGATGCGTTACATTAGCTCTGGCGTTGCATTAGCCGTTACATTAGCTCTAGCGTTGCATTAGATGCGTTACATTAGCTCTGGCGTTGCATTAGATGCGTTACATTAGCTCGTGGCGTTACATTAGATGCATTAGATGCGTTACATTAGGTCAGAAATGTAGTAGTGCCCATTCTTCCCTCATCTTCTTTTTCCTTCCCAAAATTTCCATGGAAGACCTCCCTCCAATCCTTTCCTTTCAAAAATCCTAGTAAATTCAATCCTTCTTCATTTTACGATCCGGTTGTACTTTCTTGTTCGGGGCAATGAGGGGAACGCATCAAGCTAGAGAAATCGTTGTTTCATCTCATATTGTTAAAGTAAGTTATTATGATTTTCCTTCAATTAAATGTTCATAAACTATTTGATGTTGTTATAATTGTTGTTTGAGATGTTAGAACACTTTCTTGGAGTTGAGAAATGGAGTAATGACCTAGAAATATGTTGTTGTTCATGGAAGTTGATAAAGAGTGTAAGAATATGGTTTGAGTTAGAATAAGAATGTAAACTTGAAATGTGGTGGTGAAATGAGTAGGAAATCAAATTGTAAATAGTCTAGGTTTATACTACTTAGGGTTTAAATGGTTTATAATGATATTAGTAAAGTTAGTAAACCTTTTTATGTTCACAAATCAGAGGGAGCTTGATTTGGGTTTTGGTTCTTTTTGGGTTGCTGAAGAAAACCTGTTACTGATGTCTGATTTTGGCCGTGGCACGAGTCGTGCCCCTTGGCACAAGTCGTGCCCATGACCAATTCGTGTCAACGATTCATGATTTAATTGCCATCCTTGCTGATTAAAATGGAGCTGAAGGAGCACGAGTCGTGCCATAAGGCACGAGTCGTGCCCTGTAGGATAACGAGTCGTGCCCTATTAGGGACGACTGTATCTGGAAGGGGTCAAAGGGGGCACGAGTCGTGCCCTGGGGCACGAGTCGTGCCCTGGCCTGGTGACTCTTGACCATTTTCTAAGCTGTTTAAACCTAACCTAACTAGGATATAAATGAATCCTCTTTAACCTAGATTAAAGTAGAATACTTTAGCTGCACAACGACATCTTATTTGGTTAAAATGGAATTGTGGAAGTACTTTAAATATTGCTCGGAAAACGCTTGGTAGCCTTGATTGGCAACTTAACCAATGTGACTCCAACTTGGTAAATTGAGCTTGGATTTATAGAGGCCATGTATTATTGTATATTGACTATGTAGGGTTGGTTGATGATACCTTGTTGCCTTACTTGAATACATATTCATTGATTGTGCTATGCATAGTGTATTAAATAAATGTTACACTATGATTTTGGTTGAATATGAGTGTAATTTACCATGTGGTTATATTTCTTATCCCTTTTGTGGATTTTATTTCAAGTAACTATTATGTGCTTGAACTTGTGTTAATCAGCTGATGTAGGGGGTATAGCGTAATACGATCAATTATGGAAAGTGTGACCTAATGTGATCGGATTATGTTATACTTGTGACCGTCCCCTTCTGTGGCCACAAATTGGGGTTATAGCATTTGTATTGAGCCAAAAGCCTTACAGAGTTGCTACTATCTTATATGGTTTCCTGAAAAATGGGTCTTATAAGAAGTGAATAATGCTCAAGCAGTTCACTAATTAGTGGGGTTTTATCCCCTTTGTTGTACAACTATGGTTCAGACGGGAAAAGGTAAACCGAGGTAATGTAAGGTGTTTACAGCTTTTCCAATGTGTTATATGCACCTTGTTATGTGTTGCATCTTACTTGGCATATTGCTGCATTCATAATAGCTTGCTGAGATTTATTCTCACCCCTCTCCCTTTAATGTTTTTAGATCCCGAGACAGGCGGACCGGCCAAGTAAGGACGAAAAGGAGTTTGGAAGTGGTATTTTGGGATTGTCGGGGTATGTATAGGTTGGCGTAGAAAGATGTATTTTGGTAAAATTTCTTTATGGAGTTTGTGTATATAAAAACTTAGTTTCTACGTTATAACCAAAACCTTTTGTAACTAAACAGATTGTTACTTTTAAAGTTGTTCAACTCTTCCTCCAATGTGGAGAGGAATGGAGTTATTTTGAAATGGTTATGTTAAGTATGTTTAAGTTTGTAAGTTAAATCAAAGTCTTAAAAAAATTAGGATGTTTGGAGTTAGTTTGGGGAAGCTCCAGCTCGGGACATGTGTTGGTCCCGGGTCGGGATCCTCACAGTTGGTATCAGAGCTCAGTTTAGATTTCTTGGGTAGAGTCTAGTTGAGTGAGAGTGTGCGATAACTGACGCCGAGTGTGATGATGATCAGACTCGGGCTTTGGGCAATGTTGGTAATCCGAATGCTGAAATGATGGACATGTTCCAAGTATTTCTACAAAATATGGCAAATCAAGGTAGGGCTCAACAGCAACCGGAAGGTAGACAAGTGCACGGCTTAGAGAAATTTGTGAAGATGGCACCCCCGAGTTTCAAAGGAGATCCGGATTCGTTGAAGGCAGAGAGATGGCTTGAAGCTATGAATAAGATTTTCGCGGCAATGGAGAGTCCGGATCCAGAAAAGGTGAGGTGCGCTGTCTTCAAGTTAGAAGGACCTACGGAGCATTGGTGGCAAGTAGTGAAGGATGGCTGGGATCGGGACCTTACACCGCAGACTTGGGAGAACTTCACCCGCAAGTTTTGGGATCATTTCATTCCGGTGGTTACAAGGGACAAGAAGGAGGTCAAGTTTTTGAAATTGGAGCAAGGGACAATGACCGTAGCACAGTATTCTGCAAAGTTCACGAAGTTAGCCCGATATTGTCCTCACTTGGTGCCAGAAGAGGAGAGACGGGTCTACCGGTTCGTGAAAGGTTTAAGGGTGGAGTTCCGGAAGCGATTGTGACTTGTGACTTCATCAACTACCAAGCTTGGCCCAGTGAATATGGTATATCGGATTGAGAATGATATAGAAGAGCATCGTAGTAAGTCCGAAGGTGGAAGTAAGAATAGATTCCAAGGTCGGGGTTAAGGCGGGAATAGAGGGCGGCCAGGACATCGGCTCCGGGAAGCCGAGAGGAGGAAATGTGGCGGCTCCGACAAACCGTTCGACTTCAAGTCAGTTTGGGACATTGTATGGATATTGCAAGAAGCCAGGACATTCATAGGATAGGTGTTGGAGCAAGCAAGAAAAATGTTTGGAGTGTGGGGCAACAGGCCATTTTCGGAAGAATTGTCCTAAGTGGCAAAGGAAGCAAGCTTCGGGTAGCGGACAAGGGGGACAAGGTGGTGGTGTGAAAAGAGATATCGAAGGGAAACCCAAGGATGGAGTGCAAGGTCGAGTGTTCACCTTGGGTAGAGGAGAGGTCGATCCTAATGCTGTCATTAGAGGTATAGTTCCTGTCTCAGGAGTTAAGGCCCGCATCCTTATAGATCCCAGGTCTTCCCATTCATTTGTGGCATATCATTTTGCATTTTCATTACATAAATTGCCTGAATCTATGCCTTATGTGTTGGAGGTTTCTACTCCTATGGGAGAGTGCCTCGCATCTTCTTTGATATATCATGGTTGTGATGTGACTATATGTGGGCATGCGTTGCCAGTGGATTTGGTAGAGTTACCAATTCGTGACTTTGATGTGATCCTTGGGATGGATTGGTTGAGTCAGTGTCATGCTTTGGTAGACTGTCATAGAAAGCGAGTCTCATTTGCTATGCCTGATGTGCCTACTTTTATATTTGATGCGGACAAATCTATGTTCGGTTTACATGTTATTTCTGCTTTAAAAGCTAGAAAAATGCTATCTAAGGGGTGTGCGGGGTACTTGGCTTATGTGGTAGATTCAAGTAAGAAATCCCCTGAATTAGCTCATGTCCCGGTTATTAATGAATTTAGTGATGTGTTCTCAAGTGAGTACTCTATGCCTCCTGATCGTGAGGTAGAGTTTTGTATTGACCTAGTGCCCGGTACCACACCTATTTCCAAAGCACCCTATAGAATGGCTCCGGCTGAATTAAAAGAGTTGAAGGTTCAGTTGCAAGAATTGCTAGACCGGAGTTTTATTCGCCCAAGTGTATCACCGTGGGGAGCACCGGTTTTATTTGTTCGGAAGAAGGATGGTACCTTAAGATTATGTATTGACTATCGTTTGTTGAACCAAGCAACCATAAAGAATAAATATCCTCTTCCGCACATAGATGATTTGTTTGACCAACTTCAAGGTTCCGTTATCTACTCTAAACTTGATTTGAGAAGCGAATACCATCAGTTGAAGATTAGACCGGATGATATTGCAAAGACAGCCTTCAGAACGAGATATGGTCACTATGAGTTCGTTGTGATGCCTTTCGGGTTGACTAATGCTCCGGCCGTATTCATGGATATGATGAACCATATCTTCAAGCCGTATCTCGACAGCTTTGTAGTGGTGTTCATAGATGACATTATTGTTTACTATAAGTCCCGAGAGGAGCATGAAAATCATTTGAGAATTGTCTTATCAGTTCTTCGTGAGAAGCAGTTGTACGCCAAGTTCAGCAAGTGCGAGTTTTGGCTTGAGCAGATCTCTTTCTTGGGGAATGTGGTGTCTAGTTCGGGAATTTCCGTGGATCCTTCAAAAATCGAAGTCGTAGTTAATTGGAAGCAACCTTCAACTGTGACTGAGGTTCGTAGCTTTCTTGGTTTGGCGGGGTATTACCGAAGGTTCATTGAGGGTTTTTCTCAAATTGCAACTCCGTTGACAAGGTTAACTCGGAAAGATGTATCTTTTGTATGGGATTCCAAATGTGAAGCAAGTTTCAATGAGTTGAAGAAGAGGTTGACAACGGCTCCTATTCTTACCCTTCCGGATGGTTGTGAGAATTTTGTCATTTACAATGATGCCTCGAAGGCGGGATTGGGATGTGTACTAATGCAAAATGGGAAAGTGATTGCGTATGCCTCTAGTAAGTTATCACCGGCTGAACAGAATTACCCTACTCATGATATGGAATTGGCTGCGATTGTGTTTGCGTTGCATAAATGGAAACATTATCTTTATGGGGCGAGATTTGAGATTTTCACCGACCATAAGAGTTTGAAGTATTTGTTTACCCAAAAGGAATTGAATAACCGACAAAGAAGATGGTTAGAGTTCTTGAAGGATTTCGATTGTGTGATTTCTTATCATCCGGGGAAAGCAAATATAGTGACGGATGCGAGTAGCCGAAAGGCTTATGTGACAACTTTGAGTTCCCGAGAGGTGAGGAGTGAAATAATAATTGTGAATGTGCGAGCCGTTCCTACCTTGTATGGGGATTTGAAGGAAGCTCAACAAAGTGATCCGGAGTTGAAGAAAATTTTGGGCCAAGTGCAAGATGGGAAAGCCGGGGAATTCGCGTTGAATAGAGATGGAATTTTAACCTTTCAAGGCCGGATTTGTGTTCCTTCATCATCGGAAATCAAGAGACGTGTTCTAGAGGATGGTCATAAGTCCAAGTTTGCGATTCATCCGGGTAGTACGAAAATGTATCAAGACTTGAAACGTGGATATTGGTGGAATGGGATGAAAAGGGAGATTGCGGATTATGTGTCTAAGTGTTTAACTTGTCAACAAATCAAGGCCGAGCATCAGAGACCGGCGGGACTACTTCAACCATTAGATATTCCGAAGTGGAAATGGGAAGGGATTTCGATGGATTTTGTTTCGGGTTTGCCTCTTACCGCGAAGAAGATGGATGCTATTTGGGTTATTGTGGATAGGTTGACAAAATCGGCTCATTTTCTTCCGGTGTCAACCAAGTTCTCGATGGAGAAGTTAGCTCAGTTGTATATGAAGGAGATTGTTAGACTTCACGGGGTTCCAGTTAGTATTGTTTCGAACTGAGACCCGAGATTCACTTCGAGATTTTGGAGAGCATTGCATGAAGCTTTGGGTTCCAAACTATGTTTTAGTACGGCATTTCATCCTCGAAGCCAGCAGTCGGTCAAGAGAGAACCATTCAGATACTTGAGGATATGTTACAGGCTTGTGTGATGGATTTCCAATTGTCTTGGGAAGATCATCTACCGTTAGTTGAGTTTGCTTACAACAACAGTTATCAGGCTAGTATTGAGATGGCTCCGTATGAGGCGTTGTATGGTAGGAAGTGTAGATCTCCTATATGTTGGGACGAGGTTGGTGAAGCAAGGCTTTGGGGCCCGGATTTGGTTCGAGATTCGATGGAGAAAATCAAGGTGATTCGGGATAGATTAAAGATAGCTCAGAGTAGACAGAAAAGCTATGCCGACAATAGAAGGCGAGACTTATCTTTCCAAGTTGGTGACTTCGTGTTTTTGAAGGTCTCTCCGAGGACGGGAATTAAAAGCTTTGGTAATAAGGGTAAATTGGCTCCGAGGTTTGTTGGTCCGTTTGAGATTCTAGAAAAGATTGGGGATTTGGCTTACCGGTTAGCTTTACCTCCATCCTTTTCTTTGCTTCACGATGTGTTTCATGTTTCGATGTTGAGAAAGTATTGTCATGATCCCTCCCATATATTGAGTTCTCCTCCCGACGAGATTCAAGCGGATATGTCATATGTTGAAGAGCCGTTGAGAGTCTTGGAGTTTCAAGTTAAGGAATTGAGGACTAAGAGCATTCTGATAGTGAAGATCCTATGAAAGAATCATACCATAGAGGAAGCAACGTGGGAGCTAGAGTCGGAAATGAGAGAGAAATATCCTTGGTTGTTTGAACTTGCAAGTAAGTCTTTCTAAAATTCGGGGCGAATTTTCTTTAAGGGAAAGTGAGTGTAACGACCCTAAACCTAGGCACTATTTTAGCATCCCTTAATATGCATTTTATGTTATTGTTGACTTTATGTGCTTACTTTATGTCTTTCATTGTTTATGAAAAGTTAGTATGTTTATGAATTAACTTTAGAGCTTTAGGATTTAATGGGAAATAAAATAAAGTAGTATGGTGAAGATTTTAATAAATGAAAATAAACAAAATATGAGTGGTTAGGGTATCTTTGTGTAAAGGAGATAAGTTGAGGTGATAGTTGTACTATCTTAAACCTAGGGGGACTTCATGGTCTATTGTTGAAAGATTTAATTAAATGGAGTATGGGGAGGCCATACTCCTACCTTTTTCAATCATCTTCCTCATTTGACCTCCCCATTCTTCCCTCATCTTCTTCTTCCTTCCCAAAATTTCCATGGAAGACCTCCCTCCAATCCTTTCCTTTCAAAAATCCTAGTAAATTCAATTCTTCTTCATTTTACGATCCGGTTGTACTTTCTTGTTCGGGGCGAAGAGGGGAACGCATCAAGCTAGAGAAATCGTTGTTTCATATCATATTGTTAAAGTAAGTTATTATGACTTTCCTTCAATTAAATGTTCATGAACTATTTGATGTTGTTATAATTGTTGTTTGAGATGTTAGAACACTTTCTTGGAGTTGATAAATGGAGTAATGACCTAGAAATATGTTGTTGTTCATGGAAGTTGATAAAGCGTGTAAGAATATGGTTTGAGTTAGAATAAGAATGTAAACTTGAAATGTGGTGGTGAAATGAGTAGGAAAACAAATTGTAAATAGTCTAGGTTTATACTACTTAGGGTTTAAATGGTTTATAATGATATTAGTAAAGTTAGTAAACCTTTTTATGTTCACAAATCAGAGGGAGCTTGATTTGGGTTTTGTTTCTTTTTTGGGTTGCTGATGAAAACCTGTTACTGATGTCTGATTCTGGTCGTGGCACGAGTCGTGCCCCTTGGCACGAGTCGTGCCCATGGCCAATTCGTGTCAACGATTCGTGATTTAATTGCCATCCTTGCTGATTAAAATGGAGTTGAAGGAGCACGAGTCGTGCCATAAGGCATGAGTCGTGCCCTGTAGGATAACGAGTCGTGCCCTATTAGGGACGACTGTATCTGGAAGGGGTCAAAGGGGACACGAGTCGTGCCCTGGCCTGGTGACTCTTGACCATTTTCTAAGTTGTTTAAACCTAACCTAACTAGGATATAAATGAATTCTCTTTAACCTAGATTAAAGTAGAATACTTTAGCTGCACAACGACATCTTATTTGGTTAAAATGGAATTGTGGAAGTACTTTAAATATTGCTCGGAAAACGCTTGGTAGCCTTGATTGGCAACTTAACCAATGTGACTCCAACTTGGTAAATTGAGCTTGGATTTATAGAGGCCATGTATTATTGTATATTGACTATGTAGGGTTGGTTGATGATACCTTGTTGCCATACTTGAATACATATTCATTGATTGTGCTATGCATAGTGTATTAAATAAATATTGCACTATGATATTGGTTGAACATGAGTATAATTACCATGTGGTTATATTTCTTATCCCTTTTGTGGATTTTATTTCAAGTAACTATTATGTGCTTGAACTTGTGTTAATCAGTTGATGTAGGGGGTATAGCGTAATACGATCAATTATGGAAAGTGTGACCTAATGTGATCGGATTATGTTATACTTGTGACCGTCCCCTTCTGTGGCCACAGATTGGGGTTATAGCATCTTTATTGAGCCAAAAGCCTTACAGAGTTGCTACTATCTCATATGGTTCCCTGAAAATGGGTCTTATAAGAAGTGAATAATGCTCAAGCAGTTCACTAATTAGTGGGGTTTTATTCCCATTGTTGTACGACTATGGTTCAGACGGAAAAAGATAAACCGAGGTAATGTAAGGTGTTTACAGCTTTTCCAATGTGTTATATGCACCTTGTTATGTGTTGCATCTTACTTGGCATATTGCTGCATTCATAATAGCTTGCTGAGATTTATTCTCACCCCTCTACCTTTAATATTTTTAGATCCCGAGACAGGCGGACCGGCCAAGTAAGGACGGAAAGGAGTTTGGAAGTGGTATTTTGGGATTATCGGGGTATGTATAGGTTGCCGTAGAAAGATGTATTTTGGTATAATTTCTTTATGAAGTTTGTGTATATAAAAACTTAGTTTCTACGTTATAACCAAAACCTTTTGTAATTAAACAGGTTTTTACTTTTAAAGTTGTTCAACTCTTCCTCCAATGTGGAGAGGAATGGAGTTATTTTGAAATGATTATGTTAAGTATGTTTAAGTTTGTAAGTTAAATCAAAGTCTTAAAAAATTTAGGATGTTTGAAGTTAGTTTGGGGACGCTCCAGCTCGGGACACGTGTTGGTCCCGGGTCGGGGTCCTCACAAGGGCACCATTTAATGCAGTAATAAGAAACACAACACCAATTGAATTGATTTACACATATATTTGTGATCTAAAGTTAGTTCAAACTCGAGGTGGGAAAAAGTATTTCATTACATTTATAGACGATTGCACAAGATATTGTTATGTATATCTATTGAAAAGTAAGGATGAAGCCTTAGGGGCTTTTCAAACTTATAAGAATGAAGTTGAAAATCAACTTAATGTAAAAATTAAGAAGATTCTAAGTGATAAAGGAGGAGAATACGTTACTCCGTTTAAAAACTAATGTTGGAAATCTGGCATAATTTATCAAACAACAACACCATATACACCTCTGTCTAATGCAGTAGTTGAACGCAAGAATCATACTATTAAGAAGATGATGAATGCAATGTTGATAAGCTCTGGCTTACCCAATAACTTATGGGGGGAAGCCATATTCTATTCCAACTACATTTTTAATAAGATACATAAGAAAGGAATTGATAATACTCCTTACGAATTATGACATAATCATAAGCCTTCTTATAAATACCTCAAAATAAGGGGGTATTTGGCTAAGGTTGAAGGACCTAAGCCTAAGTAAGCCAAGATCGGACCTAAGACGATTGACTACATTTTCATAGGATATGCAAACAATAGTAGTGCATATCGATTTATAGTGCACAAGTCGAAAATTTCTGATATGAATGAAGGAATGACGATAGAATCAAGGAATTCTATATTCTTTGAAAATATCTTTCCTTCTATGGAACGGAAAGAAATAAGTTCTAACAAGAGAACTTATGAAACTGTGAATGGTTATTCTCAAGATAAAGAAGTAGTGGAAGAAGAAGGACCCAGGCGCAATAAGAGGTCAAGAGTTGAAAAATCTTTTGATCCTGATTTTCTTTCTTTCATGTTAGAAAACGAACCTGCAACTGTTAAATAAGGTTTATCCAGTCCGGATGCTCAATTTTAAAAAGAAGATATTAACAGTGAGATAAAGTCAATTATGAATAATTATACATGGGAACTAGTTGATATTCCTCATGCTTACAAAATCATCATCATGTCAGTTTTCATTACACCAAAAGAGAAAAGTAGAATGTACCTCATGCTTACAAAATCATCATCTTTATATATAGTCAAATTAAAAACATTAAACTGGAACAGAGGGAAACAAAAATTATGTCTATGTCCAGGTTTCTTATTTTGAATGATTTCAAATCCACAAAGTAAATCATCATCAAGTCAATTTTTTATTTTTATTTTTTTTGAAATTCCTAAACACCTAATATTAATTATAGTCATCAGATGGTAATTAACCCAATAATTATAAGACAGAAAGATTTAAACCTCATAAAAGATGCTATAAAAGATGCTGCTTGTACACAATCCTTTGGCCATGTCACTTTTCTTTAAGCCAAAAGAGAACCTTCCCTTTATTAAATAAAACCATGTAAACCCTGAAAAAATAAATAAAAAATATACAGTATGCATCTCCAATCTCAGACTGAACCGGCATGTGATAAGTCACGTGCATCCCATCTTCAAACAAGAACGGTAGAATGTACCTACACATTCTTACAAAGTTACAATGTACAAATCCCTTTCTCCCTACATAAAGACAAGGCAAAAACTATATTTTGGTCATTGAATTATTGGCCAATTTAGCAATTTTCAATGTGATTACTAATTTTTTTTATTAGTCAAATATCCTCTCTAAACTCTTTCGGTTTTTCTAGTGTGGTCACTCCATCAATAGTTTTGCTCAAAACTTAGCATAAATTAGTTATATGACCTCACATGCTAATTTTTGTTAGTTTATGACCAAGTTGATGGTGTACATCAGTACATGATTGCTAGGTGGGACATGTGCGGCTCATGTGTTTGGTTAAAGGCGGAGTTTTTACTGCCTATGTCCAGTTAGCGTGCACGTTACATGCTTGATTAAAAACACAATGAAAATTAGTTATGTGGCGACATATAATTAATTTTCATTAAGTTTTTAACGAAATTATGGGTGAAAAGTATAAAATTGAAAAAAATTTTAGTGAAAACATTTGCAAAAAGAAAGTTCATTGATCACATTAGAAATTGGCTTTATAGTTTAATGACCAAATCATTATTTTTGCCTAAATACAAACACTTCCTTCATCATTTTACTTGTCCTTTTAAAATTATACTTCCTATATCTCAGAAAATTTTATCTCAAAAAACTCTGATTTTTATTGTCAACACAATTGAAATTTAATAATGATTATACAAAAATCTAATTACTCCTATGCAAAATATAAGTATTATTGATAGTATTTTTAACCATGAATCAATAATATTTTTAAAAATTGCATAGAAACATTTAAAATTTCATTTGTAGTCAAAATTTTACTAAGTTGACCCTGCAAGGCCAAGTGAGACAACCTTTCTAAACAGAAAAAGTATTTTATTTGCTAAACTCTATAATTTAGAAAATTTATAAAATACATAATATATAATGAGTATGGCAAGTGATATAAAATTTTTATTTTTATTTTTATTTTTGGATTTTGTACTTTGTTATTTTTCAATGAATGCCAAAAAATTATATTATATTAAATGATTATATATATATATATATATATATATATATATATATATATATATATATATATATATATATATATATATATATATATATATATACACACACACACACACACACCACTTTCAGAATAATATGAAGATATTCAAATTTTCATAATTTTTTTTGTCAAAGTTCAATTTAATTGACTATATGCGACAACTATTTCATGACAGGGGGAGTACTACCCTAAAATGGGATTCAATTGCAATACTTATAAGAACAATTCATTTACTATTGTTTACATCACTTTCTATTTTTTATTTTATTTTTCACAATACAACACCTTATATTTTTTCTTAGTACTCGTATACTCGCTTTGTTTCAAAATGATTTTTCCATTTTTTTTGTTAATACGAATATGATTTAAGTAATAATTTTAAGTTAATCTAACTATCCTAATTAACATCTAAAAATTATTATCGATAGTATTTATAATGGTGTATTAATAAAAAGTTTTAACTTTTAATTATAATAATTAAATTAACATAAATTAACTGCTCAAAATACTTTTGTGCTAACAAGATAATAAAGGCCAAAATACAGGTACCCCAAAGTATCCACGATTCCCACTTTGCATCCCCATTTCAAAAGTCGATCTGTTTGATATCTAAACTTTCAAATTGTCCCACTTTTCACTCTAACATTAACGAATGTTAGAAAAACTAGCGTCGATCATGTGCATATCATGTATGAGCTATTATAGTCTTTAACCTAAATAAAAATAATTATAATATTAGAATTTTTCACAAGATGATAATAATAATAGATTAAAAGTATAATAATTTTTATACATTAAATTTCTAGTTTTTTATTATTATTTAATTTTTAAAATAAATAGATTCATTATTAAATAAATTGATAAAATATTTTCTTATTTTTATTGAGTTAATATTGTATTTTTTAATTTATTTTACATGACTAGAGTGTCAAAATAAATAATTTTTTATTAAATAAAATTGATCATTATTTTACATTTTTTAGATTATAATATTAAATTTTTTTAACTCGAGATGATAATAATAGTAATAATGTATTAAAAATTATAAAAAAATATTTTTATTACATTAAATTTCTTGTTCTTATTTTATTTTTTAAATAAATAAATTTATCATTAAACAAATAAATATAATATTTTTATATTTTTTATTCAATTTTTTTGTTTAATGTACATGGCTAGAGTGTGAAATAAATAAAAAAAAATAAATGTTAAAATGTGAATGACTGAAATAGCCCTCACATTGTGGGTCGTGGAGTCCAAACCAAGAAAGGATAGGAAATAAAATTGAAATAATTCTAGGATTTCTAAGGATTATTTTTTGAGTATGATTAGGAAATAATAGTATTTTTGGGTTTTCTACTTAGATTAAGTTTTGAACTTGTATTCCTGTATAAATCAAGTGATGTATATAATTATTGTGTGCTAGAGAAATTAGCTAGAGAGAATATGTAAAATCCACAAAAAAAAAAAGTCAAAAGGCATTGGTATTTATTTAGGGTGCTTTTAAGGCAATCCATGAATGGCCTATGTTATGTGTAGGGGTTGTATGGGTAGTGTGTGTTTACATAGAGAAAGTGATAATATCGTAGAAAAGTGCATGGGCTTTGATTGTAACATCTCATATTATGATATTACTGAATATCCTGCCTTATTAGTGCCGTTAGATGTAGTCCAATTGCGAGATTCGATTGAAAGATTATGGCTACTCGAAATTGATTGAATGTAGACTGCAGGAACAGGGATCAGAAATGAGGACCGCATGAAAGCCGAGATGACCTCTCCTCATCATACGCGGCCAGGTCGGCCTACGATGAGCCGGGGAGGAGGTAAGAGACAAATGGAGAAATCTGTCATGGTTTGATAGCCGAGGAGGCCTCCTCGTCGTCAAGGGAGCTCCAGCTCGGCCTTGGAGGGAGGTCTCCCTCGGTCTTGTGTTAGGCCTTAGTCATTTCGCCTGCTGGGTCTATGTTGACCTAAGGGAATGACGAAGTGGCTTGGTACGAGGAAACTCATTTCCTTCCTTGTATATGAGACTTGATGGATTATGTTTAGGGCCCAATCCACTTGGGCCTGGCCCGGACTAGCCCAAATTCGTATCTCGATTTATACTGTTCATTTTCGTTTTTAAATCATAATTACTATTGTTATGTTATTTGTTTGTTTATAATATTATGCTTTGTATAATAAGTCAACTTTTCAACAGAAACTAATGGTGGAGGGCACCAAAAGTAATTATAACCATATCAATTTATGAGTTGCAATTAGAGAGGTGTATGATTTGCAGTTGAATGTGTGACAGTATAACATTTTGGATGTATTTTGGGTGATATAAGCATGTTATAAATCTAAATTATTAAGTTTTGCAATCATCAATCGTATTCACTTCATGCTAAAATGAATGTGATTTTTTTTAGATATGCACTTAATCAATCAAGTTTTTTTTTTTTTTTGTAATATTTATTTTAAAACGAAGTTAATAATTTGATACATGGTTTAGTGTTCCAATATACTGTTTTGATTTATTCAAGAACAACTTAGACTCCAGCCGTTCATGTTTTTTTATAGAGCAGTTCATGGTTGGATATTGTAAAATGTAATAAATGGGTGGGAGAAATTGAAAAATTTGGATGATCTAATTTACTACCGGACAAAAGGATGTTAAAGAACGGAAAATAGAGAACGAAAATGATATTTTGTTTTCACAAGTAGGTAATAGTGTCAGATATACAGTAAACTTTTTGCCATTTACTATTCTCTTTTTCGCTTAACTATGGTTAAGTCTTGAAAAATAGAGATTTAGTTAGTAAATTCTCAATCATTGATTTTTTTAATTCTTCCACTTGTTATAATACTACAAGCATTATTTATTTATGAGGCATTTACCAAATAATCTCTCTAAAGAAACAATACTACTTCCTAAGACAATTTATAATTTGCTTAACCATTTAGTCCCTAATTTAATAACTACACCTTCCCAACATTTTAATAAGTTCACCCTCCTATCATTTCACTAAATCCACTCTCTTTAACAATTTAATTTCTCTCCAACCACCCTCACCTTAGGTCATCCCCTCCCCATCTTCTCCGGTCAACAACTCCGACAACCATCAATTCGGCGACCAACTCCGGAGATATTTTTTATTTTTTTTACGTCGGCGACCTCTCCGGCGACCATACAACTGAGAACTTAACTTATCAGTAAGTTCTCAGTTGTCAACTAAACTACTAAGAACACAATTAACTCCGGCGACTACCAACTCCGGTGACCACCAACTCCGGCGACCTCTCCGGCGACCAATCAATTGAGAACTTAACTTATCAGTAAGTTCTCGGATGTCAACTAAACTACTAAGAACACAATTAACTCCGCCGACTACCAACTCCGGCGACCACCAACTCCGGCGACCTCTCCGGCGACCAAACAACTAAGAACTTAACTTATCAGTAAGTTCTCAGTTGTCAACTAAACTACTAAAAACACAATTAACTCCGGCGACTACCAACTCCGGCGACCACCAACTCCGGCGACCTCTCCTGCGATCAAACAACTGAGAACTTAACTTATCAGTAAGTTCTCAGTTGTCAACTAAACTACTAAGAACATGATAAACTCCGGCGACTAAACAAATCCGATGACTAAACAATTGAGAATTTATCAGTAAGTTCTCAATTGTCAACTAAACAACTAAGAGCACGATCAACTCCGGCGACCTATCTGGCGGCCAAACAACTGAGAACTTAACTTATCAGTAAGTTCTCAACTGTCTCCACTAAGAACACGATCAACTCCGACGATCACCAACTCCGACAACCAAACAACTGAGAACTTATCAGTAAGTTCTCAGTTGTCAACTAAACTACTGAGAACGCGATCAACTCGGGCGACCACCAACTCTGGTGACCTCTCTGGCGACCAAACAACTGAGAACTTAACTTATCAGTAAGTTCTCAGTTGTCAACTAAACTACTAAGAACACGATTAACTCCGGCGACTAAACAAATCCGATGACTAAACAATTGAGAATTTATCAGTAAGTTCTCAGTTCTCAACTAAACAACTAAGAACACGATCAACTTCGGCGACCTATCTGGCGGCCAAACAACTGAGAACTTAACTTATCAATAAGTTCTCAACTGTCTCCACTAAGAACACGATCAACTCCGACGATCACCAACTCCGGCAACCAAACAACTGAGAACTTATCAGTAAGTTCTCAGTTGTCAACTAAACTACTAAGAATGCGATCAACTCCGGCGACTAAACAACTGAGAACTTATCAGTAAGTTCTTAGTTGTCAACTAAACTACTAAGAACGCTATCAACTCCGGTAACCAAACAACTGAGAACTTATCTCAGTTGTTAACCAAACTAGTAAAAAAAATTAAAAAAATGTTTGCCAAGTGAAACTTTTAACAAGACGTAGTTTCTAGAAATCATATTATATTATTTCCGTCTCAAAATAAATGTCTATTTTTTCAAATATACATTTAATTTAATTAAGAGAAAATTTGATTTTTTTTAATATTCAAACAGAGGAAATAATTATTTTCCCTTTTTTTTTTTAAAATTAAAATATACTCCCTCCGTCCCAATAGTAGCTTCCCATTTTGCCATTTTGGGTGTCCCGTTAATAGCTTCCACTTTCCTTTTTTGGCAAAATAATCTTTACTATTCCCTCCACTCATTCTCTCTCCTACATTATTTTAATACTCACAACACAATTATAATTTACTATTCTCTCCACTCATTCTCTCTCCTATTTTCAAATTACACTCACAACATTTTTTCTTCCCTCCCATTTTCTTAATTTGCGTGCTTGGCAAAAAATGGGAAGCAATTGTTGGGACGGAGGGAGTATTAATTATTTTCCATTTTCTCTGCATAACTAGCATATCCATGGTCGCACAATTTTGATGCAATCATTCTTAAAGAATCCAAATTACGAGCAAATCCATAATCTTTATCCATTTTATCAAAGAAGAGACTACGTGAGTCGGTCTGCCAGCTCTAACCAGACGATCAATTGATTCTTCAAAAGTTTTGGGACCTGAAACCCCATGGCTAGCCACAAGAACTTCATGAATTGCCTTGAAATCTTTCCGACGGCCAAAATAGTCAAGAAAGTAAGGCAATGATTCGTCAGTGAGCTTAAAATTGGGTCTCGAGGAAACCCATTTGTGAAAATCAAGAGTCGAACGGTCGGCATTCAGAGAAAGATTAAGTGTCTCGAGGATCAAGGAAGGGGTTAATGTAATGTGAGAGAAGATGAGATCGAGGCGCTGAGAGAGAAGGAGAACCTGGTCTTTGAGGAGCTCTGAGGACAGGGCAAGAGCGATATCTTGTTACGAATTTCCTTGAAACGGGATCGGGTGAGGGCTATTTTTGTGTCGGACGAGAAGGGTGCGAAGGCGGAGAAAATGGTGGGTTCCGATGGGCAGGAGAGAGAAAGTAGGGTTGTAGACACTGCCGATAAAATATTAATCAAAGTATGAAATCTCCAAAAGTAAATCTGCCGGAGTTGAGGAGGGAGACGAACGCCGGATTTGAAGAGGGAGACGTTCGCCGGAGTTTGGGAGGGAGACGGTCGCCGGAGAGAGAGGGAAGGGGTTCGCCGGAGGTGGGGGGAAGTCGCTGGAAGTTGGGGAGGGGGAGGGGTGGTGACGGGAGAGAGGTAGTAGAGAGAGAAAGTGTGTGTGTGTGTGAGAGTGTGTGTGTTTGTGACTGGGTGGGTGGGGAGGGGAGGGGGTATAATTTTATATCATTTAAATTAAGTGAGGGATTATATGGTATGAAAAAATATTTTTTAGGATTAAAAAGTAAATTAAGAAATAGGTTGTCTTAGAATATACTCCCTCCGTCTCAGCGAAAGAGCCATTTATTTCCTTTTTGGGAGTCCCATTTAAAAAGCCACTTTCCCAAAAAGGAAACCTTAAATCACTATTCTCTCCACTCATTCTCTCTCCTACTTTACTTTTACACTCACAACATTCTCTTTCTTACATCACCTCCCACTCATTCTCTCTCCTATTTAATTTTTCATACTCACAACATTTAAACTTTTTCTCTTTCCTACATCACATTTCTTATTTTGCGTGCCCGGCTAATTTGATGGCTCTTTCGCTGAGACGGAGGGAGTAGATTAGATATTATTGAGAAACTATTATGACGTAATTTTCTCTTTATTTATAAAAAATAAGGCCATCCGATTCATATGCACACTCATAATTATTTCTCCCCCCTTGCCTAACTAATTATTTGATACCTTATGCGACACTTTTCGTCTGTGAACTCATGATGTCCTCTCCTCTGTACTTTTATCCATGCTTGTCTTCCCATTTTCAACCAATATTCCCTCTCTAAAAAAGCCCATCCCTCCATTTCTTCATCCCAATTCAATGCCTAATCATTTCTCATTCTCCCCATCCTTCTTACTCATCGTAATCTTCTGCTTCAGTGCCTCCTCAACATTGGCAGCCGTGTCACCGCCCGGTATGTCAAATTCTCTCTCTCTCTCTCTCTCTCTCTCTCTATAATTCAATTAAAGAATTTCCTAATTAATATATCCACATACAGTATGTTACATATTTTACTAAGTTTATTGAATTTTTGATCTCAGGCGGAGGTTTCGCAACCGGGGTTATTGATTTAGGAGGACTATTAATCCGACAAGTATCGTCATTCGACCTAATCTGGGCAACATCGGACGGCGCAACCTTCTACGAACCTTCTTCAAATTCATTACCAGAAGGATTTTACCCGTTAGGTTCCTCCGTCAATTCAATCAACCTTCAACAAGCCGGCTACGTTGTTGTTGCTAAGGATGTTACAGATGGCTGTATTTTGAAACCTCCGATTGATTACACTCTGGTTTGGAGTAGTAATTTTAATGTTTCCAAAATCGGAAATGGTCATGTTTGGTTTCCAATACCTCCCAATGGGTACAATTCTGTTGGGTATGTTGTTACGAACTCGTCGGAAAAGCCATCGCCGGAGAAAGTCCGGTGTGTTCGGTCGGATTATATTGACGTGGCGGTTGCTGATACGTGGGTTTGGGGACCAGGAGATGGGTTCAATGTGCATGGCTCGAGACCACGATCACATGATGACAAGGCTATACTCACGGGCACGTTTGTAGCCCATAATGGTGGGTCCGGATCTAGTGCTCCAATTATTGCTGGTTTGAAGGGTAAATTATCTAGTATGCCAAGTTTGGACCAAATTAAATCATTGGTCCAAACTTGTTCTCCGATAATTTATTTTCATCCGGACGAACAGTTTTTACCCTCCGGAGTGGAATGGTTTTTTCAAAACGGGGCACTTTTGTATCACAAAGGCGACGAATCGAATCCGAGTCGAATCGACCCGAATGGCTCGAACCTCCCACAGGGAGGTCCGAATGACGAAAAATACTGGCTTGACCTACCAATCGATGGTTCCGCCAGTGATACAGTCAAAAAAGGTAATTTACAGAATGCGGGTGGATATTTACATGTTAAGTCCATGAACGGAGGGACATTTACGGATATTGCCATTTGGGTATTTTATCCTTTTAACGGAGGAGCTAGGGCTAAAGTGAAGTTTGTGAACATTGGGTTAGGAAAGATAGGAGAACATGTTGGTGATTGGGAACATGTAACGTTGAGGATTAACAACTTCGACGGCAAATTATCTAGTGTGTTTTTTTCGCAACATAGCGGGGGCCAGTGGGTCGACGCATCTCAACTCGAGTACTACGATGGAAGCAAGAAACCAATTGTGTACGCGTCACTGCACGGGCATGCGGCATACCCTCACGCGGGATTGGTGTTGATAGGTGGTGGAGGAGGGGTAGGAGTTAGGGATGATAGTGCAAAGAGTAAATATATGATGGATACAGGGGTAAATTATGTGGTGGTTGCAGCAGAGTATTTGGGGTCAGCAGTAGTTGAACCACCATGGTTGAACTATGCTAGAGCATGGGGTCCAAAAGTTGACTATGATCTTGAAGATGAAATTAGGAAAGTGGAGAAGGTTTTACCAGGTATATTGAAGAAAGTATTTGAAAAATTAGTTAGGGGTATACCTCCTGAGGTGTTGTTTGAGGATGGGCCCACTGGCCCTAAAATGAAAGTTAATTGGAGTGGTGATGAGAGGGGTTGGGATTGACTATGTTTACATATTCTGTTTATAGTAATTTTTAATACAAAGATTAAAAATATGACTGTTCTTTGTTTGAGTTCAATTTTTAAATGATATTATTACATATCAGCCTTGTTATCTAATCATATTTGATAATAAATATATTATCTTTGTAACGAAATAAATGATCAAAAAATTTGCTTCTTTTGATCAGTATTATGAGCGAGTTTCAAAAAAATTTGCTTCTTTCGATCAGTATCATGAGCAACAACAACAAAGTCTTAGTCCCAAAATAATTGGAGTCGGCTAATGGACGAATTGACGAATATCATAAGCGAGTTTCCAAAAAATTTTACTTGTTCAAAAATTTGGTTTGGTTTGAGGTGGGAGGAGAGGGAGGAAGGAATTATTTGGGGTAGGGATACGGACAAACTCAACGTTTTGACTTCTGATAAGAAAATCTGGGTGGGTTAGAAAGTGGGCAGGTGGTGACATTGTTGCACCGCCGAACAATAATATGGAGTATTGCGTACTCACTTCGAATTTGGAATGTTGAAATTTGAAAAAAAAAAAAAAAACCATAAAATATTTTAATTTTTCTAAAAGAATACATTTTCATAATTATTTTAATTATTTTTTATAGAATACAATCATTGAATGTTTGAACTGCCTGTCAAAGTGTTAAATTATTTTAACACCAATGAGTGAGTGGTTGCCAACTGTTATACTCCCTCCGTCCCAAAATGTTTGTCCCATTTGATTTTTTTGTTGAACTTTGATCACAAATATATGACAATTTAATTATGTTCATGAAATTCTAAAAATTTCTATTGATTCACCATTAATAATATTATCAACAACAACATTTAGAATTTTGTGAACATGATTAATCTTTCATAAATTTGTGGTCAAAATTCAACAAAAAAGTCAAATGAGACAAACATTTTGGGATGGAGGGAGTATAAAATAGTTCTAAAAATTTAGAAATAATTTAAAATAAATTATTTCTTGAAAATAAAAAATAGAAGGAGATGAATATGAAGAGACGGAAAATAAAGAGGGTGCTACTATTTGCACTACCAAATTTGAAAAAATAGTGTAAACAATCTTGATATTCTAAAAAGTTGTCATTGATTAGTTTTTGAAGTTTGGACCAAATAATTCACATATTTTTATTGATAGGCCTTAAATTTCAATGTTTCACATTTTTTTTCTCCATTATATTTTGCTATTTTTATAATTTTACAAGTTACATAAATTTATTTATTTGTAATTTTAATAAAAATGTAATATTGTTTTAATCTCAATTTTTTATAATAAATATTGCACTGTTTTTTAAATTTGTTATAAAATAAACATTGCATTTTAAAAAATGAAAATAATTACTCCCTCCGTCCATTTACATACTTCACTTACAAAGTTCACTTTGTTTCTTTCCTAAAAATTTCCTAAAAAGAAAACTTTATATTATTAAAATAATAACCCTACCCCACTATAATTTACTATTTCCTCCACTTATTCTCTCTCCTACATTATTTTAATACTCACAACACCATTATAATTTACTATTCCCTCCACTCATTCTCTCTCCTATTTTACTTTCACACTCACAACACTTTTAATATAATACTCCCTCCTTAATTTACGTGAGTACAGTAACCGTGAACTAACAAAATGGACGGAGGGAGTATATGATGTAATTGATTGCAGCGGAATAAAAGAAATAGTAACCGGATAGGCAATTAATCGAAACAACGACTAATTGACCCAATTCAAATCCACGGATTAGGGTTTGGCAAGATTAACACCTAAAAGATGAGAACCTCGAAGAACAGAAGGAATCCACCTTCTCGAAGGAATCCACCTCCAACAAACCAATGAAGACTTACAATTGCAAAGCAATCAAAATAATTTATCAAAATTCAAAACTCCCAAATAAAATCCCTACAAGAGTATTTATACTCCCAACAATAACCTAAAATCCTAAGGAAAACGAAATTAAATAAAGTACCAAAATACCCTTACAAAATCCTTTTAAAAACTGGAAAAGAAACAAATCTGCTGAAAATCCGACGCCATCACGACTCGTGCTATATATCACGAGTCGTGCCCTGCTCAATCCAATCGTGATACGAATCGTGTTCTTTGATACACTCGTGCTGCTTTGTGTCACGAGTCGTGCCCATTCTTTGTTCCCGGCTACGCCACTTGTTCTGGTCTTTGGTTCTTGCTACATCATATACTCCCACTTGAAAAGGATTCGTCCCACGAATCCGAGCAAGCATAAAAAGAACATCCACAGGAGTGTTTAGGCCGGGGTTTGAATATGCAAGTTTTCGATCTTTCGCCCGTTCTCCCCTTTAGAGCGAAGAACTGAAACAATAAATTTAGAAATACAAAGAGAACTAAGTCTTTTCTCCTTTCCTTTGCAACCACCACTCCCACGTCCTTGATGGGCACAAAACGAACCGACGCCCATGCTTAACCAACTGTATATCATTAGTACGCCCACAATGCATAGACCTAACATCAAAATGCCATGGCCTCCCCAGCAACAACTGGCAAGCGCTCATATCCACAATGTCATAACTAATCACATCCATATATTCGCCAATAGCAAAAGGAATGAGACAACGATGTGTAACCTTCAAAGAGCCGGCATTGATCCGCCAACAACATAAGGAGATGGATGTTTACGCACCTCAAGCTTAAGCTTATTAAATAAACCACATGCCATCGAGTCTCACTGCTTCCACTATCAATAATAATGCGTACTGCCATATCATTGACCTTACCCATTGTACGAAATATATTATGTCGAGTAGGATTAACCTCCTCCGCGGAAGTAGGCAACAAAAGTTTACGAACCACAAACGATTTATGGTCCTCGCATTCAGCATCATCCCCATTAAGATCGATATAAACGATCTCACCATTACCATCATCATCACCATCCTCCCGATCCATCATATTAACATTCTTTCGAAGAGGACAACCACTGGAAATATGATCTGCCTGCCCACATTTAAAACACTTGGTGCCATAGTTTTTGGCATAAGGATTTACGTTCTGTTGACCACCAGTAGCAGGGGCAGCGGTCTTTTTAGCCGGAACAACAGCTGGATTTGTTTGTCGGCCTATAACAGGCTTAGAACCTACACCATGTGTTGTCTCTTTGGCCATAATCGCATTACCAACAGAAGAACAAGAAACTCCACTCCCAAGAGTAGTAAGCTGACGTTCAACTGTTGAAGCCCGATCAATAGCCTCATCCAAAAAGTGAACTGGTGTCAACTCAACCTGATTTCGAATGTCAACACGAAGCCCAGAAATATACCTAGCAGTTAATTGTGCATCCGACTCAGACAAATCATTACGTGCAGACCAAGAGTGAAATTCATTCGTGTACGCACCAACCGATTTAGTACCCTGTTCACACTCCAAAAATTTCCGATAAAGTTTTTGTTCAAAATCAGCGGGTAAAAATCGTTGCCTCAAAGCTTGTTTCATCATAGGCCACTCAGTAATCATTGGTCGGTTGTTACGAATATTTTGGGTGCGTAATTGCTTCCACCAAGCAGATGCACCAACCCTCAATTTATAAGCCACATAAGGAACTTGTCGTTCCGCAAGAATATTCATTAAAGCAAAATATTTTTCTACTTCTTCTAGCCAATCAGAAAACTCAATCATATCCAATTCACCAGTAAAGAAAGGCAAATCAGCTTTAATTTTAGGGGATTGTTCATAAATAAGATTACCTCCGACTGGATGACCACGACGATTAAAAGCCCCACGTTCGACACGTTCATCCTGTCGATCTGTCCTTTGACCCAGATTGCCAATACCAACTTGCAAAGCCTGCAAAGCCTCTGTCAACAATCTAATCCTTTCGGCGTGTTCCGCTTCTCTTTGCTCTTCGCGTTCAACACGCTCTGCCTCGCATTGCTCCAAATCATGTTTGAATCGTTCTAGCACAGCAGCCAAATCACCGGGGTTTGCTTGATTAATTCCTTGATTGTTGGCCATCTTTCTCCTAGGATCGTCCGAGCTCTGATACCAATTGATGTAATTGATTGCAGCGGAATAAAAGAAATAGTAACTGGATAGGAAATTAATCGAAACAACGACTAATTGATCCAATTCGAATCCAAGAATTAGGGTTTGGCAATATTAACACCTAAAAGATGAGAACCTCGAAGAACAGAAGGAATCTACCTTCTCGAAGGAATCCACCTTCAACAAGCCAATGAAGACTTACAATTGCAAAGCAATCAAAATAATTTATCAAAATTCAAAACTCCCAAATAAATCCCTACAAGAGTATTTATACTCCCAACAATAACCTAAAACCCTAAGGAAAACGAAATTAAACAAAGTACCAACCTTACAAAATCCTTTTAAAAACTGGAAAAGAAACAAATCTGCTGAAAATCCGACGCCATCACGACTCGTGCTATATATCACGAGTCGTGCCCTGCTCAATCCAATCGTGATACGAATCGTGTTCTTTGATACACTCGTGCTGCTTTGTGTCACGAGTCGTGACAGGGGTCACGAGTCGTGCCCGTTGCTGTTCCCAGTATATGCCCTTGTTCCTGGTGTTGGTTCTTGCTACATCATTTTAGTACAATTGTACTATTGTGAAAGTCATATATAAATAAATAAAATATAATATAATATTATTTTAAAATGTTGACAAATTAAATATGATATTTCTATGGGACGAGTGGATAAAGTATTTAAAAAGATATTAGATTCTCAAATTAAATGAATATGTAGATGTCTAAATTAAGGGGGAGTGTATAGTAATTGACGCCGAGTGTTTAATGCAGGAGTTCGTTCTAATGGCCGGAAGCAATGATGATCAGCGAAAGGTTCTAGAAAATGAAGGAGATATGGGTATAGGTGGAATTCAGAATGAAGAGATGATGAAATTATTCAGGATGTTTGTACATAATATGGAGACTAGAGGATCAGTTCCGAATCAACCTGAGGGATGTCAAAGTGATGGATTGGAAAGATTTGTGAAGATGAACCCACCGAGCTTTAACGGAGATCCGGATCCGTTAAAGGCAGAAAAATGGTTAGAGAAAATGAACAAAATCTTTGAGGTTATGAAAAGTCCCAACGAAGAGAAAGTTAGATATGCCGTTTTCAAACTTGAAGGTCCAGCTGATCAGTGGTGGCAGATTTTGAAGGAAAGTTGGGAGCGGGATCATACGCCCCAGAATTGGGATAATTTCACCCAGCAGTTCGAGAATTATTTCATTTCAATGGTTACAAGGGACAAGAAGGAGATCGAATTCTTAGGACTAGAACAAGGGAACATGACGGTGAATCAGTATTTAGGCAGGTTTGAGGAATTAGCTCGGTGTTGCCCTCATTTAGTATCGCATGAAGCGAGAAGAGTTCATAGGTTTGTAAAAGGTTTGAGGATTGAGTTTAGGAAGAAATTATTGATTGATAGCTTCACCAATTTTCAGACAGCCATAGATAGAGCATATAAGATCGAGAATGACATTGAGGAAAGTAGTGAAAGATCCGGAAGTGGGGTTAGAAATAAACCAAGGTATCTAGGACAAGGATCCAAAATCACCAGAGGAAAACCAAGGGCTTCAACGTCAGAGAGTATGAGAGGAGAACTTGTTGTAGCTTCTTCGTCTAGGCCAATATCCAAACAGTATGGGATGATTTGTAAATTTTGTAAGAGGATTGGACATACCGAAGATCAGTGTTGGAGTAAGCACGGAAGGTGTATTAATTGTGGAGCAATGGGACACTTTAGGAGGAATTGCTCAAGGTTGCAGCGCGGACGAGCTTCAAGCAGCGGTCAGCGGGGTGGACAACAAAGAGGTGGTACCAAAAGAGATAAGGAAGGGAAACCAAAAGAGAAGGTCCAAGGTCGAGTATGTGTTTCGTGCCTAGGAGAGATAGCTCCCTCAGAGGTCACTAGAGGTATATTACCTGTCTCAAAAGTTAGGGGTCATATTTTATAGATCCTGTTTCATATCATTTATGTTTGACATCACATTTTGCTTCTATGTGGCATACATTGCTTGAGATTTGTTTTATGTGTTAGAGGTTTCTACTCTTATGAGGGAATACCTCGAATCTTCTTTGGTTTACCACGATGGTGATGTGGTTATAGCTGGGCATGTATTGCCAGTTGATTTGGTATAATTACCAATTTGTGATTTTGAGATATACTTGACCTGGATGGGTAAGTAGTTGTTGTGCATTGGTAGACTATCATAAGAAGTGAGTCTCCTTTTCTATGCCTAATTTGCTTATATAGGTATTTGATACAGATAAACCTTAGGTGGTAATTTTGTTAAATATGCGTTAAAGCCAGAAAATTTGGTTAAAAAGTGTAAATGATATTTGGTATGTGTTAGACTTGCATAAGAAGTCTTTCCAGAAATTTTATGTGCTAGTTGTGAGTAGATGGAAATTGTGTTCCATCAAAGTATCTCATGTGTTGATTCTAAGTATGATAATCAGAATTTTAATCCTTATCTTGACGGCTTTATGGTAATTATGATTGATGACCTCTTTGTTTATTTAAAGTTACGAGAGGATCATGAGGATCATTTGTGAGTTGTGTTATTTGCCTGTAGTGGGAATTCATCGTTTGAGAAGTTTAGCAAATGTGAGTTGGCTCGCGAAGATTTTACATTTTGGGTTCTATAGTCTTAAGCCTGAAGGTTACCATGGATCTTGCGAGGATTGAGTCCGTGATCTTTGGGTTGGCAAGTGCTATCGAAGGAGATTTTTAAGGAATTCTTGAGAATTGAAAAAAAAAAATTGTTGCTTTAGTTAACTCTAAAGGATGTATAAATGGTGTATGATGTAATAAGGATGAATCATATTGATAGAGATGGAGAATAGATTGACTATAGATCCAATTCTTACCTTACCTAGTGGATGTGAGGACTTTGTGAATTTCACGTGCGTATTAAAGGAAGATTAGGTTGTGATATTATGAGAATTGGGAAAGTAATAGCGTATGCTTCGAGGAAGTTGACTTAGATAAAGCGGAATTTTCTTATCCTCTACTCGAGAGTGGCTGCAATTGTTTTGCGTTATTTAAAGTGGAGACCTTATCTTTATGAAGCTCTATTTGAGATTTGTTACCGATCTTAAGAGTTGGAAGATTTAGCTACTCGAAAGGAAGAGATTAGAGGACTATCCAGATTCTGTAAGAATAGGTTGTGTGTTGTGGGATAGATTTCCTTTCAACTTGAGAAGTTAATTAACCTTAGCAAGTTGCGTATAATAGTAGTTTTTAGTTAGCATTGAATGAGTACTGTATGAAGCATGGTATGGAAAAATTATTTGCATGATCCCTCGTTGTTTGGTGTTCTTTAACTAATGTGGATTAAGCGGATCTGACTTATGTGGGAGAACCATTGAGAGTTATTAGCATCGCAAGTCCGAAATTAAAATTTTAGAGTATTCAGGTTGTGAGATGTATAGAAGAATCATGCCATTGAGGACTATTTGAAAGTGTAATTTGAAATGCGTAAGAGGTAACCTTTGTTATTTGATCCTTAAGGTAAGCACGTTTAAAATTCGGAGTGAATTTTCTTTAAGGGGGAGTGAGTATAACGACCCTAACCCTAGGCACTATTTTAGCATCTCATTATATGTTTTATATTAATTGTTGACTTTATGTGCTTACTTTATGTTCTTGATTTTTATGAAAGGTTAGGATGGTTGTGAAATAACTTTGAAGCCATAGGATTTAATTGGAAATAAAATGAAGTAGTATGATGGAGTTATAATAAAATAAATAAATAAAATATTATGAGTGGGTGAGGTGTCTTTGTGAAAGAATTAGAAGTTGAGGTATTAGTTACATTCTCTAGATCTTGGAGGGCTTAATTGCATTTTGGGGATAGATGTTATTAAATTGAGGTATGGAAGGCCATACTCTTACTTTTTCCCTCACCTCCTTCTTCATTTAACCTCCTCATTCACTCATCATCTTTCTTATCTTTTCTCCTTCATTTTCTCCATGGGAGAAACCTCCATAAATCCTCCCTTTTAAAAATGGTAGTAAATTCAATTCTTCTTCATTTGGCAATCCGATTGTACTTCCGGGTTCGGGGCAACTAAGGGAGCTTATCAAGTTAAGAAGATTCTTAATCCATCTCATATTTGCTAGGTAAGTTATTATGACTTCCTTCTAAATATTGCTCACTTTATGTGTTAATGAATATTTTGTGGAAAGAAAATGATTGTGGTATTTTTGAATAATGTTATTTGGGTTAAGGTTTAATCAAGGTTGAATTAATTTTGGTTGTAAAATGGTGATCTAAGTGGAAAGAAGAGTGGTATAGAGTAATTGTGAATGTTAATGATTTAAGAGTAAGTATTGAATTTGGGTTTTGGTCAATATTCTAGAATAAAGTAAGTGAAGAAAATGGTTAGTATGGTATTATGGAGTTATTGTTAGTAGATATGTCCATCTTACTTTGATTTGGAAAATGTTGAGCATATTTCAATTGGGTAGAAAGAAGTAGAAGGGGATTTAATATACTTTCAATGATGTGAGTTATTATGATTTTCCTTCATAACTAGTTCATGAAATGCTTGGTTTTGTTATTGTGTTATTATCATTGTTATTGATGATTAGAGCACTTTCTTGGAGTTGAGGAATGGGCTAAGAAAACAAATATAGTGTTGTTGATCATGAGGAATTGATAAGGAGCAAGAGGGTATGATTTAAAGTGAATTAAGGATATTAAACTTGAATTGTGATGGTAAATGTGAGAGTTAATTAAGTAAGTAAAAATAGTTGGGTTCTTCTTAATTGTTTGAAAAAGGTATGAAAGAGTTAGGAATAAATGGTTATTGTTAATGATGAAATTTTGGTTTAGTGTTTGGTTCAGCTGCAGAATTTGGGGTTTTCAGGCATGGGCGGTCGCCCATGTTGGGCTGAGCGGCCGCCCATCCATCCAGCCTTTTGGTCTCCAGTTTCCCTAGCTTGGGCGGTCGCCCGAAGTGTTGTGAGCGGACGCCTATGTGCCTCTTGGGCGGTCGCCCATACCCCCCTTGGGCGGTCGCCCATGCCACCAGATTTCCTTCAGTTTCCTTTCTTGCTGATTTTTACCAACAACCACTTAGCAGGATTCCTAACCATTTCAAGATAGTGGAACCTAATCTACCCCGGATATGAAATAATCCTTTTTAGCCTAGGTTAAAGTAGAATACTTTGGCTAGGCCATGATGTCATTATTTGGTCAAAATGGAATAATGTGAGTAGTTTGAATATTGTCCGAAAAAAGGGTTGTTAAGCTTGATTCGTACTTCACCAAAGTGGTTCAAACTTGGGAAGTAGATCTTGAACTTTTATTAAGATTATTCATGGTTGAGTAATGACTTCGTAGGAATGGTTTATGGTTCAGGGTGGCCTTACTTGCTCCCATACCCTTGGTGATTAGTTTGAATAGTGTAGAGGCTATAAGTTACACTATTGCGTTAGTTAAGAGTGTATATGTATTACATCATTGTATTGTATCCCCGTGTGACCTATTTGGCACATTGTTATATCGTATCCCAATTGTGGATTATCTGGCATGTTGATTATATCATATCCCAATGGTGGATTATCTGGCATGTTGATTATATTGTATCCCTATTGTGGATTATCTGGCATGTTGATTATATTGTATTCCTATTGTGGATTATTTGGCATGTTGATTATATTGTATCCCTATTGTGGATTATCTGGCATGTTGATTATATTGTATCCCAAGTGTGGATTATTTGGTTATATTATTACCTTACTTGAATTCATATTCATTGATGGTATTATGCATAGTGTATTAAATGAATGTTACACTATAGTATGGATTTAACATGAGTATACATTACCATGTTGTAATATTCTTATCCCTTTGGTGGATTTTATTTCAAGTATCTATTATGTGCTTGAACATGTTATATTATATGTGATTCGGGGGTATAATGGAATTCAATCAATTATTGATTTGTTCTATAAGTGATTGAAGGTTCATCATACCTGTGACCGGCCCCTCTGTGGCCACAGAGTGGGAGTGCTAGCAGCTGTATTGAGCCCTTAGAGTCCGCTGCGATTTTGGTAATTTGGTGGAATGCTTCTATATTAAGCCAAAAGCTTTACAGGTAGCGGCGATCTTATATGGTACTCTGATTAAGGGTCATATAAGTATCTGATTTTCTTATATGGATCTCTGGAGTATGAGTCCTATAAGCGGTGAATGTGCATGGAGGCAGTTCACCAAAGAGTGGAGTTTTACTCCCACGTTGTACGACTTATTGTTCAGACGGGAAAGGTAAAATGAGGTAACGTAAGGTGTTTACCGCTTTAATAATGTGCTATGTGTAACCATGCTATGTGTTGCATCTTGTTTGGCATCTTGTTGCATTCATAATAGCTTATTGAGATTTATTCTCACCCCTTCCCCTTTTACTGTTTTAGATTGTGCTGAGACAGGTGACCTGAACCAGTGAGGCTGGGGATAAGATTGTGGACTTTTGCTTTTGGGGACTTGTCAGGTTATGTATATAAGTAGGTTGTCTGGAGTCTTTATTAAGTATTACTCCTTCATAAAGTTGTATATAAAACTCTTTTGTAAAACAAAGTCTTTGGGGGTTTATGATATAATTTAGTAGATTATGGTTTATTGAAGTTGTAGTTGAAATTTCTCTAAGTGGAGATATTATCAGTTGATTTTTAAATTGGAAGTTTGAGAATTGGTTTTATTTTAAATGTGAAATAAAAGTTTTTAAAAATTAAGATGGGATTTCTTAGTTTGAGCTCCTCAAGCTCGGGACACGCGTTAGGTCCCGGGTTGGGGTGCTCACAAAACATGTTACAAGTGTTTCTACTGAACTCTCAAAACTTAGTTGTCTCTTTGAACCAAGGTCTTGGGATCTCCAATTCTCAAGGTTGAGTGTCCACTAAGAAAGTTCTTTTGTTGTGGCATTTAAACCCATTCCTCCTAACAATTTAAACATTTGATCTCTGTTTATACCTTTGTAAGTGGATCCGCTAGATTATCCTTTGACTTCATATAGTCAACAGTGATAATTCCATTTGAGATCAATAGTCTGATGGTATTATGTCTACGACGAATGTGTCTAGACTTACCATTATACATACTGCTATGTGCCCTTCCTATTGATGTCTGACTATCACAATGTATAGGTACATCAGGCATAGGTTTGTTCCAACAAGTAATATCTTCCAACAAATTCTTTAACCACTCAGCTTCTTCTCCAGCTTTGTATAGGGCTATAAACTCATATTCCATCGTAGATCGAGCTATACATGTTTGTTTGGAGGATTTTCATGACACTGCTCCTCCACCTATTGTGAAAACATATCCACTTGTGGATTTGAAGTCTTTTGTATCTGATATCCAGTTAGTGTCACAGTATCCCTCTAATACTGTCGGATATCTTCTATAAAGTATCTCATAATTCATTGTAAACGTTAGATACCCTAATACTCTTGTTAAGGCTTTCCGATGATCGTTACTGAGATTACTTGTGAACCTGCTTAGTTTGCTCACTAAATATGCGATGTCTGGACGTGTACAATTTGTTAAGTACATTAGACTTCCAATTATTCTAGCATATTCCAGTTGAAAAACTGGTTCACCTAAAAATTTAGAAATAATTCAAAATAAATTATTTCTTGAAAATGGAAAATTGAAGGAGATGAAGATGATGAAGATGAAGAGACGGAAAATAAAGATAAATAAAATAATTAACCGGGACGGAAGTCGAGTCTTGTGAAACACAATATCCGTAAGAAGAATTTGCCCCGCACTGGTACTAACGGATTAGCGGCAATCCTCTCATAAGATAAAACGACTTTTTGACTATTGATGGAAGCACTTCAAATCAATAGACCTGCGAACAAACGGTATTTGGAATTTCTGAACTTTTTTGAAGGAGAAAGAATGCTTCAATATGCTTTAACTAACGAATTTCTCTAATGCTTGGATGATGGAATGAATCAATCTGACATTCTGGGAGGCTATTTATAGTTTCTAAAGAGGCAGGGATGCCTTTTGGGAATAGTCTTAATTGCACCAGGTGCAATCTCCACCTTTGGATCAGATTGGATTAGAGAGTTCAGATCAGGCGGGCTGAACCAGAACCAAACCCCCGAACCAACCACTATCGAGCCGAACATTGTCAAAGTTTAAGGCTCCACAACTCTCAGCGCGAAGTGCAAAGTGCGTCCTAAACCGCCAATTCCGCGCTTCGCGGGTCTTGTGTCAATTTGGAGCTAGTCCAAAATTGGCACTATTGAGCTACTAATTGCATGGATGACCCAATGGTCCATTTGATTGTCCCAAGGAGGAAACAATTTGATGGCTCCTCCTTTGATGCTCACATTAATATGGTGTCTTTAATTTTCTTTTGTTAGCAATGTGGGATATAACTTTCCATTACCCATTTACTCTTCAACTATTAGTTTAAGTTGATAACTTTAGGCATTAATTTATCATTTACCTGTAATTGATTTTGAGAAAATAAATATACCACATTAATCTACTCCAAACATAGATTAATAATTTACAACTTAAATTCATTTTTCATAAAATGAAACTCTTGAAATTTTGATCAAAATTAGATCAAACCTAATTTCCTATACCAATTTCCAACACCAACTAGTCAATTACTCCCTTAGTCCTTAGATGATTATCAATTTTATTAAAAACTGATGTCTTTTTTAGAAAAAACTTCATTCCAAAATAAATTTTTTACCATAATGTTTTCATAGGTCATTTTATAATTGAAAAAGTAAATATTTAAATTTAGATAACTAGAAGTTTACACATATTTGTCATGTAAAAAAAAAAAATAAACATTATCAGAATGACTGCTAAATGAATCAGACATTCATTTACTAGTAATGCTAAGGAAATTAAAAAAGACTCACAAAATTTTGAACACAAACAAGGTTGTCAGTGTTTAATTGACTGGTTAATTAATGATAATTAATAAGTAGTAGAGATTACAAACACAATATCAAACAATTACTAACAAGTAACAATCGTATTTGTGACCCATATTTTGTTAGTTATTTGTGATTTTACTATTACTCTTTATTCATTTTAGGACGGAAAATGATAGGGCACAAAATGTGATCACAAAATGTGGGGACAAATAAGGTTGTAATATTTTATTAGTTGTATTGATTTTTTATCCGTCAATTTTTAATTAAAATCACAAAATAAAATCATTACAAATCATTTGTGTGCAACCTTTTATAATCATATTTGTAATCCTATTATTTTGCTCATCATTTTGACCTCATTAGTGCCAAATTTCCTTATACTCCCTACATCCTTAAGTAAATATCAAAATTTCATTTAATTAACACTCTGAAAATGTATGTTTTAATAATTTTAGTGACAAAGATGAATAAATATTCTTGTTTTTCATTTTTTAACTTTTAATTATACAAATATAAAAATGACTAGTACAAAAAAAAAATAGTGAAAAATATTAAAGACTGATGGATGTGTTTTTACACACCCATTTTACATGTTTACGAACTTATTTTAGCCTCAAAATCCCGGATTTTATGTTGTTTTAATATGGTTGTTGAGTGTTTGATAAGTACAGGGTAAAAAGATGATTATGTGTTGGGTTTTGTCAAGAAAAGGGCAAGAAAATCGAGTTGGAGTGGAGCAGAGCAAGAAAATTGTGGAACAGATTCGAGCAGCAGTTACTGACCTCCAGAGCGGCCGCGCTCAACCCAAGAGCGGACGCGCTCTATTGAAGAAAGGCAAGCCAAAAAACCCTGTCCAGTAGAGCGACCGCGCTCATCCTAACCGCGGCCGCGCTCAAGTGAAATTGTTGAAGACCAAAATCCCTGTCAACCAGAGCGACCGCGCTCACCTGCAGAGCGGCCGCGCTCGTCCCGTAATCAGCATCAGTTTGCAGCAACTTATGGAGGGCATTCTTGACTTTTATTACGTTTTGACCTGTGTATTTTGCCCTAGTATAAATACTTAAGCAGCAGATTTTAATAGGAGATCTTGACTATTGTTTTGAGTTCTTAGTTTTTGAGCTTTCTAGAGATTTCTTCGTTCATCAATTCCGGATCTCTCAGGTTTTGATGTTCTTTTATTTTATGAGTATTGTTATTTTCATTATGTCATTGAGTAGCTAAATCTCTTAGGTTTGCGGATTGGTTGTAGCAATTACTGGATCTTTATGCTATAGATTTCATTATTTCAAATTGATCTCTTTCTAGTTCTTCAAAGTATTTATCTTTAACAGTTTTAAGGTTGCAATTTCATGTTAAGATGACTTTGGCCTTTTAATTATTTGGGTATTGATTTCGCCATTAATTTGGGGATTGATACAATTGAACATTGCTTTGTGGATTAGATCTAATTGAGGCCGTAATAGAAATCAAAAGGGTTTAGATTCAATATACTAAAGGGCTGAATAATTGTTTGATTGTTGTGTGACCGTAATAGAAAACGCAGCTTGATAATAATTTAAAGGGTTGCAATCCGGGCACCACACCGTCCCAATCCTTACTTTTGTGAATGAATCTTAGATTGAGATTAATGTTTTTAGCAATAAATATAGCATAAAGTGAAAGTAATTGTGAATCCAATCCGTGAATCTCCGTTGTTGATCTGAGTTAATTCGTTCGTTATTGTTAAATTGCTTCCTTAGTTTAAATTGTTTGCTTCTGTTTTAGAATTAAATTCTTGTTTCAATCAAAAATCTCTGGTTACTCTATTCATTGCTTTTCTTTTACTTGTTTACCAACGAGTCTCTGTGGATTCGACCCCTGCTCGTGCATACTGCTACACCGGTAGTGAGTACACTTGCTCGATTTTTATTACTAGAGAAATTTTTCTCCATCAAGTTTTTGGCGCCGTTGTCGGGGACTTGTTGCAAGTAAACAAGTAAGTTAAGTAGTGAATGCAAGGTCGTCGTTCTTTGAAGCCTACATTGGTTCCATTGGACGACAACATCAATAGACTTGAGGAAACATTTGAGGGCGATCCCCTCTTTAATCCTCTCTTTTCAGATTCGGACATCGAGTATGAACCCTCCACCACCGAGGTAGAGGAAGAAAAAGCTGAGATGGCAGAACCACTGGCTCAAACAATGAATGATTACCTGAGACCTAGGGTAGACACTTCTACCTCATGCATAGTCTTTGTCCGAAGCGACAAAGAATTTAGAGGTCAAAGGTCAATATTTTGCTATGTTACCTAGTTTTCGGGGGCTACCAGGCGAGGATGCCTTGACTTTCTTGAAAGAATACATTATGACGGTAGCCCGGTTTTTTTTATTAAGAGAGGGAGTGACTGAAGTTCATATTAGACTTAAGTGCTTCCCTTACACTCTAAAAGGGCGGCGAAAACTTGGTTAATGATGCTTCCATCCCAAAGCATCGGACATGGACCGAGATGCAAGATATTTTTCTCAGAGGTATTACCCACATCATCTGCGCAGCCTACTTTTAGGCGTAAATTGATGACTTTCACACAAGATGTGGGGGAACCTCTCCATGAAGCTTGGGAGAGATTTAATATGATGCTCATTCAATGTCCTCAGCATAATTTTTCTTTACCCTCTTTGAATCAAGCTTTCTATGATGGCTTGAATGATTCCACTCAGTCTGTTGTGGACAATGCAGCAGGAGGCTCTATAGGAGCAAAGACCCCTGAGGAGACTAAGGCCTTATTTGAGATGTTGAGTGCTAATTCTCAACAAAAGAGTTCTAGGGGAAAACAAGGGGTATTGGATTTGATCAAGCTACTGATAATTTATCCAAGCAAATTGCTGTTTTAAATAGTAAGTTTGACAAGTTGACTGCTCAAGGCACCTCTTCTAGTGCCAATGTGTTAAATGATTTATGTGCTTACTGTGGTTTAAATTCTCATGCTACTAATATGTGTCCAAGTGGTGTGCAGTTTGGTTGTGATCCTGAACAGGTAAATGCTATGTATGGACATCCCCCAAGGCATCCACAGAACATGCCCTATGGCAACACTTATAATCCAGGGTGGAGGAATCATCCTAATTTCTCGTGGGGAGGTAATCAGAATCCACAAAATAAACCTCTCCATCCTCCACCTCCACAAGGGCCATTTGAAAGAAGGAAGGAGCCTTGGGAGGAAGCAGTAGAGCAGATGAGAGCTGAACAGCAGCAGGCAGCAAAGAATCATGAAGCTGCTATGAAAAAATTGGAGACCCAAATAGGGCAGATGGCTGAAGCTGTTCAAGCCTTGCAGGGGCACAAGTCAGGGACCTTCCCGAGTCAAGGTCACCAAGCAAAGGCCATTACCACACTCCGGAATGGTAAACAGGTAGGTAGCGAGGTAATTTCTTCTTCATCTTCTGTTCCACCTCCTGTTATTGAAATTGTTAATGAGGAAGAAGGTACTAATGAATTGGGGGAGAAATCTAAAGTTGACTCTCCAACCCCCAATCCATATGTACCAGCTGTACCGTTTCCTGGAAGATTTATGAGGAATAAAATGGATCAACAAATGTCGGAGTTGATGGACATGTTCTCTAAAGTGAACATCAATCTCCCTTTGTTGAATGTGATAAAAAATATTCCGGCTTATGCCAAGTTTTTCAAAGAAATTAATTCCAAGAAACCAAAGTATGGCAAGGATGAGAAGGCTTTTCTGGGAGAGAATGCTAGTGCAGTGGCACAACAACTCCTCCCACCCAAACAAAAGGACCCCGGAAGTTTTATAATTTCTATCAATATGGGGAACTCGAGTAAGGTGAAGGCGATGTTGGACCTAGGCGCTAGTATTAATTTGTTACCCCATTATATGTATCTTGATATGGGTTTGCCTGAATTGAAACCTACATCCATGGCTCTCCAACTAGCGGATCGATCTATTAAAAGACCGTTGGGGATTGTGGAAGATGTTTTGGTTCAGGTGGACTCATTGATCATACCTGTGGATTTTGTTGTGCTTGAGATGCCTAATAGTGAGTGTAGTCGTCGTGATTCCCCAATTTTACTTGGGCGTCCATTCATGGCGACAACAAACACTATTATTAATGTTGGCAATGGAACTCTTTCCATGACTGTGGCCAACGAAACTATTGAAATTTCTGTGCATGATATTATGCAAAATCCAATGGACAATGGGAATTCTTGTAACTTTGTGGAGAGAGTAGATGATTGTGTGCATGAATATTTGTGGCATGATAGAGCATGTGATGAACTTGAGATGTTGTTGAATGGCAGTGGGAAAACTAGGGATAATGCGGGTTCAAGTAATGGCCATTGAAAATAAGGCCGAGGAACATTATTCCGTTAATGGCCCTGTCTCACTCCCTAGGCTACTTCAATGAGAAGTATGCGCCATCAGTTGTGGTTCCACCGGTTCTTGAGCTAAAACCCCTCCCCTCTAATTTAAAATATGCTTTTCTAGGGAGGGCGAGACTTTACCCGTGATAGTTGCCTCGAGACTTGACCCTAGAACAAGAGGCCAAATTAATTGCTGTGCTTTGTGAGCACAAATCGGCCATAGGGTGGACTTTGGCGGATATTAAAGGTATTAGCCCCTCAATGTGTATGCATAAAATTAATCTTGTAGAGGGGGATAAACCTTCGAGGGAGAGACAAAGGAGATTGAATCCTCACATGGAGGAAGCAGTGAGGAAAGAGGTCCTGAAATTGTTAGATGCGGGAATTATATTCCCAATTGCGGACAGTGAGTGGGTGAGCCCGGTTCAAGTGGTTCCCAAGAGGTCGGGCATTACTGTTGTGAAAAATGATAAAAATGAGGATGTGCCCACTAGAGAGGTGACCGGGTATAGGATGTGTATAGATTTGAGAAAACTGAATGCCGCCACCAAAAAGGATCACTTTCCTTTGCCTTTCATTGACCAAATCCTAGAGAGGTTGGCGGGTCATGCTTATTACTGCTTTCTTGATGGGTTCTCGGGATATAATCAAATCACAATTGCACCCGAGGACCAATCAAAGACCACTTTCACATGTCCCTTTGGTACTTTTGCCTATAGGAGGATGCCCTTTGGGCTTTGCAATGCACCCGCTACTTTTCGAAGGTGCATGACCTCCATCTTCTCGGACATGATAGAGAAGTGTGTAGAGGTGTTTATGGATGATTTTTCTGTGGTTGGAGATAGCTTTGAGGGGTGTCTTGATAATTTGACTATGGTCTTTAGGAGATGTTGCGAGACCAATTTGACACTTGGTTGGGAGAAGTGTCACTTTCTTGTTAGGCAGGGGATTGTTTTGTGTCACATAGTGTCTAGTAGGGGGATTGAGGTCGATAAAGCTAAGATTGATGTGATTTCTAAGCTACCTCCCCCGGTCTCAGTTAAGGGTGTTCGAAGTTTCTTAGGCCATGCAGGTTTTTATCGGCGATTTATTAAGGATTTTTCACAAATTTGTAAGCCGTTAAGTAACTTGCTAGCTAAAGATACCGAGTTCATCTTTGACCAAGACTGTCTAGATGCTTTCACTTTATTAAAAGAAAAACTTACTTGCACTCCCATTCTTTCTAGCCCTGATTGGTCTCACCCTTTTGAGATCATGTGTGATGCATCTGATTTTGCTATAGGGGCTGTTTTAGGCCAAAAGATAGATAAATTACCGCATGTAATCCATTATGCAAGTAGAACTCTTAATGATGCACAGCTTAATTATACCACTACTGAAAAAGAATTTTTAGCCGTTGTGTTTGCACTTGAGAAGTTCTGTTCATATTTGCTTGGGTCGAAGGTAATAATCTATTCTGATCATGCAGCTTTAAAATATTTGTTGAATAAAAAGGATGCAAAACCTAGACTGCTTAGGTGGATGCTTTTGTTGCAAGAATTTGATTTGGAAATAAGGGACAAAAAGGGGTCCGAGAATGTAGTGGCGGATCACTTATCAAGGCTTGAGGATTTCTCGTTTCAGAATAGCAAAGAAGGGGTGATTCCGGTGAATGAAAATTTCCCGGATGAACAACTACTTGCTTTACATGTTCAAGAGCCTTGGTATGCGGATCTTGTTAATTATCTTGCATGCGACATGATTCCTCCTCACTTTACTTATGATCAAAGGAGGAAATTTAAATCTGATGTGAGAAACTACATTTGGGATGACCCTTACTTGTGGAAAATTTGTCCGGACAAGATTGTGAGAAGGTGTATTCCGGAATATGAACAATTGAGTGTCTTGCGCTTTTGTCATGACTTACAATGTGGTGGGCATTTCAGTGGTCAAAAGACTGCTAGGAAAATCCTTCAATGCGGCCTATATTGGCCCACCATATTTAAAGATGCGCAAGATTTTTGCAAAAAGTGTGATAAATGCCAAAGAACGGGAGGGATAGGTAAGAAAGATGAGATGCCCCAAAATTATAATCTTGTTGTTGACATATTTGATGTGTGGGGCATTGATTTTATGGGCCCCTTCCCCTCATCCCATGGTTTTGTGTATATATTAGTAGCTGTGGACTATGTTTCTAAATGGGTGGAAGCTATTGCCACCCGGACTAATGATACTAATGTTGTTTCAAAGTTTGTGTGTGAGAATATTTTTTGCAGGTACGGGGTGCCTCGGGCTATCATTAGTGATCAAGGAACTCACTTCACAAACAGGCTCTTCAACCAAGTCCTAAAGAAATATGAGGTTGTTCACAAGCTAGCCACCGCCTACCATCCCCAAACATCGGGGAAAGTGGAAGTTAGCAACCGCCAAATCAAGGGGGTTCTTGAGAAGACAGTTCGGCCAAACAGAAAAGATTGGGCTGTGAAGCTCAATGATGCATTATGGGCATATCGGACTGCTTACAAAACTCCCATTGGGATGAGTCCGTACAGAATTGTGTATGGCAAAGAGTGTCACCTTCTTGTTGAGATGGAACACAAAGCATATTGGACTGTGAAGGAACTCAACATGGATTTGAAGAAGGCAGGTGAGAAACGAATGCTTGATTTGGACGAGATTGAGGAATTGAGGCAAGATAGCTACAAGAGTGCCAAGTCGTACAAGGATAGAACCAAGAGGTACCATGACCAGTACTTAAGGCCGAAAATCTTAATGCCGGGTAAGAAGGTTTTATTGTTCAATTCTAGATTGAGACTTTTTCCGGGCAAGTTATGTTCCAAATGGTCGGGCCCTTATGAGTTGGTGAAAGTATTCCCACATGGAGCGGTCGAGCTCAAAGATTTGAAAACCGGAAGTACTTTCAAGGTAAATGGGCATCGAGTCAAGCCCTATTACGAAGGGGTGTCTATCTTGGAAGAAATTGATGTGGTGGTGTTAGTGGATGCACCGAAAATCAACTGATAAATCATTAGCATCATGTCGAGCCAAAGACTTAAAACAAAGGCGCTTGTTGGGAGGCAACCCAACCTTAGGTAACTTTTACTGCTTTCTGTTTTTATATTCAGTTTATCACTACTTGTTGGCTTTGAATTCGCGTTGGAATTTGTTTATGCAATGAGGACATCGCAAATTCTTAGTTTGTGGGTGGGGGTATTCATAAAAAAAAATAAAAATAAATAAAAAATTTTGTTATTTACCGTTTTCGAGTCGTTAGTATAGAACGTGACGAACTACGGTGACCTGAGCCTATTAATGTGGGTAGTCCGCTCACATTAATGGGGACGTAGGCAGCGAAAGTGCGGTCAAATGTTTGACATATTTTTGTCGAACAAAAGTTTTGTGTCACCCTTTATGGGTCTCTTCGAGTTTGTGGATTTATAGGGGAGTGTAAATAGTTGTCACCCTCCAAAAATATTTTTTTTCTTTTATTTTATGTCAATAGATATTACGCTTGTGTGTGTTTGTGGTGATGTGCAGGATAGCACACAACTGATCAAAATTGAAGCGGGGGACTTTAAGGCAGTGAAAAGGAGCGAAAAACTGATACAGACTCGCTGCCAGGTTGCGCGGGCGCGCTCGTACATAGAGCGGCCGCGCTTGATTAAAGGAGAAACAGGCGTAACCCACTGCCAAGGTGCGCGGGCGCGCTCGGACATAGAGCGGCCGCGCTTAATCAATGGAAAAAGGGGAATCAAGTTCTGTCATATAGCGCGGACGCGCTTGAAGGGAGGGCGGCCGCGCTCGAGCAAAAATTACGGGCAATTTGAATAAACCCTAAACAGAAGCCGGTCCTCTTTCATAACAACACCCGCCGCCTTTCCCTTCTTCTCTCTAAAAACAAACGAGTTCCCTTCTCTCTCTCTCCTAAATCCCTCACTCAAATCCCAAATCCCTTCCCTTCCAACCCAAAAATCAACCTACCCACTATATGTTACCAAGCCAAAGCCAATTCCCTTCCCCAAAAGCCATTAATTCCGGCGAGTCTAAGCAAATTCGGAAATTAAAGAAGAGGGGTTTTTGGTGAATGCAATCTTGTGAATCAAGTGGGTCAAGCTCGAGTTGAAGGTGGTTTGTGGGTGGTTGCTTTGCAAGGTCTAGTTTGTGGGTGCTTTCCGGCCTTCTTCCCAAACTCCGGAGAGTTTTTCCGGCAGCTCCGGCGAATTTTCCGGCAAGCATTGAAAAGGGTAAGAACCTTGAACTTTAGAATCCGTTTCTTGCTTATTTGTTGGATAATATGTCTACATCTAATCCCAAGCGTAGACGGGGAAACAAAAACCCCACGATTGCACCTCAACCTTTGTATGATGCTAGCAAATTTGTGAGTGTTGAGGCAGAAATTTTTTTTAATGCGTATACTGCCCGAAGTTTCAATGTGGAAAAGGGCATTGATATTACGGATATGGGATTGGATGAAATTGTAGCAAGGTATGGGTGGATGAATTTATTGATTGCCCCGGCAGTTGGAGGGAGTAGTGTTTTAGTCCGGGAATTTTATGCAAATGCGTTCTCTAGGAAAGGGGAACATGACATATCTTTTGTGCGGGGCATTGAGGTGGGGTACTCCCGGGAGAGAATTATATCTTATTACAACCTCCCCACTCACGTGCACGCTAACACATGTTCTTTCTTGCACCTCGAAAAACAAATGATGTACAACCCCAAGGGTAACCTTCAGCTGATTGCCGACACGTTCGGGGGTTTGCCTATTGACCCGACACTGCCAAAAGGAGTGTTGATTGCTTCTAAACTTCTTCCCCCACGGATGAAGTATCTTCATCGGGTTATATGTGAGAGAGTTCTCCCTTCTTCTAGGCCGCATGAGGTTGGGTGGCGTAGAGCCGCTTTGATGCACGTCATCTTGACGGGGCAAAACATAGACACAGGCTCAATCATTGCCCATGAGATTAATAGGACTTATCAGCAGATGGGAAAGAATAGTTACAACTACCCTCTCATGATTACGGGGTTGATGGGGCTCAATGGAGTCGATTTTACTAATATCCCTAGGGACATAGGGTTGGAGCCCACCATTATGACGAGTGTCGAAACGTCAAAAGAAAATTTCCGACTCAAACTACCTACAATTGATTTGTAGATAGGGTAAGTAGGGTCGAACCACCGAGACTCGTATTTAAAGTGTGTAAAATTATTGCTATGAAAAAGATTTTATAAAGTGATAGAATTTGTTGGTTTCGAACGAAATAAAGCTTTTGCAAAATTAACTAGAATTGTTATAAAATGAAGTTTCAATATTACGGAGAAAATTCCCGGAATTGGCTTCACAATTATGCTCAAGTTTCACAATTCATCAATCAAAGTATACTTGGGGTTTTGTTCTTACAAAAGTATGATTGGGACACTTTGGCGGGTGATTTGCAATCAAGTGTTCCCAATTAATCTATTCCCTTGGCCCGTTCATAGATTAATTAGGAACCCAATTAGAACTTAAGAACAATACAAGAAAAACCACAATTCTTATGAATCTTTTGGCGGAGATTCAATGAATTGTTACTATCAAGTCAAGTCTAATTTCAATTATGAATTTGGCGATTCACAATTGAAATTCCAAACAATTCAAGAACAAATATGTGATCAAGATAAATATTCTAAAATTCAATTAAAAGCAACTTGATAATCCCAAGTAATACAATGATATTAATAAAAAGTAAAACTCAAAACATAATAGTTACCTCCAATTCCAAGAACTAAGAAGGTTAGCTATCCATGGAAAATAAAGAACACCAAGAAAATTGTTGATGAAGAAGAAGCTATGGAAAGATGATTCATAAAGTTCTCTAAAAAACAATAATTTAAAATAGTAATTGTCCTCTCCTTAAAAACCCCCCAGCTGCTGTTATTGTTGTTAAAAACCATGAACAGTCACAATTAATAAGCACAAATAACTCCACATTCGTTCCAGTCCGCCTGGGATCCGTCCTCAAAACGCCTCGTGGGCGGTCGCCCACGTCCCCCTTGAGCGGTCGCCCAAGTCGACATAAAGATATTGCTTCAAAACAAATGCTCATGCGCGGCCGCCCACAATGCCTTGTGCGACCGCCCACCCAGACAGACAAATTACACCATTTCTTTCCTTGCCTTGGCCCAAACTGCTGGCCCAACTCCTCACCATTGGCCGGCTCACTCCTCACCATTGGCCGTCTGTTGCTGCCTTAGCTCAGTATTTTAGTATTTTGTACCACTCAACATTCGATTCATCCCACAATTACACCATCGCCTTTTGATCCTTGATTAATTCACGAAAATGCTCTTGAACCACTGAAACTAAAAAAACACTAAAAACAACTATTAGAACACACAAAACTCAAGGATTAAGCAAATAATCAGTTCATAAAGTAATCAATGGATGAGTGTAAAACTCACTCATCAAATACCCCCAAACTTAAACATTTGCTAGTCCTCGAGCAAACACCATAATAGACTATAAACATTGTAAAACTAACTCAACACAAAACTAAAAACAAACTACTCTACCAAATAATCAACTAAGTCCCCACATTCTTGAATGTTCCACAATTGCACAAATCACACATTACAATCAACCGCAGGATGAAACTTTCCACTATGCAAGTATCAATATATTTCCCATTAATTGTAGTATCTTACTTAACCATTATAATTACACCATAAATCTCTTTATGCACTATCATCTCTCTCTTTACTCACAACCAAGATCCATATTTATAAAGGTAAGTACACCAACCATCTTTTATTTTAATGAATTTATTTATCAAACAACAACACTTTTTAAACATAAAGCATGAATATCCCATGAATCGCTTACACCCCCCCAAACTTGATTCTTTAAGCACATTTTAAAATCTTCTACCGTTCAAGTAGGGAACACTGTAGCAGCGAACTCCATGCCCCTAATACTAGGTAGAGATTTATTTAAAGGTTTTGAGAGTTAGCCACTTCGGTATCGAGCTTGGTACGGACCATCACGGCGGTAAAGCTCTTCCTCCATAACACTACTGCATACCCAGAAATCTGGTTAAGCTAGAATAATCCCTAACCAATTAATCTACGCGTCTGGAGGTTTCACCGAGTATAAGTTGCATTGCCATTGCTCTCATTCCCATTTTTTTTCTTTTTTTTTCTTTCTTTTCTGTTTTTTCTCTTTTTTTTTTCTCAAGATAACAAGGGGGGGTCAAATTCTATTCACATCAAGGGAATACTCATCTTATGACTTGCCTAATGTTGCTAATTGATAAACAAACTCATTAACTTAAAAGATAATGGTGTACTATAAACTTTATAAAAAAAATGGATCAAAATTATAAACAAAGAGAATATTTCCACGAGCACACAAAACTGCAACTAAGAGATTTAGGACACAATTATAACTCTTAAGTAATGTACCACAATTAAACAAAAATATACCAACTTGCATATACAATTACCAAATCCCATTATCCTTCTTAGCGGTCAACACCAATCACATGCAATTCTGGGGAACACCAAGAATATTAAAGACATAGCTAACTATTTTTCCAAGAAAATTTTTCAAATTTTTTTCTCATATATTTTTTTTTCTACCTACAAAAGCAGTAAATCCTAACTAACATGGTGAATTAAGCAAACACAAACAGTCAAGTACCCCACACCCCCAAACTTAAATCATGCATTGTCCCAAATGCAACAAAATAAAGTAAGGAATAGGGATACCTCCAACCAAAAATCACCTCCAAAATTGGTCCCACGGACCAACCGAGCCACTACCGCTCGATCCCGTCTTGTAATCTTTGCTTCTTCTTCTTTCTTCTTCTTTGTTTTTCTTTGCTCATGCGCCTGCCAAGAAGACCATCCTCTCAACTTTTCAGGATCACGATATAGAGGCGGCTGATATGGAATATGCTGAGGCGGCGGAGGTGGAGGAAGTCTGTCCCTCATCTCCTGAAACATCTCCGTCTGTGCGTCCTCCATACGCTGCCTCCACATACTCGCAGCGTAGAGATCCTCAGTAACCAGAGATTGTATTTGCCTCTGATTCTCCTCCATACCCGCTAATCGTTGATCCATCGAACCAAACTGCCCTCGAAGCTGCCCAATCTCCTCTGACAATGCATCCACCTGGCCCGCCACATAATAAGCAGCCTCACTCGGAGTGAACTGCTGTTCCTCCATATCCTCATCTACATCTCTCTCTCTAACTCCTCTCGAAGAACCTTCTCCATGCTGCAACTGGGCATGCCCCTTTATTGTGAGGGACCTCTTACTCACAGTCGTCCCTGTTGACACAATATCCCTCACAATACGCGGACGAGTAAGATTCACTCCCGCCCTATCAATCAACCCAGATATCAATAGAGGAAAATTAAAGTTGCACCGCCCAATAGTCTTATACGTGTTCACTATCTCCATGGACATCGCCAGTCCCGTATTGAAACGTTGACCGGACAACACCACGGTCATCAACAGCGCTCTCCTCCAATGCACATCATTGTAATGCCATACGCTCACAAATAAATCTGTGCAAAGCACGCATCCTCAAATCCATATCTCTCGCCTTCTTCACATTACCATTTCTCAATAATGCCAAATCAATGTCTACAAAATAAGGCGCCAACCTGTCAAGGTTCCCCGCCACATTATTCTCCATGATCTTTGCACTAGAGTAATAATCACAAGCACTGTTCTCAAACCCAGGCGACTCCATCCCATAGTAAGAGTTAATATCTTCCCCATTATACCAAACATTCTTGCCTCTCACTTTTGAACACTTCCTACCCTCCCCTTTCTCATATGCATTGGCGTAAAACTCTCTCACCAACACTGCCGAACCTCTATTAGTTGGACGACTCGCTAAATTTCCCCATCCATACCTTGCAAAAATATCATCTAACCCAAGTTCATCCGGCTTAAACTCATTTTCCACTGAGAACCCTTTGTTTGCATATCTATCAAAAAATAACTTTGCTTTACCACCCACAAACTTAGTTTCATCAAATTCAACAACCGGTTCCGGAACGGGAGCATTTCTTTGCCTAGGCATTTTGAATCAATACACCCACAAACTTCCACACTAGGCACTAAGAAAATTGAATTGAAAAGCTTACTTGCCCAGAATAACTCGCCGGAATATTCACCGGAGATGGCCGGAATCTGGCCGGAATCTCGCCGGGATAATTGAAGATGGTTGGAGAAGCAAGACCCCTTCTTGAACACTGATTCCCCCACTAAGCTTTCACCTTTGGCTTCACAATTCAACCTTTGTAACCTTGAACCCTTTGCAATGTTTTCCAAATCTCTTCAAAATTCTTGGCCAACAATGGTGGAAAGGAATTTAAATCTTGGCTTAGGGGTGTTGAGTATGGTGAAGGAAAGACAAATTAGGGAGAAGAAATGGGAAATTTAGGTGTTTGGAATGAGAATTTGTAGATAGAAGAGGGAAGGGAACCGGGTCTTGTAGAGAGAGAAAAAGGGATAATTGGAATTTGAAAGAAAGAGAGAGAAGTGAGGGAGCGGCGGCCTAGGGCTTCCAATTTGTAACGCCTGATTTCCCTTGTGGGCGGTCGCCCTCAACAGTATGGGCGGCCGCTCATGTGTCCAGAGGTTTCAACCATGTTTTGCAATTTCACATGGGCGGTCGCCTACCCCATCTTGGGCGGCCGCTCACCCTTACAGCAGTTCAACACTTTTTTTCCAATCAGCTATGGGCGATCGCACACATACTCCTGGGCGGCCGCTCACATGTCCAGCAGATCCAATCTCTTTTCAAATCAAGCATGGGCGGTCGCCCTCAACAGCATGGGCGGTCGCCCAACTGCACAGTGGGATTTCTGGTTGGCTCATAATCTGCACATCACCACGAAAGAAAAAACCAAGCATAATATCTATTGATACACTAAAATTCGACCCATATTTTGACCGCACTTTCGCTGCCTACGTCCCCATTAATGTGGGCGGACTACCCAACAAAAATAGGCTCAGGTCACCGTAGTTCGACCCGTTCCCGAAATGCAAGAAAAAAAAAACACAAATATTTTTTTTTTTTATGAAAAACAAACAATGAAATGAAAACTCTACACCCCCAAACTTAATGATTACTTTGTCCTCAAAGTGATGAAAACAAAGAAAAAATTAATTTTAAAGGTACTACTAATTTAACTACTTACCTTGGGTTGCCTCCCAAGTAGCGCTTTTGTTTAACGTCGTTAGCTCGACGGAATGACCTTCTCACCGATTATGGATCCTTCAACTCGACCCATTCAATATTCCTTGAAACTCCAACAAAATACGGCTTCACCCGTTGTCCATTAACTTTGAACTTGTTCTTAGTAACCGGATTCACTAACTCCACGGCTCCATGAGAATACACATTCACCACCTCAAACGGACCACTCCAACGAGAACGTAACTTTCCCGGGAAAAGCTTCAACCTTGAATTGAACAGTAGCACCTTGCTTCCCGGAATAAGTTCCTTGTGCACAATTTTCCGGTCATGGTACATTTTGGTTCTCTCCTTATACAACCAGGAGTTCTCATACGCTTCCAACCGATGTTCCTCAAGCTCATTCAAATGAAGTAATCTTTGTTCACCGGCTAGTTTCAAATCCATATTCAACTCCTTGATTGCCCAAAATGCTTTGTGCTCTAACTCCACCGGCAAATGACAAGCTTTCCCAAAAACTAGCCGGTATGGACTCATTCCAATCGGAGTTTTGTAGGCGGTGCGGTACGCCCACAATGCATCATTTAATCTCAAGGCCCAATCCTTTCTATTTGGCTTCACCGTCTTCTCAAGAATTGCCTTGATTTGCTTGTTACTCACTTCCACTTGCCCTGAAGTTTGGGGATGATATGCGGTTGCAACCTTGTGATTCACCCCATACTTCTTCATGAGTGCTCCAAAAATTTTGTTGCAAAAGTGAGAACCACCATCACTTATAATCGCCCTTGGAACGCCAAACCTGCTAAAAATTACATCCTTGACAAACTTAACTACAATATTAGCATCGTTAGTCCGGGTAGGAATTGCTTCCACCCACTTTGACACATAATCCACCGATACTAAAATGTACTCAAAACCACATGAAACAACAAAAGGACCCATAAAATCTATGCCCTATACATCAAACAAGTCCACAACCAAGTTATTCGTAAGAGGCATTTCGTCTCGCTTACCAATGTTACCGGTTCTTTGGCACCTGTCACAACTTTTACTGAAAATGTATGCATCTTTAAAAAGACTAGGCCAAAAGAAACCCGATTGCAACACTTTTTGAGCGGTTTTCTTACCACTAAAATGACCTCCACAATGCAATTCATGACAAAAAGAAAGAATATTTTGTTGCTCATTTTCATGAATGCATCTACGAATAACCATATCGGGACCATGTTTAAACAAATATGGGTCATCCCAATAATATTGCTTAACCATTGACAAAAATCTTTTCCTTTCTTGACTCGAAAAATCTGGATTTAGAACCCCCGTAGCCAAAAAATTTACAATGTCGGCATACCAAGGCTCACAATCCTTCACACCAAACAACTGCTCATCAGGAAAATTTTCATTCAAGGGAACTTCACTCACACACCCCTTTTCAAGTCTAGACAAGTGATCCGCCACAACATTTTCACAACCCTTTTTGTCTTTGATGGAAATATCAAATTCTTGTAAAAGCAACATCCATCTTAACAATCGGGGTTTAGCATCTTGTTTAGAAAGCAAATAACGCAATGCAAAGATGGTCCGAATAAACAATCACCTTAGATCCTAGCAAGTAAGAACGAAATTTTTCTAAAGCAAATACCACAGCCAAGAATTCCTTCTCGGTTGTAGTATAATTCAATTGAGCATCATTTAACATTCTACTTGCATATTGGATCACATGCGACTTCTTATCAATTTTCTGACCCAAAACTGCACCCACCGCAAAATCGGATGCATCACACATTATCTCAAACGGTTGAGTCCAATCCGGACCCACAAGAATAGGGGCCGAAGTCAATTTTTCCTTCAACAAATTAAAAGAATTGAGACATTCTTGGTCAAAAACAAATTCCGTCTCTTTAGCAAGCAAGTTTGTTAACGGCTTACAAATTTTCGAAAAATCTTTTATAAAACGCCGATAAAAACCCGCATGACCAAGAAAGCTACGAATTCCTTTAACATTTGTTGGCGGAGGCAATTTAGATATTATCTCAATTTTTGCCTTGTCAACTTCAATCCCTTTTCTTGACACCAAATGACCTAACACAATTCCATGCTTAACCATAAAATGACTCTTTTCCCAACTTAAAGTTAAATTGGCATCACAACATCTTTTAAGAACCAAAGTCAAATTATTTAAGCATGCATCAAACGAATCACCATACAACGAAAATCGTCCATAAATACCTCAACAAACCTCGCCAATCATCTCGTAAAAGATCGACATCATGCACCTTTGGAATGTAGCAGAGCATTGCATAAACCGAAGGGCATCCTCCGATATGCAAATGTTCCAAAAGTGGCATGTGAATGTGGTCTTTTCCCGATCTTCCGGAGCAAATGGGAATCTGATTATATCCCGAAAACCATCTAAGAAACAATAATATTCCCGACCGGCTAGCCTCTCTAGAATTTGGTCAATAAATGGCAAAGGAAAGTGATCCTTTCTAGTCGCAAAGCATTAAGTTTTCGGTAATCGATAACCATGCGTTGACCAAAGGACCATTCTAGTAGGCAAAAGCTCATTATCCTCATTCTTAACAACAGTAATTCCAGACTTTTTAGCAACAACATAAACAGGACTTACCCACTTACTATCAGAGATCGGATAGATAATACCTGCATCCAACAGTTTCAAGACTTCTTTTCTTACCGCCTCAAGCATATGAGGATTCATCCTTCTTTGATTCTGCCGAACTGGCTTGGCATCCTCCTCCATATGGATTTTGTGCATGCACATGGTTGGGCTAATTCCCTTTATGTCAGTAATACTCCAACCAAGTGCGGACTTATGTCGCTTCAACACATCCAACAACCTTCTTTCCTGCAATTCTGTTAAGTCCGAAGCAATAATAACAGGCAAAAAATCATTTGCACCAAGAAAATCATACTTTAAGCTAGATGAAAGTTGTTTAAGATCTAACTCGGGTGGAGAGACAATAGATGGTAAATGCTTAGGATTAAAATTACCTAAAGATTCCAAAGGAACCTTTTCAGTAATTTCCTCCATAACATCCATCTCAGCAAGAATGGCCCTCGCCTCATTTTGATCAAAAACACCTTCCATAACTAACTCATCCACAAACTCAGAAACAAGAGAGCCCTCAACATCAGGCTCAAGTAACAAAGAATTTTCAGCAATATCACAAAAGAGGCATTCATTGACCTCATATGGCTTTTTCATGGAATCAAAGATGGAAAAGTTAACAATTTCATCCATGACAGTCAAGGACAAACTTCCATCTTTCACATTAATTATCGCATTTGCGGTAGCCATAAAAGGTCGTCCCAACAAAATAGGGACATCATTCACACCACTGGCCTCTCTCTCCATATCAAGAACCACAAAATCTATCGGGATAATCAATTTATCAACTTGAACTAAAACATCTTCTACTACTCCCTTGGGATATTTGACCAAACGGTCCGCAAGTTGCAAGGTCATAGTAGTAGGTTTTAGTTCACCCAACCCAAGCTCAACAAACAAAGAATATGGCATCAAGTTAATGCTAGCTCCTAAATCTAACATTGCCCTCACTTTCTTAGAGTCCCCCAAAGAAATCATAACATTAAAACTACCGGGGTCTTTAAGCTTAGGAGGCAAATCTTTTTCAAAAATAGCACTAACTTGGTCCGAAACCACAATTTTCTCATTCGGAGCATACTTTCTTTTATTTGTGCTCAATTCCTTGAAAAATTTAGCATATGAAGGAATATTCTTAATCACATTGAGCAAAGGTAAATTTACATTCACCTTAGAAAGCATGTCATACAATTCTTTAAATTGTGTTTCGACCTTATGCTTGACCAATCTACCAGGGAAAGAAACATGAGGCACATATGGCTTAAGGGGAGGAGTTGGAAGTTTCTCATCGGGAGTCACTTCAACTCGTTCCTCGGCCACAACTTCATTCTCATGCAAATTATTATCATCTAAAGGAGAAGGAGAAGAGTGTACCTCCTGAAGAGTCTTACCACTCCTCAGGGTGATGACCTTTGCTTGTTTCGGTTGACTTGGTAGTGTACCCGGATTGTGCTTTTTGAGTGCCTCGGCAATTTGACCAATCTGATTTTCAAGCTTTTTCATGGAAGCTTCTTGGTTCCCCATCCTTTGGTCCATGACCATTTGATTGACTGTTGTGAGGCTTCCTCAACTTTCCTTTCCTCCACGGCCCATTCTTTGATAATTCTTGTGGCCGCGTCAGCCGACTCAAACTTGTCCTTGATTTGTAGATAGGGTAAGTAGGGTCGAACCACCGAGACTCGTATTTAAAGTGTGTAAAATTATTGCTATGAAAAATATTTTATAAAGTGATAGAATTTGTTGGTTTCGAACGAAATAAAGCTTTTGCAAAATTAACTAGAATTGTTATAAAATGAAGTTTCAATATTACGGAGAAAATTCCCGGAATTGGCTTCACAATTATGCTCAAGTTTCACAATTCATCAATCAAAGTATACTTGGGGTTTTGTTCTTACAAAAGTATGATTGGGACACTTTGGCGGGTGATTTGCAATCAAGTGTTCCCAATTAATCTATTCCCTTGGCCCGTTCATAGATTAATTAGGAACCCAATTAGAACTTAAGAACAATACAAGAAAAACCACAATTCTTATGAATCTTTTGGCGGAGATTCAATGAATTGTTACTATCAAGTCAAGTCTAATTTCAATTATGAATTTGGCGATTCACAATTGAAATTCCAAACAATTCAAGAACAAATATGTGATCAAGATAAATATTCTAAAATTCAATTAAAAGCAACTTGATAATCCCAAGTAATACAATGATATTAATAAAAAGTAAAACTCAAAACATAATAGTTACCTCCAATTCCAAGAACTAAGAAGGTTAGCTATCCATGGAAAATAAAGAACACCAAGAAAATTGTTGATGAAGAAGAAGCTATGGAAAGATGATTCATAAAGTTCTCTAAAAAAACAATAATTTAAAATAGTAATTGTCCTCTCCTTAAAAACCCCCCTGCTGCTGTTATTGTTGTTAAAAACCATGAACAGTCACAATTAATAAGCAAAAATAACTCCACATTCGTTCCAGTCCGCCTGGGATCCGTCCTCAAAACGCCTCGTGGGCGGTCGCTCACGTCCCCCTTGAGCGGTCGCCCAAGTCGACAGAAAGATATTGCTTCAAAACAAATGCTCATGCGCGGCCGCCCACAATGCCTTGTGCGACCGCCCACCCAGACAGACAGATTACACCATTTCTTTCCTTGCCTTGGCCCAAACTGCTGGCCCAACTCCTCACCATTGGCCGGCTCACTCCTCACCATTGGCCGTCTGCTGCTGCCTTAGCCCAGTATTTTAGTATTTTGTACCACTCAACATTCGATTCATCCCACAATTACACCATCGCCTTTTTGATCCTTGATTAATTCACGAAAATGCTCTTGAACCACTGAAACTAAAAAAACACTAAAAACAACTATTAGAACACACAAAACTCAAGGATTAAGCAAATAATCAGTTCATAAAGTAATCAATGGATGAGTGTAAAACTCACTCATCACATTACTGAAAGAAAGATTAGGGATAAGAGCCACCCCAAGGGGGTGAATGTGATTGAGCCAGAGGTGGAGGAAGAACAGGAAGAAGAGGAGGAAGAAGAGGAGGATGTTGCCAGAGACTGGAGAGCGGATCCTGCTGAGGGCATTTACTATCTATCGCAGCAGTTGGAGGTAATGGAAATAAGATTTGATCAGCGATTTACGACCCTGGAGCAGAGGCAGACCGCTATGGATGATAGGGTACACGAGGTGGATGATATAGTAAGGGCAGAGATAGAGACGGCCCAAGCATGGCGGGCCCAGCAGGATAGTAGGTGGGACCAACTCTTTAGTCGGTTGCCCCCTACTGGTTACACATGGCCACAGTACCCGCCACAGTTCCCCGCCGCAGCATCAAAGAAGAAGAATTTCCCGGTGGCACATCCCATTAGAAGATCAAAGTGGAAGCAAAGCAGCAGTAGTTCCCTGGAGGCTCTTCTAGTCAATGGGGTTATCAGCCACCGTGATCGGTTGAGGTATCCTTACCCTGAGTTTTATAGTTAATTGCATTGGGGACAATGCAATCTCTTAGTTTGTGGGTGGGGGGTATCTGTGTTTTATTCTGTTTATCACCATGTTAGTTTAGGTTGTTCTTTGTTTTTAGTAAAAATTTAAATTTTTTTTTTTGTTCTCTTTATTTTGGGAACTGTTGGCCTGCGTCTGTGATGATTGAGCGTTATTTTGTTAATCATTATGCTATCTTGGATTTGAGAATTAGGGTTACATTGAGACAATAAACCATGATTGCATCACCTCTCACTTCCATTTATCATTGATCATTGTTGTCATTCTAAGTGCCATTTATGGGATCACTTGTGCATTCTCGGGGTCCCTAGAACATGGTTTGCATGATTGTCAATATCACGTCATTAGGCTATTTTGATACATATGGCTTATTCTTTCAACCCTTTTGTGAACCTTTGGCTTTCTACCCTAGTAAATAATTTATTTCGCTAGATCCCCTGTTGAGCCTTAATAGAAAAGAATGGGAAATTAGACTGCCATTCGCCTTCGATTGATGCCTTTTTCCCTACCCTTTTGCACGTAGTTCTAGGATGCCTTACTTTTTGGAAAGTGAACTAGGGAATGAATGGGGGATATGGGTTGAATTTGGGGTGAGTGGAATCATTTTGGGGTCAAAGCGCGAAAACAGAAAAGGGGTGTGATATACAATGAAGAGGGGCAAATGAAAAAAAATGAAAAAAATGAAAAAAAAAGAAGTATGCTTTGTTTATACATTCTGTCAAAAGAAAAAAAAAACAAAACAAAAGAAAATCAATCTTGCCCCTCCATTGTGTCACAAGCTAGAAATTAGAAGAGGCCCCAGAAATAAGGGAATGTGTCCAACCCAATATTGTGTATTTATCAAAAAGTTTTAGCTTGTGGGTTGGCACATTGGGAATAAAAAGGTGAGCGGAGTGAATTATCATAGTGAGGAGGGACAAATAAAACGAAGACTTCTTAGTCTCACTTTCCAAGTTCGTATGTCCTTACCGTCTTTTGTAACCGTGACCCGAGCCATGCGATCTTTCGCACTATAACACTTAGAGCCATATCTTCGTTTTCAATATCAAATAGCCGGGTTGACAATTGTGGAAACATGCATATGAGTGTCCTTTGTGGTTGTATTTGATACACATTATGTTAGAGCATCACTTAGTGAATCCATAAACAATCTTAGAATGTGACAATGGTCTACCATACTTCACCTCATTATTCAGGCCGCGGTGGAAAATTGTGGGTTTTTGCATTAATGTAATGTTAATTGATGATTCATGATAGTATGCTTGTGATTATTTTGTGTGAGGATCTGAGACTGTCTGGCCGACAAAATTCCCATTTTGAAGAGAACATCCCAAAAATATTTTGCTTTGTTTTCGTAGTGTAGTGTAGTTTTATTTTATGTTGGGTAGTTTAGTTTTTGTTTTGTTTTACTCGGGACGAGCAAAAGGTTAGTTTGTGGGTGTTTGATGGATGTGTTTTTACACACCCATTTTACATGTTTACGAACTTATTTTAGGCTCAAAATCCCGGGTTTTATGTTGTTTTAATATGGTTGTTGAGTGTTTGATGAGTACAGGGTAAAAAGATGATTATGTGTTGGGTTTTGTCAAGAAAAGGGCAAGGAAATCGAGTTGGAGTGGAGCAGAGCAAGAAAATTGTGGAACAGATTCGAGCAGCAGTTACTGACCTCCAGAGCGGCCGCACTCAACCCAAGAGCGGCCGCGCTCCATTGAAGAAAGGCAAGCCAAAAATCCCTGTCCAGTAGAGCGACCGCGCTCATCCTAACCGCGGCCGCGCTCAAGTGAAATTGTTGAAGACCAAAATCCCTGTCAACCAGAGCGACCGCGCTCACCTGCAGAGCGGCCGCGCTCGTCCCGTAATCAGCATCAGTTTGCAGCAACTTATGGAGGGCATTCTTGACTTTTATTACGTTTTGACCTGTGTATTTTGCCCTAGTATAAATACTTAAGCAGCGGATTTTAATAGGAGATCTTGACTATTGTTTTGAGTTCTTAGTTTTTGAGCTTTCTAGAGATTTCTTCGTTCATCAATTCCGGATCTCTCAGGTTTTGATGTTCTTTTATTTTATGAGTATTGTTATTTTCATTATGTCGTTGAGTAGCTAAATCTCTTAGGTTTGCGGATTGGTTGTAGCAATTACTGGATCTTTATGCTATAGATTTCATTATTTCAAATTGATCTCTTTCTAGTTCTTCAAAGTATTTATCTTTAACAGTTTTAAGGTTGCAATTTCATGTTAAGATGACTTTGGCCTTTTAATTATTTGGGTATTGATTCCGCCATTAATTTGGGGATTGATACAATTGAACATTGCTTTGTGGATTAGATCTAATTGAGGCCGTAATAGAAATCAAAAGGGTTTAGATTCAATATTCTAAAGGGCTGAATAATTGTTTGATTGTTGTGTGACCGTAATAGAAAACGCAGCTTGATAATAATTTAAAGGGTTGCAATCCGGGCACCACACCGTCCCAATCCTTACTTTTGTGAATGAATCTTAGATTGAGATTAATGTTTTTAGCAATAAATATAGCATAAAGTGAAAGTAATTGTGAATCCAATCCGTGAATCTCCATTGTTGATCTGAGTTAATTCGTTCGTTATTGTTAAATTGCTTCCTTAGTTTAAATTGTTTGCTTCTGTTTTAGAATTAAATTCTTGTTTCAATCAAAAATTTCTGGTTACTCTATTCATTGCTTTTCTTTTACTTGTTTACCAACGAGTCTCTGTGGATTCGACCCCTGCTCGTGCATACTGCTACACCGGTAGTGAGTACACTTGCTCGGTTTTTATTACTAGAGGAATTTTTCTCCATCAAAGACAAAGTTATTTTAAAAAATTACATTCATTTTTTGAGGTAAAAAATTCTTTAAAATCGACATTCGTTTAAGGATTTGTTTAGGTCGAACGGAGTAAAACACACGCCCACAAACCCCCCCCAACACACCACCACCCAAATAACATAGTCGATTTCAGCCCATGCGGACATTGGGTCTCCCCCCCCCCTCCCAGCCCAACTCAAATTTCCCCCTAAAATAATCCTAAACTAGTTAAAAACAATATTCTCTGTCAAAATCTTGCAAAAAACTAGTTTTTTCGTAATATAAGAAAAAAACTAGTTTTAAAGCACTAAGTCTAACTAATAAGAGTGATAAACTGTTCTGAAAACTTTTTTATAACATTTTGAAAACAAAACTAGTTTTTCACAAGAGTTACTCATATTCCCTCAGTTCTTAATAAATGTCAAAAAATAAAGTTTTAAATTTATTCCTAATTTAGCTAATTACGAGTAAATTTGAAAAACAAAATCAACAGAGGGGGTGATTTTCGATTTTTTTTTTGAAATAATTCCATTTTAAAAAAAATAATTTCCAAAATAAATCATATTTGAAACTATTCTCCAAAATGACAACTTTTTTGAAACACGCTACATGGTATAGCGATTTCAACAGTTTACCGTTGAAACTCGCTAAACCATGTAGCAAGTTTAGTACAACATGGATTAAGCGTTTGAATTAACTAACTGTAATTAACAAAGTCAAAGTCGCTACACCGTGTAGCGAGTTTAAGCGTAAATAGAACTCGCTACATGGTGTAGCGAGTCTCAAAAAATCAGATTTCCCTTTCTAGCGACTTACAGTCTGTAAAAACAAAAAAAAAATACCTAAGTGTGCCACCGTCGATTAGAAGGGAGAAGACGGAGAAATATTTTCATTGTCATTTCCATCAAATTCAAGCTTTTCATCCCCAGATTTCGTCATTATAAGTTTACATTCAAGCTTTTTTTACTTCATTGTGTTTTCATTTTGCTTTGATTTGAGTAATTGTTTACTTAAAAATTAGGTTTATTCAACTCAATTGTTGGTATACTTTGATTTGAGTTGTTGTATATTTTGATATTGAACTCAATTAATGTTGTTATTGAACTCAATTGTTGGTATATTTGAACTCAATTGTGATATATTTGAAATTTTGGAGTTTTAAACTCAATTTGTAGTTAACAATGAAAAAAAACTAAAAAAAAAAAAAAACAACAGTACAAATTAAATTGGTTGTTATACATCTATAAATAATATTTAAGAAATTTCATAGTATGTTTCTAAAAAAAAATAAAAAATTCATTGTATTGATCTTCATGGAGACAACATCATAAACGTACACTCATATATATTTTAAGAAAGAAATCTATACTATAAGGGAGTGAACGACATTCGAGGAATTAGTGTCGTCCGTCCAGTAAATGCGCTTGATAAAATCTCAACATCCAATACATGATTCCCTAATCGAGTAATAATCAATCGAGTTCTGTTACATAGTGTCCTAAATTCGGATCTATGTTACGAAGCAACATTACGGGGACCCGACTTTCAACGATAATGCATGCTCAGGAAGTACAGAAGCAGAAATACTATATAAGAATTATGGAGTGTGGACGTTGTTTATAAAACCATTAGTTTGATTAGAACGACTCTTGGTATCTAAACTAAAATAAGCCGTTTCTTCAATCTCAGATAGCGAGACCATGTAACTATTCACCCAAAAATATTGAGTAATTGAATTATTAAAATGGGGAAAAAATCTTAAATCATATATATTATATTAACACTTTATTCAAATGGAAAAAAAAATCTCGAATCATATGAAATTTTAATATAGAATATATTTTCCCAGCTCTATTTTACTTCAAGAATTGCCCCCCTATCTTCTTTTATTTCGCTCACGCACCCATTTTTTCTTTCTCCCTCTTCCATTTATCATTCGTTCTAAAATAAATAATTTTAAAAAAAATCAAATTTACTTTTAATCAATAATAATTTTTTAAGAAAAAAATTATTAATTTTGAGACAGATTAGGAATACGGTTTAGCCTATTCGTTTTCAAAATTATAGAAATATTTTTTTATATATGGAAACTTACATATTTATGGAAGCATAAATATATTGATTTCCTTATTTAAGGAGCTTAATGTGTACCCTAAGGGCACACATTTGAAAAATCGTTAGTCATAATTTGTTCTATTCTCTCATTTTCTTAAAATATGTTAATAGCATACTACTATTTTCTTAAATTTACATCTAATATTCTTTCTTTCTCTCTCTCTCTCTCTCTCTCTCTCTCTCTATATATATATATATATATATATATATATATATATATATATATATATATATATATGCAGTATATTAAATGGTTAAAAAATATAAAAATATCATTTTACAATCAAATAACTAAATAAATATGATACGACTAATTATTATTTTTATTTAAATGTATAACAAATGAAATGCATAAAAGCACACAAAAACTATATTCAAATATAGAAACGTAATATTTTAAAGGTACGATACAAAAACAAAAGAGGGAGATATAATAAATATGATTCTTTAAGAAAAATAAAATATGACTCTAATAAAAAACTAAAAATTAAATTTTTACTACATATCTATCTATACTATATTAAAAGCAAGAAAGTGCCCAAAATGGAAAGATAGCGCAAGTTCTGTCAGTTTCTGTCGCTGTCAAGGAGGCTGAAATTGGAAACCTTGAACGGCATCGTTTTGCCTTTGTTAGTACCATTTCAATTTAAGGGAGTTTAATATGTTGCCATATTCTTCTAAAGAATACTTTCAAATTACATGTAATCGTCTTATATTTGATGAGCTAAATTATGATTGAGAAGTTTTGAGTTTAGTGCACGACGATTTAATTTCAAAGTTGAATTTGGAGTAAAGAAATGCATATGAGAAGATACTTGATTCCTCCTTATTTGATATTGAAAATATATTTTTCGTTTATGGGCACGGTGGTACTGGAAACACTTATGTGTGGCAGACTCTTTCAGCTGCTCTATTGTTCATTGGTCATATCGTACCGAATGTTGTTTCGAGCAATATCGCGTCGCTGTTGTTGCCCGATGGGAAGACAACTCATTCCAGATTTGCAATACCTTTTAGCGTTGATGAAAACTCTGTTTGCAATATAAAATAGGGAGTCTACTTGCTGAGTTGATATTGAGATGCAAGTTGAATATTTGGGATGAAGCACCCATGATGCATAAATATTGTGTTGAAACTTTGGATAGAAGTATGAAAGATATCTTGAAGAGTATTAATTCGAGTAGAAGTGAAATACCATTTATTGGGAAAATTATTGTTTTCGATGGAATTTTTGTCAAATTTTACCATTCATCCCAAAAGGCAGTAGGCAGAATATTATACATACGACTATCAACTCATCCCATTTGTCATCTCCCAAAATAAAAAGAACCACCCCTAACCCAATGAACGGCTTCCAAATAATGTCGATTATAAATAAAAGTGATTTTTTGCCATTCTATATTCCAAATAATGTCATTCATTGTCATTAAATGACGTTCACAAGACAGAATTCTTAAATAATATTTAATCTTCCGGAGTTCCTAAGCATCCATTGTCATTAAAGGTTAGCGTTCCCGTAATATTGCTAGAAACATAGATCCTAATCTCTGATTATGAAATAATGACATGAAGATATTGTAATTAGATATACGCTTATTTTAATTGATAAAAATGATATATTTATTATGTTTGTAATTAATTATTATTTGTTTGTTTTATTTGTTTACTTTCCATTTTTAATAATAATTTTTTGTAAAAATTAACATATCGATGTGCATCGCACGGGTGTACTGCTAGTTCGTATAAAAAGGGGGTTATATTATAGGAGATATAAACGTGAGAAGTCGATGAAATATCGAAAAAATATTATAATTTTTATTTTATTTTTTCAAAACAACCTTTCATTCCCGATCTTCCCACCATCATACTCATTTCTTGAAAAATAAATCAAAAAGCAAAAAAAAAAAATACTTAACCTATACCATCTACTATATATAATAGCAAAAATTTTTCAAGCTCCTAGAAAACTCCAAGTGGCACAATATAATTGGCCAATCTTTCCCTCATCCACCAATCACAATCATCAATTTGAAATTCAATATGTAAATGATTCAAATTTCAAATTTAAAATATCATATCAAATAGTTTTATTTATTCAAAAATTAAAAAAGTAAATGTTATTGTCCGTCCCTCTTTTTTTCTATTATATACTTTCATTTCTTTAAAAAATATTAACTTTTTTGATATAACTTTTTATAAAAAATTTCCCTACTAAATAACATCTCAAATCTACTATATATAATAGCAAAAGTTTTTCAAGCTCCTAGAAAACTCCAAGTGGCACAATATCATTGGTCAATCTTTCCCTCATCCACCAATCACAATCATCCATTTGAAATTCAATATGTAAATGATTCTAATTTCAAATTTAAATTATCATATTAAATAGTTTTATTTATTGAAAAATAAATTAAAAAAAAAAGTAAATGCTATTGTCCGTCTCTCTTTTTTCTATTATATACTTTCATTTCTTTAAAAAATATTAACTTTTTGATATAACTTTCTATAAAAAAAAAAATCCTACTAAATAACATCTCAAATCTACTATATATAATAGCAAAAGTTTTTCAAGCTCCTAGAAAACTCCAAGTGGCACAATATCATTGGCCAATCTTTCCATCATCCACCAATCACAATCATTCATTTGAAATTCAATTAGTAACTTTTAAAATAATATAAAAACCTAAGAATCTACTATATATAATAGCAAAAGTTTTTCAAGCTCCTAGAAAACTCCAAGTGGCACAATATCATTGGTCAATCTTTCCATCATTCACCAATCACAATCATCCATTTGAAATTCAATTAGTAACTTTTAAAATAATATAAAAACATAAGAATATATTAAAATATAAATATAATCAAAGTTAATTTAACATGAGTAAAAATTTCATATCATGAGTAGGGTAATTCTGTTCCGCCGGTGATAACTTCCTAGAGGCATACGCAATAACTTTCCCATTTTGCATTAATACACATCCCAAACCCGCCTTCGAGGCATCACTATAGATCACAAAATTCTCACAACCATCCGGAAGGGTAAGAATAGGAGCCGTCGTCAACCTCTTCTTCAACTCATTAAAACTTTCTTCACATTTAGAATCCCATACAAATGATACATCCTTCCGAGTCAACCTAGTCAATGGAGTCGCAATCCGAGAAAACCCTTCAATGAACCTTCTATAATACCCCGCCAGACCAAGAAAACTACGAACCTCGATCCGCGCCGAAGGTTGCTTCCAATTAACCACGGCTTCAATTTTTGAAGGATCCACGGAAATTCCCGAACTCGACACTACATGCCCCAAGAAAGAAATCCGCTCAAGCCAAAACTCGCACTTACTGAAGTTGGCGTACAACTGCTTCTCACGAAGAACTGACAAGACAATCCTTAAATGCTTTTCATGCTCCTCCCGGGACTTAGAATAAACAAGAATTTCATCAATGAATACCACCACAAAGCTGTCAAGATAAGGCTTGAAAATACGGTTCATCATATCCATGAATACGGCTGGAGCATTAGTCAACTCGAAAGGCATCACAACAAACTCATAATGACCATATCTTGTTCGGAAAGCTGTCTTGGCAATGTCATCCGGTCTAATCTTCAACTGATGGTATCCGCTTCTCAAATCAAGTTTTGAGTAGATAACGGAACCTTGGAGCTGGTCGAACAAATCATCTATATGCGGAAGAGGATACTTATTCTTTATGGTGGCTTGGTTCAACAAACGATAATCAATACATAATCGTAAGGTACCATCCTTCTTCCTAACAAATAAGACCGGTGCTTCCCACGGAGACACACTCGGGCGAATAAAACCCCGGTCTAGCAATTCTTGCAATTGGGCCTTCAACTCTTTTAACTCGGCCAGAGCCATTCTATAGGGTGCTTTAGAGATAGGTGCGGTACCGGGCACTAGGTCAATACAAAACTCTATCTCACGATCCGGAGGCATAGAGTACTCACTAGAAAACACATCACTAAATTCATTCACAACGGGGACATGAGCTAACTCGGGGGACTTCTTATTGGAATCTACCACATAAGCCAAGTATCCCGCACACCCCTTAGATAGCATCTTTCTAGCCTTTAAAGCAGAAATAACATGTAAACCGAACATAGATTTGTCCGCATCAAATATAAAAGTAGGCACATCAGGCATAGTAAATGAGACTCGCTTTCTACGACAGTCTACCAAGGCATGACACTGACTCAACCAATCCATCCCAAGGATCACATCAAAGTCACGGATTGGTAACTCGACCATATCCACCGTCAATATATGCCCACATATAGTCACATCACAACCACGATATATCAAAGAAGATGCAAGGCACTCTCCCATAGGAGTAGAGACCTCCAACACATAAGGCATAGATTTAGGCAATTTATGCAATGAAAATGCAAAATGAGATGCCACAAATGAATGGAAAGACCCGGGATCTATAAGAATGCGGTCCTTAACCCCAGAGACAGGGACTATACCTCTAATGACGGCATTGGGATCGACCTCTCCTCTACCTAAGGCGAACACTCGACCTTGTACTCTATCTTTGGGCTTCCCGTCTACATCTCTCTTCACACCACTACCTTGTCCCCCTTGACCACTACCCGAAGCTTGCTTCTTTTGCCACTTGGGACAATTCCTCCGGAAATGGCCTGTCACCCCACACTCTAAACATCGGCCTTGCTTGCTCCAACACTTGTCCTCCGAATGCCCTGGCTTCTTGCAATATCCACACAATGCCCCAAACCGACACAGGTCGAACGATTTGCCGAGCCGCCACAAATCCTCCTCTACACACTCCCGGAGCCGATGTCCCTCGCTGCCCTCTATTCTGCCCAGAACCTTGACCTTGGAATCTATTTCTGCTTCCGCCTTCAGATTTACCACGATGCTCCTCTATATCATTCTCAATCCGATATGCCATATTCACGGCTGCCTGGAAGTTGGCGAAGTCATGCGTCAGTAACTGCTTCCGGAACTCCACCCTTAAGCCTTTCACGAACCGGTAGATCCGCCTCTCCTCCTCCGGTACCAAATGGGGACAATATCGGGCTAACTCCGTAAACTTGGCTGAATATTGTGCTATAGTCATTGTCCCTTGCTCCAGTTTCAGAAACTCAACCTCCTTCTTATCTCTAGTGACCATCGGAACGAAATGATCCCGGAACTTGCGTGTGAAATTTTCCCAAGTCTGCGGTGTCAAATCCCGATTCCAACCATCCTTCACTACCTGCCACCAATGCTCAGCGGGTCCTTCCAACTTGAAAACGGCGCACCTTACCTTTTCTGCATCTGAACTCTCCATTGCCGCGAAAATCTTATTCATCGCTTTAAGCCATCTCTCCGCCTTTGCCGGATCCGGATCTCCGTTGAAGCTAGAAGGAGACATCTTCACGAACTTCTCTAGACCATGGTGCCCTTGCCTACCTTCGGATTGTGGTTGTCCCCTACCTTGATTCTGATTGGCCATATTCTGAAGATACACTCGAAACATATCCATCATTTCGGCATTCGGATTACCAACATTTCCCAAAGCCCGATCCTGATCTCCATCATTACCCGCCATTAGTACAAACTCCTGCATTAAACACTCGATGTCAGTTATCACACACTCTCACTCAGCTAGACTCTACCCGAGAACTCTAACCGAGCTCTGATACCAACTGTGAGGACCCCGACCCGGGACCTACACGTGTCCCGAGCTGGAGCGTCCTCAAAACAATCCCAAATTTCCTAAACTTATTAAAACTTTGATATAACTTTCCAACATAACAAAATTAACATAACCGTTTCAAAACAACTCCACTACTCTCCACATTGGAGGAAGAGTGGACTAACTTTGAAAATACTAAACTGTTTTTGTTACAAAAGATGGTGGTTCTAACGTAGAAATTAAAGTTTATAATTGCAAACTCCATAAAGGGATTATCAACATACACTTTCTACGCCAACCTATACGTACCCCGACAATACCCAAAAGATCACTTCCAAACTCCTCTCCGCCCTTACTTGGCCGGTCCGTCTGTCTCGGGATCTAAAAACAGTAAAGGGAGAGGGGTGAGAATAAATCTCAGCAAGCTATTATGAATGCAGCAATATGCCAGATAAGATGCAACACATAACAAGTTGCATATAACATATTGGAAAAGCTGTAAACACTTTACATTACCTCAGTTTACATTTTCCCGTCTGAACAATAGTCGTACAACATTGGATATATTATTCCAATCTTAGGTGAGCTGCTTAAGCAATACTCACATCTTATAAGACCCATTTTTCAGGGAACCATATAAGATAGTAGCAACTCTGTAAGGCTTTTGGCTCAATACAGATGCTATAACCCCGACCTGTGGCCACGGGGAGGGGACTGGCCACGAATATAACATAATCCGATCACATTAGGTCACACTTCCATAATTGATCGTATTATGTTATACCCCCAACATCAGCTGATTAACAAATTATCAAGCACATAATAGTTACTTGAATTATAATCCACAAAGGGGATAAGCAACATAGCCACATGGTAAAATATACTCATGTTCCATCAATATCATAGTGCAACATTTATGTAATACACTAAGCATAATACAATCCATGAATATGTACTCAAGTAAGGTAACAAAGTATAAATAATTATCCCCACTTAGACAATATTCAATAATACATGGTCTTAACGAAGATCCAAGCTAAATTTATCAAGTTGGAGTCACATTACTTAAGTGGCCCAAAAGCTCTACTTTAATCTAGGTTGAAAAGGATTGATTCATACTCGAATTGGATTAGGTTCTATTAATTTATAATGGTTAGGAGTCATGCCACTAGGTTGTTGGTAAAAATCAACAAGTAAGGAGACTAAGGAGGTTCTGGCACCATGGGCGACCGCCCAAGTGAGTTTTCAAATGGAACACATGTTACTGCCAAGGTGGACGACCGCACACTACCTCTTGGGCGACCGCCCAAGAGGGATTTCCAGGAAGCCAAGTTTCTGCCTATATGGGCGGCTGCTCACCACCCCTTGGGCGACCGCCCAAGACCCTTTTCCAGCAAGTTCAGATTTCAAACCCCTTTTTACTTAGGTTCTTTTCCCTTTTTAAATCTTCCTTAATTTCATGATCACCAAAAGAATTCTCTAACTTTACAAACCTCATCCTAAATCATTTAAACCTAAAATAACATAAACCTAGATTATTTACCACAAGATTTCCAACCCATTTCATTAACATTTTTCAAGTTAATCTTCTAAAACCAACTCCACCCATTTCTTACACTCTAAATCCACTTCTATGGACATTCACATAATCCTATGTCATTTACCAATTTCTCAAGTTCAAGGAGGCTTCCAAAACATCAATTAACCATTATAACAACAATAACAACATTAAATAGTTCATGAACATTTAAAGGAAGGGAAGTCATAATAACTCACCTTAGCAAATACAAGATGGAATGAAGATTTTCTTGGCTTGATAAACTCCCCTAGATGCACCAATCACAAAAGTACACTTGGATTGAAAAATGGAGAAGAAATGAGTTTGCTAGGAACTTGGAAAGGATACTTTCATGAAAGAGCTTCTATGGAGTTTTGCTAGGAGGAAGTAAGAAGAAAATGAGGAGGTGAAAGTGAGGGAGGTGAAGGAAGTATGGGAGGTATGGGAGGGTTTGACTAATGTGAAAGAAGGATGAGTGAAATAGGGGGAGGCATGGCCCCCCATGCCACAAATAAATCAAGGCTTTCACAAAATAAATAATTTGGTCCTCTAAATTCTAAGGTAGTGAAATTAAACCTTTTTTTCTAATTTTCTTTGCTCACACACATTAACCTCATTTCCATTCTATCTATTTTCATTTATTATACTTCCCCCAAGAATTTTACTTTATTTCCCAATCATCTCATCCTAATATAAGAAATCAAGAATATAAAAATGAACACATAAAATCAATCAATAATATTAAAAGCACATAATATGATACTAAAATTGAGCCTAGGATTAGGGTCGTCACAAATTTCCTACTAAATAATATCTCAAATCTACTATATATAATAGCAATAGTTTTTCAAACTCCTAGAAAACTTCAAGTGGCACAATATCATTGGCCAATCTTTCCCTCATCCACCAACCACAATCATCCATTTGAAATTCAATATGTAAATGATTCTAATTTCAAATTTAAAATATTATATCAAATAGTTTTATTTATTCAAAAATAAATTAAAAATAAAATAAAAAAGTAAATGCTATTGTCCATCCCTCTTTTTTTCTATTATATACTTTCATTTTTTAAAAAATGTTTACTTTTTTTATATAACTTTTTATAAAAAAAATTCCTACTAAATAACATCTCAAATCTACTATATATAATAGCAAAAGTTTTTCAAGTTCCTAGAAAACTCCAAGTGGCACAATATCATTGGCCAATCTTTCCCTCATCCACCAATCAAAATCATCCATTTGAAATTCAATATGTAAATGATTCTAATTTCAGATTTAAAATATTATATCAAATAGTTTTATTTATTCAAAAATAAATTTAAAAAAATAATAAAAAAGTAAATGCTATTGTACATCCCTCTTTTTTTCTATTATATACTTTCATTTTTTAAAAAATGTTTACTTTTTTTATATAACTTTTTATAAAAAAATTTCCTACTAAATAACATCTCAAATCTACTATATATAATAGCAAAAGTTTTTCAAGCTCCTAGAAAACTTCAAGTGGCACAATATCATTGGCCAATCTTTCCCTCATCCACCAATCACAATCATCCATTTGAAATTCAATATGTAAATGATTCTAATTTCAAATTTAAAATTATAGGTCCACTCCGTCAAGATAATACTCCCTCCGTCAATGGAACTTAGTGGCCAATCTTTTCTGTATTCCTGAGTTTATCGTATAAAAAATATTTGTTTGTTTTTTTTTTAATTGGCTAAAGCAAGTTAGAGGAAGCTAAGGGAAGGATTGTAAAATTATTGTTTGACATTTAAAATTAAAATTTAATCAAATATCTAAAATGAATCAAAATCCACAGATTGAAAGGAAAGTGCATAATTTAAGGAAATTATATTAGACTAAAAAATTAAGTACAAATTCAAAAATTAGGTTGAAAGAAAAGTGTATCATTGAAAGAAATAGTTTGAATTCCTTAACACCGTCAAGTTCTCTGGAATACCTAATCACATACTGAAGCTAAAAATTGGATGTATCGTCATGTTGTTACGAAATATAGATCAAGCTAATTGTGTACGTTACAAGATTGATCGTTACAAATCTAGGTACGCAAATCAATTTTGTTAGTATATAATTATACATTTATACAATTAATTATTTGATTATTTAACATAAAACATACAGTTATTTTAATATATATATATATATATATATATATATATATATATATATATATATATATATATATATATATATATATATGTTGTGTCTAATGTTGTTGTAAAGAATGTTGGTAAGAAGGTGTTGATATCGAGGATGATATGTCACATTTTGATACAACAAAATTTCCGGTTAGGTTTCAATGGAGACAATTCCCACTGACCGTTTCTTTTGCAATGACGATAGATAAAAGTCAGGGTCAGTCGCTCGCTCATGTTGGTCTTTTTCTTTCAAGATCAGTATTTAGTCATGGACAATTATATGTTGTTTTTTCTAGAGTAACTACAAGAAAATGACTTAAAGTGCTTATATGTAATAGTCATGAACAGTCAGATGACACAACTACAAATGTTGTGTACAAAAAAGTTTTTGATAAGTTGTAATATATTACGTAAAATTATCTCATTAATTTTTTGAATTGTATTTACATTTAACTTTTATCTCAGTGTTTTATCCCCCGTCGAGGAGGACCGACGGGTTATTCACTAGTAGAAACAAAAAGAAAGAGAAGAGATCCCTTCTAGACATCTATCAACCAAATCTTTTGATTCATTTTATTTTCCAAAAATAAGGGCCTAAAAAATACTTCATTAAAATTTGTGGAAAATGACAGAATATAAAAATATGAATTTTAAGGAGTAAGTTGTACAAAAAGCTTTATCAAAATCGTTCATTTCATACTTTTCTTCATTTAACTAATAAAAAAGATTATTATAATATAAATTAGGCTTACTCTTAAATTATAGCACCCCTTTCACAATTTATTACTCCCTCCGTTCAAATACTTACTTCACACTTTTTATTTTGGGCGTCCACATACTTACTTCACACTTTGTTTTTTTACCTAAAATGGAAACTTTATATTATTAAAATATTAACCCTACCCCACTCATTTTTTCTCCTACATTATTTTAATACTCACAATATCATTATAATTTACCATTTCCTCCACTCATTCTCTCTCCTATTTTACTTTCACACTCACAACACTTTCAATATAATATTTCCTCCTTAATAACTGTGTAAACAGTAACTGTGAAGCAAGTAATTGGACGGAGGGAGTATATATATATATTATGTACTCCCTCCGTCCAAGTAGTTACTTCACAGTTACTGTATTCACGTAAATTAAGGAGGAAGTATTATATTGAAAATATTGTGAGTGTGAAATTAAAATAGGAGTGAGAATGAGTAGAGGGAATAGTAAATTATAATGGTGTTGTGAGTATTAAAATAATGTAGGAAAGAGAATGAGTGAGGTAGGGTTAATTTTTTAATATTAAAAACTTTCTATTTTGGGTAAGAAAGAAAGTGTGAAGTATGTAATTGGACGTCCAAAATAGAAAGTGTGAAGTATGTAACTGGACGGAGGGAGTATATATATATATATATATATATATATATATATATATATATATATATATATATATGTTGTGAGTGTAATTTAAAAATAGGAGATAGAATGAGTGGAGGGAATAGTAAATTATAATGGTGTTGTGAGTATTAAAATAATGTAGGAGAGAGAATGAATGGAGAGAATAGTGATTTAAGGTTTCCATTTTGGGAATTCTTAAGATTAGTGGGATGCCCAAAATGAAAAGTTTTCTTAAGTGAGGTGGGACGGAGGGAGTATATATTTAAAGATAAAGACTGGCTAGGATTGTGTTTCAGAAAAGATATAGATCAGCCAAGATTGATTCTCACCTCCAATATCAGTTTTAACTTTTTTTATTTTCAACCGTTGAATTTTTTTACAATTTGTTTGATCATACGGCTGTAGATTGACAGTTTCTATTTCAATACATACTCCCTCCATCACGAGACTTTTAGTCAAATTGCCATAATTATAACTATTAATTTAAATAGAAAATAATAATTCTTATAAAAATCTAAAAATCATTATTGAAAATATTATTAATTGTGTTATAATAAAAAAAATAAATTTTTAAAAGAATTACTATTTTTTATTTAAATTATTGATCAAAGTTGCATCAATTTGACTAAAATTTTTCATTTACGTGGGACGGTACAGGAGTATGATAATGTAGTAATAGTATACATAACTATTATTTGGAAATTGGCATGCACCAAAATTTTCAATTCAAATCTAAATGGAAAGAAAACAAGCAAGTGATATGGTTGTGTGTACCGACTGTCTGACTTTCTCTCAATTTACAATTTAACTGACAATCTCATGGGATGAATTAAATAGGAATGAGCTATTCACCAGAGCCAGACACTGATTTTGCAGCTCATGTAACTATTTTTGATCATTTTAACTTCAATATTATTTTGTCATAAAACAAATACATGATTTTGCTATACAATTAAGTTCATTTCTTTCGTGGATATCATGCATCTATTTGCTATTTCGATATTTAAGAGCAAGCATTTTGTTGAGCTTTTTGGTATATCACCGCATTTTAAAAGATAATCGTGTTTGAATGACTGGCCCAACCCAAATCTTGCTGAGCACTATAAAGTAGTATTATTTTATTTTAAATATGGGCTTTTGATGGTTTCTCAAGTACCCTCTCTTAGGAAGTTTCAACTCCCAGATAAATATCTTTGCACTTTATATATTTGTACTGGTATAAATTACATTTAAAACGTCGTATAGTTAGCATGCGATTTCAATTTTTCCACATCTTTCTCTTTCCATACTGTCTTTCTTTCCATACTGACCCGTGCCAATGGCACACGGGCATTTGCGTACTAGTTAACATTACAATACATGTCTATGATAAACTTTTCACTTGTCAAACTTGGCACAGAGAACACCCATTTGTGTCTTCCATATTGTGTTTCATGAAATTGAATTTTAAATAACACTTGCATCCCAATGATATTTTGTATTTTCTCGGGCAGATTCTAAATATAATACAATAAATTAATATTTTATGATATATTAAATAAATAATCATGATAAATTTTATTTACTCCCTCCGTCTAGCTACAAATCACACACTTTCCTCATTGGGCGTCCCGCTACAAATCACACTTTCTAAAATGGCAAAGAATCTTTATTATTCCAACCACTAATTCTCTTCCCTACTTTACTTTTATACTCACAACACCAATCAAATCATTATTTTCTATCCCACTTTCTCTCTCCAACCTCACTTTTCATACTCACAACATTTTCTCCATTATTTTTTTTCTTAATTTACGCATAAACAGTAACTGTCTTATTTGTAGCGGGACGGAGGGAGTATATAGTTACTTTTCCATTCCATTCTTTTTTTTAACTCAATAGCTGATTTTCCTAATAATTGTGTACATGCTTTATCCCACAAAAGGAATTCTGCACTTCCTACGTCATCCGACACAAACTTGTAGTTTGTATCTGTAATAAAATAATATTTATTTTATATAAATTACAATTTTTTATAATCAATTTTAAATTAAAAATATAACAAAAATTAAAATTACCTTATAATGCCCGATACATGATACTTGCCACAATTTTCGCATAAGAATCTTTCGCATGAAGGAGTCATCTTTTTGTTGCACTTTTTGCATGCCAAATACCACCAATCCATAACAGATTGCACATCAACAATTTTTCCATACATCACATAGTCTCTAACTTAAAAAACACATAAATTAACTTCTCAAAACAATGGGAAAAATTAATTTTGTATAAACTTATTTACCTCTTTAATCTCCAAAATTTCTTCAATTGTGCGGAACAAATCTTTGCATGATTCAAAATCATTCACATGTTGTCTCGATAGAGTTAGCGAGATTGAATTGGACAAAGAGTTGATGATGAGCCTTCGATATCAAACTATTTAAATAAAACTATGTTAATTAGTTTATCTTTGTTTTTTATATCTTAAATGTAATCAAAATTTGTTGTTTCACCTATTTTTAAAATCAATAATCTCCCTTATATCCTCATTGATGATGACTTTAGTTACTTGATAATTAGATGAAATTCGCAATTCGCCCATAAACACTTTAACTTTTTCCATATGTTTCAAGATAACTTGTCAAGTTATCAACAAAATCTCCCCACAATATACATGATAAAGTAGTGTCTCTGTCTAAAAGGAAAATCATTAGATTCAAATTAAAAACAAATTATCTTTTAAATAAACAAATACTTTCAATAGTTAAAGTTTTTACAGAATAATCTAAAGAACTATATCCATCATCTTTGATAGATCTCTCGAAGATTCTCGATATTGTGGCGATCTTCGTGAAACTAACTCGCCGATCACATCTTCAATGAATTTAAAAGTTAAATAGTTATGTTTATACCATCTTATAAAACATTTAATAATATACTTACCTGTTAGAATTTTATCATCAACTGATTGAACATCTTCAAAAGCTTCAAAAGGCTTGAAGTTGTAAACATTCCATGAAAAATTATCATCAAATACTTACATGGGTTTTAGCAATAAACTTCAGTTTGTACTTTCCATCTACCGTCTTTATTGAGATGTATTCTCAATAACAATGACATTTTGTATATGATACAAACCGTTTTCCTCAAGCATTGGAGAAAATTTCTCAATATGGGGATGCCTTATCGTAGCATGCATTCTCGTTCCCTAAAAAACAATGGAAGAAATGAAAATATTAATAACTAATTATGATAGTGAACATACCAAAAATGTCGAGTTGGGCCAAACGAATAAAGCCCAATCACAGGCAACCATGACGCCCACATTCTCATTGAAGCTAGCCCAACCAGAGCAAGGCCCAAAGCCCATCTCAAGTATCCGTCGACTAAGTCCATGTCCGACCTACCAGGTCCCGACCTAACTTAGTCCGACCTCATGATCCATACTACAATTCGGGTACGAACCATGCTCTACCCGTCAGTCAGGTCGACTATTCCTTAAATGGCGACCTCGACCTAATCCACAAGCGTCGATCTAGCAGATGAATGTACGTAAAGTCAAACCTTTCCATAACCGATTCCCTACGAATCAGGAGCCGTTATAGGACACGTTCACATTACCTGTAACTGTCCCTGAAATCTCGGAGCTCATGTAGCACCACCAAAAATACAACGGTCATCCCCTATAAATACATCATCACTACCAACGGTGAAAGGTAACTGCCATTTTGCTGTTGGAATTCATTTATTATATACATTTTGAGCAATATTCAACTGTGATCTTACTCTCACGCCCGAGCGTCTTCGCCGGAGACACATCCGGCTAGTCGTGGGTTCTGATTTCAGGTCAAGAAGCCAGGTGATTGGTCCTGCCACGTGGAGGATTACTGATAAGCATAATTCCTGCAGCATCAGTTTGGTTCCATTGCCGGGAATCGTGCTTTAGCTTGACCTCGAAAACTCCATCAACCTACAACAATGGTGACTTCAGACGGACATGTATCTGAGGCTTCACTTGGGCACGAAGAAGAAAACAACAACAACACGAACGCAAACACTAAGAACCTGAACTTGCCTCCTCCCCCACCAAATCGTCCTCATGGTAGAGCCACGCACTCTACCAGTGTTGTTGATGGCAGAGGATTGCCTGTAAGGAGAGGGAAAAGGCATATGGAGGGACAAGGAATCCCACCTCCTCCTAAGCGTCCAACTGGACAGGTGAACATGGGAAACAAGGCAGGTCCCTCAATTAATCCCATGAGCAAGAAGGAAATGATGTTAGAACGAGCTCAAATCTTGGCTGACTTGATAGCCGTGGAGGCGAAGCAGCCGACGTGCGTTCAGAAAGGATTGCTCCCTCCCAAGTCTCCAACAGGCAGCAGGCCAGGAGTGCTAGGCCAAATGAAGGTGTGGGGCAGAATGGCGAGGACATGATAGTTCAGCGAGCTCCCACTATTGTTCATGTGCCGAGTAACGACTTAAGGGCTAGCCTCACCAGAAATAGGGAGCAGGAGGCTCAATCTGATTTGAGGACGCAATTAACAGCCAATAGAAATAGGCGCATTTCCCCAGCACGGACACAGAGATCAGGGTCTCATAGAGACAGGAACGGGTGCAGGTCGCCTATAAGAGAGGAGAGGCGCAGGTCGCCACTTGGGGATAATAGGCCCAGGTCGCCATCCGGTGCTGATAGGCGCAGGTCGCCACAAAGAAATGACAGGCATAGATCTCCAGTTCGATCAGAGAGGGCTCATTCTCACAGAGACAGGAGGAGTAGGCAGGTAACTCCCCCCAAAAGTGAAGGTCAGAAGTCAAATGCTGTTCCCCCTCCAGGAGATGAAAGACCCGACGCTAGAGAGTGGTTGTTGATGAAAAAGAAATTCGAACAATGGGAGGAGGAGAAGAAAAAGGAGATTGGAAAGGTCGAACGAATTGACTATGCTCTTCGACCTCTATCCAAAGAAATCAGGGATAGTCGACCTCCTCCTACTTTCAGGTTGCCTCTTCTGGAGAAGTATTCGGGGTCGACCAATGCAAAGAGTCATATAGCACATCTGGAAGCCACAATGTGTTTTGTCGCCAATGAGGATGACAATATGTGCAAAGCTCTCCTAAGCACACTCATTTGGGCGGCCTTAACTTGGTTCAATGGTTTAGCCGTGGTAGCATCACCACTTGGACATGCTTCAGACAAAATTCTTAGATCGCTTCTCATTGCCGGAGCTCGGAAGGTGGCTATCCTTGATCCGAACAACTTGGTACAAGCCAAAAATGAAAGCTTGATGAGCTACTTCACCAAGTTCAAGGAAATGGTGGATAAGATAGAGGAGGACCTCACTGATAGGGAAGTCATCAATTGCTTCCGAAACGGTATTTCCTCGGCAGACATGGATTATGAACTCACAGTTCGTACAGTAACAACTCGACGGGAGTTGTTTGAGAAGGTGTATAATGTCGCTCTTCTTTGAGGAAAGGAAAGAGAAGAAGAATGGAAAGAGTCCCAAGGCGAGGCGGCGATGATAAGAAGGACCCCAACAAGAATGGAGGAAATAATAAGAATGGAAAGAAACGGGACTAGGGCTACGAGAGAAAGTGCACGAGGTTTTCACTCCCCTTACGGTGAGTCGAACGAGAAATCATGAATGCCGTCGAGTTGGCACCACCGCCCAATGAACCCGGGCAACAAGTTCGGAAGGGACAATAGCAAATCTTTGTGATTATCACAAGGACACGGGTCATCTCACGAGAGGATTGCTTGGGTTTGAAGCGTATCATCGAAGAATGGTCGAGTAGGGAGACTCGACGCATATGTGAAAAGACCTCGTTTGGTGGAGGCGAGCGGCCGACGGGTGGACAACAAGGACCGAGGCAACCCGGACGAACTTGGGGGTCATTACAGAGCAAGCAAGTAACACTGCTATCAAGCACAAGATCTTTCAACTCAGTAAAGCCCCACACGTACCTCCAAGGAGAAATGTTAGAGATGAAACGATCAGCTTCTACCCCCATGAGTTGGCAACTAATGTGGCGGCTAGGGAGCAAGTTCTCGTCATCCCAGGTCTCATAGACGGATGTACGATGAGCAGACTCTTAGTCGACACGGGGGCCTGCAAAGATATTTTGTTCTACAAGACTTTCAAGGAGATGGGTCTTAATGACGAACAGTTAGAAAGATATGATGGCAGGTTGGAGGGCTTCACCAACCATCGGGTTGATGCAAAGGGTCAGATTGAGCTCGACGTCGACCTAGGCCAACACCTCCTCAGGGTCGTATCGAAGGTACAATTTATTGTGATTGATGTAAACAGTGACTATGCCGCTATACTTGGTATTCCTGGTCAGGTCGCTCTTGGAATGGTGGCGTCGATACCTCATCAGCGAGTCAAGTTCCCCACACCCGGAGTAGAGGCTGCATACAAGGCACGGCTCGAGCCTACGGACCATGTTCTTCGGGAAAGAAAGAAGAGAGAGCTAGAAATTGAGACGGCGAGATGGTTATTTAAAGGCTGTCTCAATCGATCACCAAAACTACTCGATTGTCAACAATCACCGACGTGGAAGAGTCGACCTATCGCTCAAATGACGAGGTCATGCTTGAGTCGACACGTCACTCCTAACACCACGAGAGGTCGATTCGGATGTAGTTATGGTCGACCAAATCCTCATAGGCAACCTATGCCTCCCGGATCGACAATAACTCGGGGGCCACCACCACCGCGACGAGGTTGCGAGATAAATTTGGATGATATGATAGCAGAGGAGGCTCCACACACAGGGCCGAGGAAAGGCAAAGTGAGGAGATCATCATCGAAACCTTGCAATTCGGGGATGGTCCGTAACCGGAAGCCGCTGGGACGAGCTAGAGTCGGTGATCACCAACCCTTCCTACCCCGACCAAAAAATTCAAATTGGGAAACAGTTGTCAGCTGAAGAAAGGCTGGAAATAATCGAGCTGCTTAAGGAGAGCAATGATGTCTTCGCATGGAGACTAGAGGACATGAGGGGAATCAAGGAAGAGGTCGCCGTTCATAGACTTGAAGTCCACCCGACCATAAAGCCTAGGCCCCAAAAATTGAGAAGCTTTGCTCGTGACAAGGAGGAGGCTATAAAAATCGAGGTACAAAAACTTTTAAGTGCAGGGATAATCAAAGAGGCCACTCATACAACGTGGTTGGCCAACGTAGTCATGGTGAAAAAATCAAATGGCAAATGGCGGATGTGCGTCGACTTCACCACTCTCAATCTTGCTTGCCCAAAAGACAGCTATCCCCTTCCTAGGATCGACAAGCTAGTCGATTCCATTGCTGGTCACTCCACCCTCAGTTTCCTCAACGCTTACTCAGGTTACCACCAGATTAAGATGCATGAGGACGACATAGTCAAGACGGCATTTCAAGCGGCTGGAGGCATCTACTGCTATAACATGATGCCCTTTAGATTGAAGAATGCAGGGGCGACTTATCAAAGGATGGTGAACAAAGTCTTTGCTTCTCAAATTGGCCGAAACATGGAGGCCTACGTCGACGATATGGTCATCAAGACAAAGACTGGACGTCACGTGGTCGACCTAAAGGAAACGTTCGCCAATTTAAGAGCAAACGACATGAAGCTCAACCCTAGCAAGTGTGTATTTGGTGTAGCTGCTGGAAAGTTCCTTGGATTTATGGTCTCTCAACGAGGTATAGAGGCTAACCCAGAAAAAATAAAGGCTTTGGTCGATATGAAAGCCCCCACCAGTGTCAAAGAGATGCAGCGACTTAACGGAAGGGTAGCAACTCTTGGTCGTTTCATATCAAAGTCAGCAGAGAGGTCTCTCCCCTTCTTCAAAGCATTGAGGGGGATGAAAAGTTTTGAATGGACGACCGAATGTCATTCGTCGTTCCAACAGCTGAAGGATTACCTCGCTACTCCACCTCTCCTGAGTAGCCCGACCACTGGTGAAACTTTGTTTGTGTATTTATCCGTGGGAGATAAATCAGTGGCAGCGGTTTTGATTAGAGAAGATGAAGGGCTTCAAAAGCCAGTATACTACATCAGCAAAGCCTTATCAGTTGTGGAGAGCAGATATTACAATGCTGAGAAGGTCGCTTATGCTCTAGTCGTGGCTTCAAGGAAGCTGCGAGCTTATTTCTTGGCTTACCCAATTGTGGTTCTTACTAATGCGCCTTTAAGAAAGATATTGCACAAGCCGGAGAGTTCAGGTCGACTGCTCAATTGGTCAATTGCCCTTACTGAATTTGACATCGAGTATCGACCTCGAAAAGCACTGAAGGCTCAAGCTCTAGCAGACTTCTTGGTCGAGCTTACGTTCACCAAAGAAGACAACGAGCAGCGAGCTCCAAAGGAAAAGGCTAAAGGGAAGGAGCCAGAGTCCCAGGTCGCCATCAGTCTACCCGACGATTGTTGGAAGGTCTATTCAGACGGATCAGCGACCAAGAATAGCAGTGGAGCTGGGATAGTGCTAATTGAACCGAGAATGCAGGACAGTGTACGAGGAATCACTAAGGTTCAAGTTTGATGCTTCCAACAACCAGGCTGAATATGAAGCCTTGATAGCAGCCATAGAGTACGCCAAGTGTTTTGGAGCAACTAAGATCATGGCTTATTGTGATTCACAACTGATAGTTAACCAGGTCAGAGGCGAGTACAAGGTACTTAGCTCCACGTTGATTAAATACTGCGACCTGGTGAAGGAGGCGATAAAGGATTTGGAATTACAGGAGATTCAGAGGATTGGAAGGGAGGACAATGAGCTAGCCGACCTCCTCTCGAAACTAGCTACCTCAGATGAGCCACATGATGAGCCCATCTCTTTTCTTGAAAATCCAGCTTATGAGATAGTACAAATTCAATGCGTAGAAGACGCCTCAAGAAATTGGGCTTATGAGAAATGTTGGATCGAAGAAATGAAGGCGTACATAGAAAGTGGCGAGCTGCCAGATGACGAGAAGAAGGCTCGAGCTATCAAAAAGAAAGCTCCAAGGTATGTCATTCAAGGAGGCGATCTGTTCAGAAGATCCTACACCCGACCGTTGCTAAAATGCATCCACCCTCAAGAGGTCGCCCTATTGATGCATGAAGTACACAGTGGGATTTGTGGCGGACACCCGGGGGCCAGGACCCTCGCCGACAAGTTAATTACCTTGGGATACTATTGGCCACACATGAGAGCTGATACTCATAACTTTGTTCAGCAATGTGATCAATGCCAAAGGTTTGCCAACTTACCTCATATGCCGACAACCGAGCAGACTCCAGTAATTGCAGTTTGGCCTTTTGACATGTGGGGTGTCGACTTGATTGGACCCTTCCCACCCGCCCGGGGAAATTGCAAGTATGTGATCGTTGCCATAGATTACTTCACTAAATGGGTTGAGGCCAAACCATTAGCTCGCATCACAGAGGAGAATGCTATCAACTTCATTCACGATTTCATTTGGTGTCGGTTTGGTTTTCCTCGAGCCATAGTATCAGACAACGGACTGCAGTTCTCCAGAGCCTTCGAAGCAGAGATGAATCGGGTTGGAATCAAGCATTGGCAATCTTCAGTCGCCTATCCTCAAGGAAATGGGCAAGCTGAGGCAGCAAATAAACTTGTTCTATCTTCGCTCAAGACAGGTCTCGTTGGTCGACGCAATAACTGGTTGGACGAACTCCCACTTGCTCTTTGGGCAGTTCGCACAACCACTCGGGGGCCTACGGGGGAAACCCCATTCGCTCTTACATATGGATCAGAAGCCATGGCACCAGCTGAACTCAGATTCCCTACTGCTAGAGTGACTTTCTTCAATCAAGAGCAGAATGATACCAACAGACTGATTGACCTGGATCTGATTGACGAAAAGCGAGATACAGCCTACCTTCGAATGGTCAACTACAAACAGCGAACTAAAAGTTACCACGACAAGAAGGTCAAAGCAAGATCATTTCAAATAGGAGATCATGTGTTGAGAAAGATCGAAGCAACGGGAAGGAGAACTCAGCAGAATAAACTATCTCCCAACTGGGAAGGGCCCTACATAGTCACTCGAGTCGTCAAAGAAGGAACCTACATGATTGCTCATCCTGACGGTGAAGAGTTGAAACATCCTTGGCACGCCACCCACCTCATCAAATATTACTTCTAGTTTTCAGTTCCCAATTTCAAGCTTGTGTTAATTCTAGTTTCAAATTGATGTAAGCATGTTCCCTACTTCAATGAAAAGCGCAGTTAATTCGATCAAACATAGTGTTACACTCACTCTAACAAGCTCGACTCTTAGTTAGCTTCGTTCTAACAAGCTCGATTCTTAATCAGCTTTGTCTATTTAACAAGTCCGACTCTTAGTCGACTTCGTTCTAACAAGCTCGACTCTTAGTCAGCTTCGTTCTAACAAGCTCGATTCTTAATCAGCTTTGTCTATTTAACAAGTTCGATTACTAATCGACTTCGATCTAATTAGCTCGACCCTGGGTCAGCTTCAATATTGTGAACAGGTTCGACTCATAGTCAATCTCGTTCGAAAAAAGTTAACCAAGTTTGAGGTCGACCAAATCAATAAAGATCAAGTCGCCTCTAAGCTCAAATTGACTCACTTATCCTATCTATATCTAGCTCGATACTTACTTCAAAAAGCATACTACATGCAATAAAGAGAGGTCGACTACGATTAAATATTAATAAGTCTCCCAAAAACGGGCTAAGACTTGGGAAAATAAACTTATGAAAGTATCATGCCTCCCAAAAACCGGGCCAAGGCATTCGGATAATGTTAAAGCAAAAAACAAAAATGTTGTTTGGGACTTGTTCATTACAATTCAACTAAACAATTCAAGAGTCTTGGCCGACATCAGTTTGGTCGTCAGTAGCATCTCGACCCTCCCCATCTCCTTGTTGATGGGGGCCTATGGGTTTACCCGACTCTGAGTAAACCTGCTCATTTTCTTCTTCCATAGTGGCGGCATCCTCAAGCTCCTGCAGAACCACATCAAAATTCCTATCGCCAACGGGGGGAGCTTCCCACTTCTCACAGCCATCCTCTCGGTCTTCCTGGGCTATGAAGGCCAAGTCGTTCTCAAGATAAGGAACAAGGGAGTGTCCACCACGAGCTGGCATGTCGTATTGGGCTTCAGAGAACCAACGAGCTAATTGCTCGAGGGTGACCCCAGCAGTTGGATCCACCATAGCCCGACGCGCCATGTGACGTTTACCCACCTCCCGGGAAGTCACGGGCCTTGGTGACAATGGCATTATAGAACTCATCTCCCTCCTTGAACTTCTCCACACGGCATCGGGCCGGCCTTCTCCAGAGCCTCCTTCCATTTAGCTCGAGTTGAGTTGTGCTCCTCGTTAAGCTCTGTCAAAAAAGAATCTTTATCTGCGAGAAGTTTGGAGACAGTGGTAAGCTCGACCTTCGTCTTCTCATGAGCAAGGCGCTCAGCATCCCTTTCTGAGGTCACTTCCTTGAGTTTGGATTCTGTAGCTTCAAGGTCGGACAGGGCCTTTGTCTTCACCATCTCATTGGCTTCATACGAGTTGTCCAGATCGTTATACTTCTCCTTCATATCCGCAAGCTCTTTAGCCTTTTTGGAATAATCTTGAAGGGATTGCCTCTCCCTCTCAATGGAAGCTCTCCAAGAGCTTTTCACCTGCTCGACCATGGTAAGATTCTACATTTCAAAGAAACCGAAGAAGTGTTAGCTCGTAATTTAAGTGGATCGAGTAAAGGGATAAGCAACTAGAATGAAAGAGAAAGTGAAAAATTACCTCACAATGAGCCATCCCAGAACGAGCTGAAAATTCCTCGGGGGTGATCCCCTTATCAGCGAGATGAGCTAGGAGGTCGACATCTATTGCCCTCCTAACAATAACTTGGCCCAAGCTCATGTCGGGATAGCGGCGGCTCAAGCTGTTGAACCCTGCTAGTGGAGGAACGTCACTCAACCTCCTCATCTTTTCATCCAGAGACACTTTCTTGGGGAAAGGAAGGCGTGGAGGCAATTGACTCGAGGACACAGACTTTCCCTTCTCAGATCGGGACCTCTTCTTCAAACTCAGAGGACGATCGTCCTCATCTTCCTCCATGTCATCATCATCAACATTGACAACCTGTAAAGGGCTAGCCCCCGCCATCCTAGCTCCAGAGGTCTCCACATTGGCATCTTGATTTGGGTCGGAGCTCAGACTTGCCCTAACTGACCTGTGGGAATCGTCACCCCCTTCATTAGCATCATTGGATTGGTTGTCGCTTTGCAAAGGGTCTTCCAGCTCGACCTCTTCCATTGGGATCATTCCAGCAACATCCTTCGGGAGCAGATTGTTCCTCGTAGCAGCTTCTCTCTCTCTGCTCGCCTTAGCATTAGCAGCCCCATGAGCCCTCTTGGCTTTCTTCTTATCAGAAACCCCAACAATACGCACCATATTCGATTCTTGTTCGGGAGTTAAAACTACACGACATCAAAGTAATCAAGTGTTAGCTCGACAATTCAAAGCAGTTCTGTGTACGAGCTAAACAGTTCGACGAGTAAACAATTGGCAAAGTAATTGATACGATGCAAAGCAGTTCTATGTACAAATTAACTAATTCTACATACGAGCAGGCGATTTGATAAGTACAGAGTTGCAATTCGAAATAGTTCTATGTACGAGCTAACTAGTTCTACATACGAGCATTCAACGGACGAGCTAAGAGTTGTGTATGCAGTTCAAAATATTTCTGTGTGCCAATAAAGAACTACTTATGCAAGTTAACAGTGGACGAGCTAATGAATGCAGGTCAAGTAAATCCTTACCACCAATATGCTCTCCGTGGTCTTTGCAATAATTTTCGTTCTTCTGACAAAATTGACAGTTCTCCTTCAACCTACCCAAGGAATGAGTAACCCAGTCTGGATATACCTGGCCTCTCAACACAGGAACAAGGGGTTCTACCACTCCATCCCCAGGCATCATCCCAGCCTGGATATAGTTGTACTTGGTCGTCCCTAGCACCTCCCAGCTAATGGGCCCTTTCTTGACCAATGCGCACAACTTCCTATACAAGGTTTGGTGCCATGGAGGCTCCCAGTAATTTTCCTCGTCAATAACGTCAGACTCGTTATTTGGCAAGGGGAACTCCCATCCCAGCCTACTCTCTACAACTACCACATGGGAATTCCAACCGCTATGTTTATTGGGAAGATTGGCAAATAGCTTTGGGGAGTTGGGTTTAGAAGGAGCGCTAATCCCCCAATCAGCCTTGTCGAGCTTTGGAGCAAAAAATTCCTTGAAGACTCTCATGCAAGGCTCATGGCCTAGAAACCTGCATACCATGGCAAAGCACACTAGTACCCTGCAAGTGTTGGCCCCAAGATGGAGGGGAAGAGCATCCATGCACTCCAGAAATTCGTTGATGAAGGGATCTAAAGGCAACCTCAACCCCGCCTCAAACTGTCCATAAAAGAAGGCCACCCTAGTGGCATCAGTAGTGAAGCTAGTACGGAACTTAGCCATAAAATCCGTCTTACTAAAGATGGTTACCCTATAATCCGCTCTACTTACTCCACAGAAATCATAAACCATGTCATATCGGGACTCCATATTTTTCTTTCCTCGAAGAGGCCTACTGGGTATATATCCTCTCTCATTCTTCCCCGGTACAACAGAGGAGCCAAACGCATCCACTATTCGAGGACTTGAAGAAGTTGAAGCTGCAACTCCACCTTGAGCCGTCATATCTGTACAAACAAAAGAGGAAGCAGGGGAGTCAGTCCTATGATCACATTCAGTCGACCTACCTAAGGGCGACCTAGACTCCCCTGGAAAACCTATTCTATTTCTAAGGAAGGAGGGTTTGTGGACATCCCTAACATAAAACAAGGTTATATGGTCGAGTAGCTCATGGAACAGATGGAAAGTGACGATATTTGAATCATCGACTACTAGGTTTTCAACGTCCCCTACAATGGGCAAACCTATCTCACTGAAATTCAACTCCCACCTAGTCAAGATAGAGGCGCATTCATCCAAGGACATCACTCTCCACTCACCGTTCACGTTCTTATACACTCTACGGTTGACGGTACAGTAGCCATACCATGCCCCTGGTTCGCTACTAAAAGTCCTAGCCATGGCGGAAGTAAAGACAGCAGAAATTAAACCCTAAAGAAAGAATGGGAGAGAAATACCTTTGTAAATGTCGGAATAGGAAGCTGTTGCCGAAGACGGAAGCCCAATTTAACTCAATTGCTTCTTCGCTATTTTCGCCGGAGATTCTCAGAGTTTGAAGACGGTAAGAATTCGTATCTGAGAAGAATTCTGAGTATTTATATTTTCCTAAATTTGGAAAGGGAAAAGAAAATCAAAATTGATTTTCCAAAATTAAATTCCGAAGCGGTTTTCGAGAAAGACTACCAAGCGTCAAAACAGTAATGATGACAGAAAAAAGGCGCTCCTTCATCTCCGACCGTTCATCGCCAACGACCAGGATGGTGCCACGTCATCATTGTCGATCTACTTCAAAAACTAGCAACGACCTGCGAGTAAAGCAATTCTCATCGAAGATTTTCTTAACTTCCAAGTCGACGAAGTCAACTCGAAAGTTGGGGGCCACTGAACATACCAAAAGTGTCGAGTTGGGCCAAACGAATAAAGCCCAATCACAGGCAACCATGACGCCCACATTCTCATTGAAGCTAGCCCAACCAGAGCAAGGCCCAAAGCCCATCTCAAGTATCCGTCGACTAAGTCCATGTCCGACCTACCAGGTCCCGACCTAACTTAGTCCGAACTCATGATCCATACTACAATTCGGGTACGAACCATGCTCTACCCGTCAGTTAGGTCGACTATTCCTTAAATGGCGACCTCGACCTAATCCACAAGCGTCGATCTAGCAGATGAATGTACGTAAAGTCAAACATTTCCATAACCGATTCCCTACGAATCAGGAGCCGTTATAGGACACGTTCACATTACCTGTAACTGTCCCTGAAATCTCGGAGCTCATGTAGCACCACCAAAAATACAACGGTCATCCCCTATAAATACATCATCACTACCAACGGTGAAAGGTAACTGCCATTTTGCTATTGGAATTCATTTATTCAATACATTTTGAGCAATATTCAACTGTGATCTTACTCTCACGCCCGAGCGTCTTCGCCGAAGACACATCCGGCTAGTCGTGGGTTCTGATTTCAGGTCAAGAAGCCAGGTGATTGGTCCTGCCACGTGGAGGATTACTGATAAGCACAATTCCTGCAGTATCAGATAGTATTATTATATTTGTTCAATAATTTAAGAACATGAAGTAAAAAAATATTGCATACCTCTGTATCATGGAAAACATATTCCTTGCTACACACTTTTTTTGGATTATCAAGTGAAGGAATAGAGTATGCTCTTACTACTAGTCTCAACTTGAACATCCAATCAATTTTGTCTATCTTAATTGGATTGATTTCTTTAAGTAGGTTGTACATTGTAGCCATGAGAAAGATAAATAGTAGGTGGTGAAAGAAGTGTAACATGAGAAAGAAGTGTAAAATGATGGATATGAACATTTGCATACCCTATGTATTTATACTTGTATTCATATTTGCCACACACAAATTTAATTGTAGAATAAATTGTTAAGTATTGAAATTTCTTCTAAATTCATGTATTTAAATTAATTTAATTATTTATTCTGTTTTATTATTGAATAAGCATAACTGAAAGTGGAAATGTAAAGAGTTGTAAAGGGTTTCAATAACCTTTGTATTAAATGATTAATTGAAAATTTAATGAAAGACAAATGAAACATCAATTCAGTTTTTTTTTTTCTGAAAAAATAGAATTAATGCTCCTTCCATAAAAAGGTGTTATAGCAACTTTTCAGATGTATATTTGTGTATTTAAATTTATTAAATTATCTACTAATTTTTAGTATTGAATAAGTATAATTAAATGCAAAAATATAAAGAGTTTTAAGAAGTTTCAATAACCTTTGTTTTTAATGATTAATTAAAAATTTAATTGGAAGACAAATGAAACATCAAGGCAGTTTTTTACAAAAAAATAAAAAAAGCAAAAAAAATCATTTTTTCACAGGAAAATAAGTTTGGCAGGAACATTTAAATTTTGGTGGAAAATTTAAAATTTGGCGGGAAATAAAAAAAAGTCAACACTATTCTATTCTTTTTTTATATATATGTATAGATTACTATAAAATATTTCACTATTCATTTATCACTTTTGTGTTGTATTTTCATTTCATTTCATTTTATTTTATTTTTGAGTTCACATGGGTTTTTTTTTTTTTTTATTATTACCCAGGTGATCCCAGCTTCGTCGGACTAATCCTGGACCACCAGGTACCGGTTCCTCAGTATGCTGGCGGAGGTAAATCGCGGGATATGCCCTATGCAGCCAGGGGTGCTCCTGGCCTTAAGGGAGCCCTCCTACAATGCATTAACACTCTTACATCACCAAGTGACTGCTTCAGCTGCTCCTGCCAAAGAGGCATTTACATCACTCTTACAACACCAAGAATTAAACCCACAAAGATCCCCCAAAGAGGGATCGAACCCTAGACCTCCCCGAAAGGAGGCCGGCAACATACCACTCGGCCAGGAGATCTGTTAGAATATATCATAGTTAGTGATAATATTCTCAGTATATATCATGTAAATAATAGATTAGTGTTGTTATGGTAGATAGTCCCGAGATTAAGGGATTGATTAGGATTGATTTGAAAAGAATCCGTTTCCTAGTATAACTCTTGTATAATTGAGGTATTTAAACCTTGTTTGTATAATGAAAAGATTAAGGAAATTATTATCATCTAATATGGTATCAGTAGAGGTCTAGGGCAAATTCTCTTCTTCCGCTGCGCCTACCTCCGAGACCTTTCACGGTATAATTTTTTTCCCGTTCTCCTTCCTTCTGCGTGCGTCATGTCTTCTTCTCGCTCTCTTCATCCAGCCATGGTAGTCACGAACATCAGGAATAACATCTCTGTTACTCTTGAATTCGAGAACGTCCAATATGCGACATGGGCGGAAGTCTTCAAGGTCCATGCTCGTTCTCTGGAAGTGTTGCATCATATCATCCCTGATGCCAATATCAAGGAACCTGTTACAGATGCCGAGCTTAAGGAATTCTCTGCATTTGACGCAAAGGTATTGGGGTGGATTTATGGCACGATTTCACCCGACCTTCTGAATACTATTGTGGAAGCAGATCAATCGGCAATGAAGGCATGGACTACCTTGAAGGACATCTTCGAGGACAATAAGAATTCTCGTACGTTTAGCCTCGAACAAGAATTCTCTGCTACTCTCATGGAGAGTTTTCCGTCCGCCTCTGCTTATTGCCAACACTTGAAGCAAATCGCCGATCAACTAAAGAACGTCAGTTCTCCGGTGGGTAATGATCGTTTGGTACTTCAAATGGTGGCGGGCTTAACTGAAGCCTACAATGGAGTTGCGAGTATTCATCGTCAGAGTAACCCTCTGCCGAAATTCCACCAAGCTCGTTCTATGCTCATTCTCGAGGAAACTGGGTTGCAAAAGAAGGCCACAATGGCTTCTGCAATGCTAGCTCGTGAATCCATCCATCCTTCCTCCTTCCCTCCTCTAGCCGCATCACATGGTTTCAACAACAGTGGCTCGAAAAACAGGAATAATGGGAAGAAAGGTTCCAGCTCTAACAAGTCTGGTGGTAAAAAGGGTTCGGGTTCGAGTGGAAAGAATGGGCCTCAGTGGCAGTTTGATGGGGCTCAACAGCAGCCGTGGACTCAACCTTGGAATGGTGGACAGCAGCCGTGGCATAACAATGGCAGTAATGGTTCTGGGCAGTTTGGCAGTGGCGGTGGCTCTGGACAGCAGAATTGGGGACAGCCTTGGCCTGCTCCGTGGGCTGTTCCTCCTTGTCCCTATCCCACGGTAGCAGGGTGGTCTCGACCTCCCTCCTCTACACGACAACCATCACAGCAGCCAAGCATTTTGGGTCAAAGGCCACAAGCTTATGCCGCTTCAACGTGTCCCACGGATGTAGAGTCAGACATGCACACCTTGAGTTTGAATCAACCTGCTCCAAACTGGCATATGGACTCAGCTGCCACTTCCCATATGACATCGAACTCAGGTACTCTTTCACCCTATTTTCATTTACGCACGCATCATGGCATTACTGTAGGCAACGGTCATTCAATTCCAATAGAGGGTTATGGAAATACCTCACTTTTACCGTCCCATCCCAATCTCACTCTTAAAAATGTTCTCCATGCACCTAAATTAATCAAAAACTTAGTATCAGTTCGTAAGTTTACCACTGATAATTCTGTGTCTGTGGAGTTTGACCCTTTTGGTTTTTCTGTGAAGGATTACCAGACGGGGCGACACATTATGAGATGTGAGAGTCAAGGTGACATGTATCCAGTTACAACCCCAAGGTCGACCAATCTTCAGTTTTCTTTTGCCGCTTTATCTCCGAGTTTATGGCATGAACATTTGGGTCATCCCGGCACTCCAGTCATGAACTTTCTTCGTAGTAATAAATTCATAGATTGTAATAGGTCAAAGTCTTCTCATGTTTGTCAAGCGTGTGCTCTAGGAAAACATGTAAAACTTCCTTTTGAACAATTTACTTCTAGTACTTTATTTCCGTTTAATATAATTCATAGTGATTTATGGACTTCACCTGTTTTGAGTTCGTCTGGTCATCGATATTATCTGTTGTTTCTTGATGATTTTTCTCGTTATTTATGGGTTTTTCCTTTAGCTCATAAATCGGATGTGTACTCTACTTTTTTATCGTTTCGACAATTTGTGAAAACACAATTTGAAAAGGACATTAAAACATTCAAATGTGATAATGGACGCGAATTTGATAATAATCAATTTTGGGATTTTTGTAAAAATTATGGACTTTCTTTCCGTCTCTCTTGTCCATATACTTCACCCCAAAATGGCAAATCCGAACGAAAAATACGAACCATAAACAATATGACTCGTACGTTGTTATCGCATGTTAGTCTCCCTTCCTCGTTTTGGCATCATGCGGCACATATGGCAACGTATCTTCTGAATATTCTTCCAAATAAATCACTTGGTTTTCATTCACCTGTTCAAGTGCTATATCGAAAGGACCCGACCTTTAATCATCTACGGGTTTTTGGTTTCTTATGCTACCCCTTATTTCCCTCCCCAACGATCAATAAACTTCAAGCTAGATCGTCTCCGTGTGTGTTTTTGGGATATCCTACTCATCATAGAGGATATAAATGTTATGATTTTTCTACTCGTAAAATTATAATATGTCGTCATGTCATTTTTGATGAAACAAAATTCCCATACGCCTTATTTCACACAAATGAACCCACATCTTATGCTTTCTTGGATGATGGTCTTTCTCCCCTTCTCTTCGCCAACTTACAGAGCCCTACCACCCATACTGGACCGCCCCAAACAAAGGACCCATACGGCCCTCAACAAATTTCCCATACTCGGCCAAACTGTGTCTCCTTCTCAGCCCAGTGGTTCGGCCGCCCCTCCTGCTGTGCCGCCTCCCTCTCTTGGTCCAGTTACGAGAAGTCAACATGGGATTTTTAAGCCTAAAATTCCATTTAGTCTCCACACCATTGTCTCTAAATCACCCATTCCAAAAAATCCCATTTCTGCCCTCCATGGCCCTAATTGGAAAATGGCAATGCATGATGAATATAATGCGTTAATTGAAAATAGGACGTGGGAGTTGGTGCCCCGTCCCACTAATGCTAATATTATTCGATGTATGTGGATCTTTACTCATAAAGACAGGGCATACGAATCCTTTGAGCGACATAAAGCTCGTCTTGTGTGTGACGGGAAAACTCAACGGGTCGGTATTGAATGTGGAGAGACTTTTAGTCCAGTTATTAAACCGGCCACTATTCGTTTGGTGCTAAGTCTTGCGGTTTCTAGGAAATGGCCTATGCATCAGCTTGATGTTAAAAATGCCTTTTTACATGGAGACCTTCAGGAGACGGTTTTTATGCATCAACCGGTTGAGTTTCGAGACAAGGAATTTTCGGATCATGTTTGCTTGCTAAAGAGGTCATTGTATGGACTTAAGCAAGCCCCTCGGGCTTGGTATAAGCGTTTTGGGGATCATGTTACTTCTCTTGGGTTTAAACAAAGTTGCAGCGATCATTCTTTGTTTGTTTTCAGTGGGAATGGTTCCATGGCATACTTGTTGGTTTACGTCGACGACATAATCTTAACTGCATCTTCGGAAAAGTTATGTTTGGAAATTATTTCGGCTCTTAGCAAGGAATTTGCCATGAAAGACTTGGGCAGTTTGAGCTCTTTCTTGGGCATTGCTGTTACTCACCGCTCGGGTTCTTTATTTCTCTCGCAACAAAAATATGCCTTAGAAATCATTGAACGAGCCGGTATGACTAATTGTAAGCCTTCTCAAACTCCGGTAGACACAAAACCGAAGTTAAGTGCTCACACTAGTCCGATTGGGGAGGTTGTCCGGATACGAGACGGTCTATTTCGGGGTATTGCGTATTTTTAGGAGATAATCTTATCTCGTGGTCCGCGAAACGGCAAGCTACAATTTCTCGGTCTAGTGCCGAAGCCGAGTACATGGGTGTAGCAAATGTCGTCTCCGAATCATGTTGGTTGCGAAATTTACTACTGGAACTTCATTCCCCAATTCAAAGAGCTACATTGGTGTTTTGCGATAATATAAGTGCTATCTATCTTTCCGGTAATCCCGTCCAACATCAACGGACGAAACATATTGAGATGGACATACATTTTGTTCGTGAAAAAGTTGCTAAGGGGGAGGTTCGGGTCCGGAATGTTCCATCACGCCATCAATTGGCCGACATCTTCACGAAGGGTTTGCCACTGGTGTTGTTTGAAGATTTTCGGGACAGTCTTAGCGTTCGATTGGCTTCCGCTTTGACTGAGGGGGAGTGTTAGAATATATCAGAGTTAGTGATAATATTTTCAGTGTATATCATGTAAATAATAGATTAGTGTTGTTATGGTAGATAGACCCGAGATTAAGGAATTGATTATGATTGATTTGAAAAGAATTCGCTTCCTAATATAACTCTTGTATAATTGAGATATTTAAACCTTGTTTGTTTGTATAATGAAAAGATTAAGGAAATTATTATCATCTAATAAGATCATTGGTGAGTCCACATGGTTTTAGTTACATGACGATGTGCGTTCAACGACTGCAACTGAACATGTGAACTCGTGTCGTTACAGTTTTGGTGGGCCCCACTTAACTGTTTTTCATAGCTGTTAATTAGTTAAACTATGAATTGTATCGTACTATTGTCTCAGATTTTGGTTAGAATCTTTTCTTTTTTTTGTTATAAAAAAAAAAAAAGAGAGAGAGAGATATATTTTACAATTAGAAACTTGTTCAAGTTCTTCTTGCATTTGCGACGGCAGCAAATGCAATGATCAAAAATGTCAAAATGACGTAAATTTATTACACTTATCATCTACCATTGAATTGCATCGATAAATAAATGAGATAGTGCAATCTCGATAACCATAATAAATGTCGAGAAACAAACAGAGATCGACTTTCAGTAAGAAAGACGGAGGCAGAAAAAATCTCGAAAAGCATAAAGATGAACAACATTCGTCCGTCACAAAAAAAGTTCTCCAATTGAAATCCCCATCTCATTTACAAGACAAAAGAGGAAACAAAATGAACTTCCGCTATACAATTGAACACAGGAAGCAGATACAAGGGAATAGTGTCAATGGCCGCTCCTAGAACTATTTATCTTTCATCTTCGATGAAGAAGTTAGAACCACACTTGAGAATTTCTTCGATTCAAACAAATCTTCGAGATGATTGTACTAATATAAAAAAATTATCAATGAATTTGTACCTTAAGTTGATTACCGGCTTTGAACAATGGCAGAATCAACATGATCGAGTAGAAACGTGTACAACTCCTTCCTCAAGCATTCAACTCTCTCGTCCATTTGACTTCCATTCCCCACTGACTCATCCAACCACTCGTTCACTCTTTTAAGTTGTCCAAGAAGACCCGTGATTTCAGAATCCTCTTCTCCTTTCTTTAATCCGAATCCGTTCTTCAAGGAATCCTCCAAGTAATTCAAGAACCATGCACGAGTTACTGTGAGCAGTTTTTCTGCTAAACTAGCAGCATCATTCAATCCTTGTCCCTTTGACCATTTCGCCCTTTCAACTGCTTGTTTCTTAGTGGCTCTTACACGCTGTCTTGGTTTAAGAGGTAGAGTTTTAGGACCATTGTGCCCTTTTAACTGCTTGTTTTCGGGCAAATTGCTGTCTTTCTGGGCTTTCGGAGTGTTTTGTAAGACAACAAAATGGGTATTATTACCATTCCGGAGGTCATTTTGGCCTTCTTTACTGAACAAAGAGAATTTTGAAAAATCGGTGTCTATGGCAGCTTGAACCCATAAAGCAGCATTCTTGTTCTTGAAAGTATTACTTGTATCTAGAAGGTTGCCACTTCTATCTTCTGACATTGTGTCGAGCAAGGAGTTAATTGTCTCAGCTGCCTTCCGGATATTTTGGTAAAGGTTCAAAAATGGTTCTACCATAGGATTCGTGCAATCTTGCTGTGCCGATTCACAAATTTCAGCAAACACGCTGGATAGGAAAAAATAAATCGATGAATAGGAAGCATCAGCTACAGGTTGCATTTAGTTAAATAAACCCAAGTCAACTAACATTGAGACAGAGCAGCCACAAGAGAAAGGATGAGAAAACAATTACTGTATATTGCATTCCTAAAGGCAAACTGAGCATAAAATGACCATAACAAACCACTAAGATGGCTCGATCAAGTGCTGGAGAGCAATTGCATTGGCAAACTGCAAACACCAGAATGGCACAATCTAAATGTTGGGCTGGGGCCGACTCTTATTCGGGATCAAGGAACGGAGCGAAGAAAGCAAGAAAGAAATTTTGGAGGATATCCGGCCAGACCATGTGTCCGGTTAGGGACCAGAGGCGGCAGTCCGGCCGGATCATGTGGGCGGGTAGCCCCATGCTTATGTTTGTGGGCTTCAGGATTTCCTTATTGAGTTGGGATAAGGGCTTTCATTGTAACCCTATATAACAAAGTGACAACCAGACACATCGTGTGCTAGATTGAAAGTGCCTGAGAGAATCTGCAAGAGCCACAAGACAGTCAAGTGAGGTAGTTCAAACCATAAAGTGCCACATGGAACACTCGGCCGGATGCATGCTCTCGGACAGTCAGTGTGTGTATGTCTGTCTGTGTGTTCATACAGAAGCCATGCTTGTGAGAGTGCATGTGCTAACACCACAAATAGACCCCTAACCTAACGCTAAATACTCCCTCCGTCCCAAGAGAACACTCACATATGACAAGTTTAATGATTGAGGACGTTGCTTTAATTACTGTATCGTCTCAATATTTCACTATACTTGTTGATTCTAAGAAAAATGGGAGTAGTTTTTCATTTTCTTCAGAGAAACCAGTAAAGGAACTGGGGACTTTTATCTTTTTCTTCTTTTTTTTTTTTACAAGACAGGGGATTGTTTTCTAATCATCCTTTGTCTCCCGTTTTTTCATTTCAGAATTGCTTCAGTTTTGATTCTTGGAGGTGAAGAGCGTAAATACAAAGTTAAATCCCATTCATATGATCGGTCTAGTAAAAAAGGGTTCTTTGAACAGCTTGAAACCACCTCAATCCCAATCAGTTAAATTCATGAAGACGTAACCAATGCTTCAGCAGCAAGTCAATCACTTTCAAGACCAAATCATGCCAACAACTTCATAACTCTGATACATGCTTTGCCAATAATATCATATCACGGAATGACAAATTTTACTGATGAGCTATTAAACATGTTACACAGCATGGTTGGACATAGAAATTCTATCAAATAATGGTAGGGGACAAATAAAGATGGAACATGGATGGTCACAAAAGGTACACAATGTTCATTGTGAGATTAGAGGGACCATGGTCCACTTTGCATATCGTGATCACTCAAGGTACTTTCTCAATATTTCACTTGTAAGACATCCGTCCCCCATAAAAAAATAAAAAAATTGTCTCACCGTCTAATTTGGTTTCTCTGATGAAGAATGATTTGGGATGAGGGGGCCGCAAGTTTAAATCATCAAATGGGACCCCTATCTTTTTTGGACGGAGGAAGTGTTACTTTGTTTCTAAGTTCTTATTGTACCTACTCTTTGAATTTTTTTCCATCTCAATTAGAAATGGATATCTTGATACTATACCAAAAATCAAAATGAATACTTATTGGTAAAAGTGAACAAAGCAAGAAGCAAACATCTGTAGAAATGAAATATGGAGTATTACTGAAGTAGTATGTGTACCTCAAGCATTGAAGGATGCCCTCCGAAGCAGATGTTTCTTCCAGAGCTTGTACAGCAGACAAAAAACCTACATTTCTGTGGTAGATAACTTCCTGAAATGCGTTGCAAACCAAATTAGGATCCCAAAAAAAAATAAAAATAAACAAAGTTGCATTGATCGAGTACTTTATTTCATTGAATACCTTTCCAAGATTCTGGATCGTTGGTGGAACTGCATCCCACAAGATATTTGCATCAGGCCAGGTTTTATAACTGACTGGCACCTTAGTGAACTGCCTTGGAATACTACACTCGAATGAAGACTTCAGATTTTTTTTTACGGGCTTGCTTATTAGCTTTTCCGAAACAATCACAATCTTGTTTTTAAGAGGTGTAATGCTTGAATTGGGGGATTCCAAAGCCAAATCCTTCTCCGAGAAAGACCTCCTATGCGAAACTATCACATTCTTGTTTTTAATAGGTGTGATGCTTGAATTGGGCTGTTCCGAAGTCCATTCCTTCTCAGAGAAAGACCTCCGCGAACCAACCTGCGAAGGTAGAGAAATTAACGCTCAAATTACGATTTCAACCAGATTTGACAAAAAGCACAAAGATTAATAACAAACCAAGTATATGTCAAGATCTTTCTCATTGAAAGTTCAGACTTATTAATTTTGTACTTTCACACCTCTTTACTTTCTTATAGTTTGTACTAGTATATGAAATTTTTTTCTACAATATACAATAAAACCTACTTCATCTATCACATAATAAATATCGCACTTTCATTTTTGATATAACCCAAAATAAATGTCGCATATCTAAAAAGGAAAGTTTCTTGGTGCAATCATACAAACAATGTGCAAACAAGTAAAATACAATTTTTAAAAACATTAATAAGTCAAATGCTACATTTTAGCATGGGAAGGAGGAGTATCATGTTGGGAAGAAAGAAATAAATACTTCCTCCGTCCCACTCGAAAATAAACAAATTTTTATTTTGGATGTCCCATTTAAAATTTAAAATGGCACACTCCCAAAATGAAAACTTTTTAATAATTCTTTATTCGTGGAATCCATTTGTCATATTCACAATAATTATTCACTCACTATTTACAACCCCACATTCTCTCTGCTACATCATTTTTTATACTCACAACATTTAATCTCTCCTTAATTCTCGTGCAACATCAATTTTGTGCCCTTTTTTTCCGAGTGGACGGAGGGAGTATTTACAATATACAAATTTATACTGCTATAAAAGTAGCAATTCTTGTTTCCCAAAATAGCTTAAACCCCCATCCTATCATAAATCCTTAGAAAAACTACAACTAGCTAAATTTTAATTTTAACGCATAAAAATAGGTCCAAGATGCATTCCAAAATTATTTACAGTAGTGTGGTTAGTAGAACAACATTTATTTAATTTATAAAAGAAAATTAAAAAAAAAGGATGAACTTACAGGAGTAGAAGGTTGAGAAGGAGTCAAACTTTGCTTTGACTTGACATCCGGTACGGCATTCTTGGCCGTCGTACGTGTTGGACTACGATTCCAAGATTTCCGGGTCGGATCCAAACTCAATATTTTCGATTGATCCAAACCCTCATTCTTCAATTTTTCCACAGTAACCCGCCCAGCCTCCACCTTCGGTCTCGTACTCGGCTTCGGCTTCGGCTTCGGCATTGCTTCAGCTTTCCTCCCCTTCTTGAAATCAACCCGATTCCGAATCTGCAGCGCCTCGCTCGAAATCAAATCCTTCGGCTCACCGACGCACGGCCGCCGTTTCGGCACCGGCTTCAACCCGCGAAGCACAGGTACGGGTAACCCAGAATCGAGCCGGGTCACGTGCACGAACTGTCCCAACTGGATCGTGTCGTTGAGAATCAACTCCGCGTCGGAGTCAGAAACCGACACGTATGCCGAGTGAACCGAGTCGGAGACCCGGAGATAAAAGCCTTTACTCTTCCACGGATCATCGTCGGCGCCGGAAAAAGATGGTAAAATACCAATGACTTGCAATAAAGCAGAGCGGTGCTCTCCGACAACCTTAACGTTTTCGTTGCCGACGTTCTGAAGGAGTTTGGATAGAACGCCGGGGGTTAGGGACGCCATTGTTGGAGGTGGAAAATGGAAATGGGTTGTTGGTTTAGTTGTTGTTGGAGTGTTTGGAGGGAAGAAATCAAAACCACCATGGCAGAGTGTGGTGGGTTTTGGGAAGGGAAGATTTGAAAGGGACTTGGCAACAGTTGAATTGAATAGAAGCGAATCTCAAAGAGGAGAGCACGTTGGGGTTGGAGAGGTCGCTATCTTGGTAAGAGGAGACATTTGTCGGGAGGGGACGAAGTCTGCTTATACTGTGGCAGGTGGTAAGGGATTTTACAGAATTTGAAAGTAGAAAAATAGACTGCAATGGGAAGGGCTCCGTTTACGATTTAAACTCCTACGTCTCATTTTCACTCCCTCCGTCCCAGTTTCTTGCTTCCTTGTTTATGTTGGAAAAATTGTGTATTTTGAAGGAAATTAATTGATTAATTTTTAAATGATAATTTTATCAAGTTACTTAATTGAATTTGTGTTTGTAAAATAAAATACTCTCTCTGTCCCACGTCATTGTGAATCATTTTTTTGGGCACAATAATTAAGAAATATTATTAAGATAATGAAAATGTGTGGTAGGAAATGAAAAGAGAGAATGAGTGGAGTTAATAGTAGGTTGATTGAATAAATTGTATGGTGAAAAATGAAGAGAGAGAATGAGTGGATGGGGTAGGGTGAATATAAAATAATAAATTTGTTTCCATTTTGGGTAGTTTGCATTCACGTGGGACAGACCAAAATGGAAATAAGTTTGCATTCACGTGGGACGGAGGGAGTATTTAATTGTTCAAAATGGTTTTTGGATAAATTATATATGAATGCTCAAAGTATGTGGTACAAGTTTGATTTTGTAAATCAAAAATGTGTTTGACTTTGACTGACATGCTCGGCCGAGCAGAGTGATTGACTCGCCCGAGCATAGCATGGCAGAATGAAAAAGTTTCTGGAGAGTCATGCTCGGCCGAGGCATATGCCTTGCTCGGCCGAGCAGAGTCATGCTCGGCCGAGGCTTATGCCTTGCTCGGCCGAGCAGATCTGAGCAAAAGTTTTCGAGCCTTGCTCGTGGCCGAGCAAGGTACATGACTCGGCCGAGCGGATCCCGAGCATTTATGTCAGGTTGATTTTCAAAGTGTAACAGTCGTGCCATAAATGGGAAAACTGAAAATCAAAATATTTATGTTTAATATTTTGATTTAATGTTCGAAATTATTTGTAATAATTCTTGGATTAATGTTTGAAATCAGTTTTGATTCTTGGCAAATGGCTATATAATGAAGTTGTCAACAATGGTTGAAGCTAGCTTGAAAAACTCAAGAACACAACAGAAAATATACACTTGCTCATGCAATATTCTTCCATTTTCTCTTGTTGCATCTTGTTGATTCATCCCTTGGCCTCCTAGCTTGCATTATAATAGAAGAGGTGATCTAGTCCAAGCACGATTCAACTCGCCGGAAACTTTAGGTGCAAAGTGCCCCCCGTCCGCACGTTCTATCCTGGGAAACAAGCGACCCAAGCAAACTCAAGCACACTCGGTGAGGGGTCGAATATGTCTTAAGGAGACAGTGGTTTCATTGGGCTCGTGCACATTCAACAACTTATCCTTTGTATTTTCAGTTTTTGTTAATTGTATTTTATTTATTTTTTCTGTAATTGTAACACCCTTGTAACAATTGTGACAAATGCTCCAACTATCCATATCCCTACCCCTCATGCGGAAAAACTCGAGAAGTTTGTTGGCCACGACTTTAAGCGTTGGCAACAAAAGATGCTTTTCTACCTCACTACCTTGCACTTGACAAAATATCTGAAAGTGGATATGCCAAAGGTGAGTGAAGGAGAAACCGATGTTACAACCTTGGCTGCGGTTGAAACATGGAAGCATGGGGAATACTTGTGCAGAAATTATGTCCTTAATTCGCTTTCAGATTCTCTCTACAACGTGTTTAATGAGAAGAAATCTGCAAAGGAATTGTGGGGGTCGTTGGACCACAAATATAAGATTGAGGATGCGGGAACAAAGAAATTCATTGTTGCCCATTTCCTTGATTTTAAGATGGTGAACAACAAGAGTGTGAAATCTCAAGTTGATGAGTTTCAAACTATTTTGCACGAGATTCATGTTGAGGGTATGATCATAAGTGAAAGCTTCCAAGTGGCTGCAAATCATTGAGAAATTGCCTCCATCTTGAAATGATTTCAAGAACTACCTTAAGCATAAGCGAAAGGAAATGGATGTGGAAGGAATAATCCTTCGTTTGAGTATTGAAGAGAACAATAGAGTCGCTGAAAACAAGTTTGTTTCTAGTATGGCTAAGGCCAATGTGGTGGAGCATGGTCAAAGCTCCAAAGGCAAAAGAGTTGGGAAGGGAAAAGGGAAGGTTGTGACAACTTCCAATCGTTCCCACTTGGGACCAAAAGGTGGTGTCTCCAAGAAGAAGTTTTTAGGAACTTGTTACAATTGTGGCGGTGAAGGCCACAAGGCTTATGCTTGCAAGTTGCCCAAGAAGGCTCGGGAGGCAAACATGGTGGAAGGCATTGCTAGGGAAGTGTCCGAGATGCACGATTTCCGAGGTGAATTTGGTGGGTTCAAACCCAAATCAATGGTGGATTGACACCTGCGCTACTAGACATGTGTGCTCCAATAGAGACATGTTTAGTACTTTTGTTGCTAAGGATGGCGAGAAGCTATTCATGGGAAATTCAGCCACCTCCGAGATCAAAGGAGAAGGAAAAGTGGTTTTGAAGATGACATTCGGGAAGGAGTTGACTCTCAATAATGTGCTTTATGTGCCCGATATCCGGAAGAACTTGGTGTCCGGATCGCTTTTGATAAAGCATGGTTTTCGTATTGTGTTTGAGTCAAATGTAGTCACTTTGTCAAAGAGTGGAATGTTTGTAGGTAAAGGCTATGTCAATGATGGACTATTCAAGTTAAGTGTAATGGTTGTTAAAGCTAAAGCTAATGATATGAATATCTCTTCCGTTTACTTGCCTGAGTCATCTAATTTGTGGCATGGTAGACTTGGTCATGTTAATTTTGATTCTATACATCGTTTGACAAAAGCAAATTCTATTCCAAAGTTTAAAGTTGATTGTAAACAAAAATGTGAAATTTATGTAGAAGCAAAATTAACAAGAAAGTCATTCCCTTCAGTTGAAAGACATAGTGAACCACTTGAATTGGTTCACACGGACTTTTGTGACTTTAAATCAACACAATTACGAGACGGCAATAAGCACTTCATGAATTTTGTAGATGATGGCACAAAGTATTGCTATGTGTATCTTCTAAAAAGTAAAGATGAAGCTATAGATAAGTTTACTCTCTATAAAAATAAAGCTGAGAATCAATTAAACCGAAAAATTAAGGTGCTAAAAAGTTATAAAGGAGGTGAATATGAATCTCCATTTAAAGCAATTTGTGCTCAAAGTGGAATTAAACATATAACCTCGGCACCTTATACACCCCAACAAAACGGTGTTGCCGAAAGAAAAAATCAGACATTGAAAGAAATGATGAATGACATATTATTGAGTTCAGGATTATCGGATAACATGTGGGGGGAAGTCGTGTTGTCGGCTAACTACGTGTTAAACAAAATACCCCGAATGAAACAAGACAAAACTCCTTATGAACTATGGCATGAAAGAGTGCCAAGTTACAAACACTTGAGAGTGTGGGGGTGTCTTGCAAAGGTAGCCATACCTCCTCCTAAAAAGGTGAAGATTTGACCTAAAACTGTTGATTGCATATTTATTGAATATGCACATAATAGTAGTGCTTATAGATTTCTTGTGTATGAGTCGAAAATTGAAGATATACACAAAAATACTATAATGGAATCTGTGAACGTATCTTTCTTTGAGAATATATTCCCGTGTAAGTCAAGAAATGAGGCAAGCTCATCGACTAGGGTAATAGATTCAATAGAAGAAGAACTCGTTCAAGATAAAAGGGAAGAAGAAGAGGTAGAACCTCGACGGAGCAAAAGAGCTAGGATTGAAAAATCCTATGGTCCGGACTTTCTAACCTATATGGTAGAAAGTGAACCATAAAGTTACAAAGAAGCCGTTAGCTCTTCGGAAGGACCTCTGTAGAAGGAAGCAATTAAAAGTGAAATTGATTTCATTTTGCAAAATCACACATGGGAATTAGTGGACCTTCCTCCGGGAAGCAAAATACTAGGATATAGGTGGATTTTCAAAAGAAAAATGAAGGCGGACGAAACAATTGATAAGTACAAGGCCCGACTTGTAATTAAAGGTTACAGACAAAAAGAAGGCCTAGACTATTTTGACACGTATTCTCCCGTCACGAGAATAACGTCAATAAGAGTTGTACTTGCAATTGCCGCATTGAGAAATCTTGAAATATATCAAATGGATGTAAAAACAGCCTTTCTAAATGGAGATTTAGAAGAAGAGATTTGCATGGAACAACCCGAGGGATTTGTTGTGCGTGGACAAGAAAAGAAGGTGTGCAAATTAGTAAAGTCATTGTATGGCTTGAAACAAGCACCAAAACAGTGGCATCAGAAATTTGATAATGCTATGATGCAAAGTAGATTTAAAATAAATGAGTGTGACAAATGTGTCTATACTAAAACCACGGAAAATGGCTATGTCATTTTGTGTCTTTATCTAGACGACATGCTTATCATAAGGAGTTGTGATAAGATGATCAAATTCACGAAAGACATGTTGAATTCAAAGTTTGACATGAAAGATATGGGAATTGCGGACGTAATCCTTGGAGTTAAAATTTCTAGAATATCCAACGAACTTGTGTTAAGTCAATCTCATTATGTGGATAAAATTCTTGAAAAATTTAGCAAGAATGACAATGGAATAGCGAGTACTCCAATTGACCCAAATCTTAATATATCAAAGAATAGAGATGAACCGGTGTCTCAATTAGAGTATTCAAGAATCATCGAAAGTCTAATGTACTTGATGAGTTGTACTAGGCCGGATATTGCTTATACCGTTAGCAAGTTAAGCCGGTATACAAGTAATCCTGGAACAAACACCACAAGAAAAACAGGTTTTAGCGACGGAAAAATCCGTCGCTAAAAGCCAAAAATCCGTCGCTAAAGGCATTTAGCGACGGATTAGCGATGGAAAAAATATGTCGCTAAAACCCTTGTCGCTAAATATTAACGACAGATTTTTGGGCTGTCGTTAAAGTAACGACGGATAATTCCGTCGCTAAAACTCAAAAATCCGTCGCTAAATGTTGAAGAGGAACGACAAAATTAATGTGCTGGCGACATTAATAGCGACGGATTTAACGACGAAAATTTCCGTCGCTAAAATTTATTCCAAATTTTCACAATTTTTTAATTTTTTTAAAATTTTTTTTTTCAATATTTTTTATTTTTGATATATCAAATTGCCGACGGATATTTCCGTCGCTAATTTGATATTTTTTATTAAAAAAAAATTATATAGTATATATATATATATATATATATATATATATATATATATATATATATATATGTATATATATATATATATATATATATTATTTTAGTAGCATTATTATATTTATACTAAAGCTAAATGTTTCTTTTTTTAAGCAATACAATTTTATTTCATTCATTTTAAAAAATCATTACATACATAGAAATAAATAATTATATAATGAATAAGAAAATTATAAAATACAAAATACAAAATACAAATATTTTTTTACCAAAAAAAAAGAAAAAGATAAAACTCATTTACAATTTCTTTTCCCCCTTCCACAAAAAAATAAATAAACAAATAATAATAATAAAAAAAAAACACTTTCTTCCCCAAATCTCTTCCTCTTCCACCCCGTCTCCTTCCCCTTCTTTTTTAGTCACATAGCAATTCTGTACTCTAAATTGCTACAATCGTGTGAAACGTAACATAATCCATTTATCGTAAAAGCACTTCCTTAACAACCTTTCAGATCATAACAAATAGAACAAAGAACAACATCACTTCAACTTCTCAAGTCACCACCATATATTAAGCAGAAAGGCCATCGCTAAAATTTCAAGCAAAAGAAGCACCACGCCCTTAAGCATCTCATGAAACTTGAAATAGCAGCAAATCTAGAGGAAGATTGGACCATATTGCTCAAATAGCAAATAAACCTGTAAATCAAGAAACCAAAGCCCAACATTTAACTTACAGTACAACTAAATCAAATACATCACACACAAAAATGAGAGCAAACACTAACTCATCAGTCAGCTAAATCAAGAAACTTAATTCCTTACACAAATTTGCATTAAATCTGAAACCAAAATTCACATTAAGAGACCAAAAACCTAATTTCTTCCATCGCCCTTAGAAACAATGTAATTACTCAGAAATGAGACATTTCTAACTATAGCAACCAACTAAAGTAGCTATTGCACAATTTCCATGTTCACACACACATATGTACAATAAGAGAAAGAGAGAAACCTCTGTTCTTCTGGATTATCAATGCCGGAGCCGGAATCGGAGAAATCAACGGGAACAACAGTGTGGTCGGAGCTATACAAATCCTTACTGGTAACATCGAGAGTCTGATCCTCAATACACTTGGATCTCAAACGGGAGAGGAAGCAGGTGTTGACGTAAGAGACGTTGAGTTGGAGGTTGTGTTCGTCGAAGACGGAGCGGGAGTAGGAGAGGAAAACGGAGAGGGATCCAAAGAAGAAGGCGGAGGTGCAGGAGGCGAACTGGTGTTAGCGGACGGAGACGGAGCCGATTTGAGGGGGAAAGGGAGGGGTGGGATTCCGGTGATGGGTGATGGGTCTGTTGAGAGAGAGAGAGAGAAATTGAGGAGGCAGATGGGTGATAGGATTTGGTTTTGTTTTGTGGAGAGACAACAAGGAAGGTGTGAGAGGATCATATAAATCTGACATAGGGCGCGATCAGGGTTTTCAAACCCTGCTCTGAATTTGCCAACGTCCAGGGCCAATCCGACATAGGGCGCGATCGCTCACCCAGGGCGCGCGATCACCCTGTTTGTACAGAAACTCGACGTGTTCGCCCTTTTGCCTTGGCGCGGTCGCCCTTTGCTCTGTCACAGGAATTATCATTTGTTTGTTTCAATATCCTAATTAGGCGTCCCCAACTTAGATGACATTAAATTCAATATTTTTAAAAAAATACTCCCTCTGTCCCACTTCAATTGATACTTATTTCCTTTTTGGTTCGGCCCATTTCAATTGATACTTCCCAAAATGGAAAGGAATCTTCACTATTTATCCCACTCATTCTCTCTCCTATTTTACTTTTTCACTCACAACATTCTCTCTCCTAACTATTCCTCCCACTCATTCTCTCTCCTATTTAATTTTTCATACTCACAACATTTACCTTTTTCTCTTTCTTACATCATTTTTCCTTAATAGTTGTGCCCTTTTTTTTGGTCTCAAATGAAGTGGGACGGAGGGAGTATATTATATCCAATATTTTAATTCCCATTCACGTGGGATGGAGGGAGTATTCGTTTCTAAATGAAAAGTCAAATTCATTTTAAAATATACTTTAAAATATGTTTTATATACTTTAATGACAAAAATGCATAAATATTTTTGTTATTCACTCTCTAAATATTTAGTATTTGATAATAAAATGAATAGTGAAAAAATTGGTAAAAAATGCTTAGGAACAAAGTTTTTTTTTTTTTTTATAAAAATACATTTATTTTAGAACAAATATTTTTTGAATTTAGACATTCATTTATGACAAATACATTTAATTTTCTGTATTGAACATCTGATAATTTTTAGACTTTGGAACCGCTCCTCCTCTGCCTCTTAAAAAATTGTATATATGTCTGAAAAATTTACGGGGCGGAAAGAATATAATTTGTATAAAATACAAAACCTTTTTGTAATATGTGATATAAAATATTTTATTCATATATTATTTATTTATGATAGTGTCACTCTCACATTCTAATATTTTACACTACACATGATAAATATTTTTACATTTTGTAGTAAAACTTTTATAAGTAGTAAAAATATTTAACTAATGTAGATCACACATTTGAAAAAATGGTATAAATAGACGTGCAAAAATTTAAAAAATAATTATTATAATTTATTTTGTTTAGTGAACATTATAAAATAAGACAAAGGAAGGTTAAAAAAAAAAATGTCACCATAATTAAGTAAAATTGTGTTGTGAACACGTAGAGTAAGGTATGTGTTATACTTCCTCAAGTTTAAAATAAAAGTCGTTTCAAAAATTAAAATTTAATTTAAAATATTTGTTATTTATATTCTAAAAGCCTTAGACCCCAATTTTACCCTACGTTCAAACTTGTTTTTGGGTTATAGACTCTAGGATTTCTTGACGACGTAATAAACCTATAAAAAATTAGGCGAGATGCAAAAATTTTACAAAAACTCACACTTACACATTATTCCTGTTCGTCGCTCATATACCCAAAGATATAAGACTAAAATTACTCTTATCCATAGGTATAAAGTTTTTTTTTTTCAAAAATTTTCACTTTTTTTTTAAATAATAAAAAAGTTGTTGGAGTTTTTTGTTTTATCGAATGTCGAATAACCTGGATATATTGTAGAATCATGCACTGAAACACTTTCCTGCAAGAATTATTCGACCCTATCAAATGTCCTGGGTTACACGAATATTCTTGTGGGATAAGACTACAATTTGTCCTCCTGTTATGGCACTGAAGAAGCAGGAGAATACTTTTGGAGTATTAAATTTTTTTATATATCAAAAATGAAGATGATGGAACTATTATATACTCCCTCCGTCCCGCCCGACTTAGGACATTTTTTCATTTTGGGCGTCCCATCCGACTTAGGACAATCCCAAAATGGAAAGTACTTTATTAATGGGACCCACATTTACACTCACAACAAATTTTCACTCATTACTCCCTACCCCACTTTCTCTCACCTACATCACTTTTCATACTCACAACATCCACCCACTTACACTTTTTCCTTAATTCCCGTGCCCAACCTAAACGTCCTAAGTCGGGCGGGACGGAGGGAGTAGTATATATGTGTCCCTTGTAGATAATCAAACAGCCTTTCAAATGGTTGTATCCCTTGAAATTCCAACAGTTACCAAAATAACTGTCACACCAATTTTCAAATTTCAAAATAGTTCACACTACAGAGAGACCCCTGCCAGGTTTTTATTTTTGCAAAAAAACCATAAATTGAAAGGAAACAAAATACTTGATTATTAACACTCGTAAGCCCGTAAAACTTATGTGAATGTGCACTCCGCACCCCCAGATTCACAATATAGTATTCCCGAGCTTACCCATCTTCAACACATAAACCCCGACTATACTAAATGACCAATGATTTTACTTAAATCATCAACAATCCTCCCCCATTTAAGTATAATCCTTGGTTTAGTTAAAACTGACAAATATATAACAACTCATGCATTAATGGCAATGTCACAAAGATTAAATTACCACCTTAGTAATATTACACATTTCAAATATTCGAGTATTAGGGTGTGTCTAAGCATTGAACCCTTTTACACATTTTGAATACATGAAGATAATACACACATGAGTTTAGAACCACTTCAAAAGTTTATTATCGACACTAATTTTACAGGCCTTGTGTCCATATCCATTCATGAGCATATAGAGAAGCCAACCCTGAACTTCCTTGAAGCAGCCAAACTTCATGCTCATATAGGTGAATCTTTCATTGTGCACCTGCAATTTGCACTATATCAAAAGACTTATTAAGAAGAAAAACTTCCAACCTAACCATGCAGGTAAACGCACATACCTTTGGGACAATATCATGTGCTTAAATCTAAGACAATAGGCCTTCCACATTGAATTCTGCCTCTAATATTGTATTAGAGGGGAATTGGGTATCCTATCACCAAAGATTCATACGGGTTTAAGACCCATCCCAATAGCTGACTTGTGAACCAAGTCCCTAGCCAACCCTTTGGTCAAATGATCGGCTAAATTATGTTGAGATCTCACAAACACAACCGAAATCACCCCATGAGTAATCAACTCACGTACAGCGCTATGTCTAACGCCTAGGTGTCGCGACTTCCCATTATATACTTGACTATAAGCCTTAGCCAAAGTAGATGCACTATCACAATGAATAGAAATTGGTGAAATTGGTTTTGGACATAATGGAATTTCATAGATCAAATTCTTAAGCCACTCTGCCTCTTTTTCGGCTGCTGCTAAGGCAATGAATTCCGACTCCATGGTCGAGCTAGAAATACACGTTTGCTTTTTAGAAGCCCATGAAATGGCACCACCCCCAAGCAAAAACACCCAGCCACTAGTAGAAGAATGATCTTCTACATTGGTTATCCAACTAGCATCTGAGTACCTTCTAATACCGAAGGATGCCCCATATAAGACAAACCGTAGTCCTTGGTTGACTTAAGATATCTTAGCACACGATTTACCGCACGCCAATGATGACCACCCGGGTTACTCGTATATCTGCTTAACTTGCCAACCGCATAAGCAATATCTGGTCTAGTACTAGTCATGGCATACATCAAACATCCTATCACCCGAGAATACTCAAGCTGTGATATCGGATTACCCGTATTAGGCATAAGCTTCTCATTAGGATCCATGGGAGAATTTGCTGGAGTAGAATTCTCACAATTGAACTTCTTTAATACTTTCTCAATGTAATGAGATTGTGTCAAAGAAATTCCATTGTTACTCCGCTTTATTTTGATTCCAAGAATCACATCCGCCTCCCCCATGTCTTTCATGGCGAATTTTGATGATAAAAATGTTTTACAAAGGTCAACCTGATTTTGGTTAGTACCGAAAATCAACATATCATCAACGTACAAGCAAATTATAACACCATTACCGGTATTATCAAATTTGCTATATACACACTTGTCAGATTGGTTAAGCTTAAAACCACTGGACAAGACAACCTCATCAAACTTATGATGCCATTGTTTAGGAGCTTGCTTGAGCCCGTACAATGATTTAACAAGCTTACACACCTTATGCTCGTTTCCTGCCATAATGAAACCTTCTGGTTGTTTCATATATATTTCCTCTTCCAAATCTCCATTTAAGAATGCAGTCTTAACATCCATCTGATGGATTACAAGATTGTTAATTGCAGTCAAGGCAATTAATAACCTAATAGTGGAGATACGAGCAACCGGCGCATAAGTATCGAAGTAGTCAATACCTTCTTTTTTCCTAAAGCCTTGGACGACCAATCGGGCTTTATACTTGTCGACTGTACCATCGACTTTCATCTTCCTTTTGAAGATCCACTTGCAACCCAATGGTTTACAACCATGTGGAAGATCCGTAAGGATCCATGTATCATTACCCATAATGGAATCCATTTCATCATTAATGGCTTCTTTCCAAAATGAGACATCTTGAGACTCCATAGCCTCCTTGTAAGTCCTTGGATCCTCATCAACATTATATCAGTATGAGTATTGGAATCCTACCTTATCTCCTGTCCCTTCCACCAAATAGGTTTGGAAATTGGGTCCAAAAGACTTTGGCTTGCTAGCCCTTTTGCTCCTACGGAGCTCTAGTGGCTCATTTTGAGATGTAACATTCTCATTAATATCTATTCCAACAGTAGTGGGAGTCATATCCTTTGGTCTAGGTATAGAAGTGAACCTAGTTTCATCAAAGATAGCGTCCCTTGACTCGATAATAGTGTGAACTGCTACTGAATTATTAGGCTCTATGACATAAAACCTATAAGCCTTGGAATGCATAGCATATCCAATAAAAATACAATCAATGCCTCTTTCACCCAAGGTTTTAATCTTGGGCGCAGGTAGTCTCACGACTGTCCTACAACCCCAAACTCGCAGATAGCCCAAGTTTGGTTTCCTTTTATGCCAAAGTTCATAAGGGGTAATGGGATTCCGTTTGTTGGGAATCCTATTTAGTAAGTAACAAGCTGTCAACATTGCTTCTCCCCAAAATCCCTCACTCAAACCTGAGTAAGATAACATGGAATTAATCATCTCTTCAAGAGTACGATTCTTCCTCTCAGCTATGCCATTTTATTGTGGCGTATAAGGAGCTGTGGTCTCATGTATAATGCCACAAGACCCAAAATAGGATGGATCATAATATTCACCACCTCTATCTGTACGCAACTTCTTAATTTTAGAAGATAATTGAAGTTCAACCTCATTTTTGTAGATAATAAATTTGTCCATTACCTCATCTTTAGTGTGGAGTAAAAACACATAACAAAAACGAGTACAATCATCTATAAATGTTACCACATACTTCTTATTACCCAAAGATGGTGTGGAATATAAGTCACAAAGGTCACTATGAATAAGTTCCAGAATAGGAGAAGATCTTTCAACATTATGAAAAGGTTTTTTAACAATCTTAGTCAACATACAAGTATTACACTTATTCATATTCATGTCTAAGGATGGAATAAGCTCATTCTTCGACATTAACAACATGCGTTTATAATGAACATGACCTAAACGAGCATGCCACAATACAGAAGTATCAATATCAGAACATGCCATAATTTTTTTTATAACATCATACTGAATATTTAACATAAACATACCATTACATAGATATCCAAATCCTATAAATACACCACACTTGCTTAAAATAAATTTTTCCGACTCATAAACTTGTTTAAAACCATCCCAACAAAGCAAACTCCCAGAAACTAAGTTTTTACGAATACAAGGCACATGTAATACATTCTTTAACAGAATACTTTTTCCCGAACTAAAATACAATACAACAGTTCCTTGGCCAACAATGGATGCTTTTGACTCGTTCCCCATGAAGAGTATGGATCCATCATTCACTGGTTCATACTTCTCAAACCAGCTACGATCTTTGCACACATGTCTTGTTGCACCCGAGTCTATCCACCATGTACCATCATCATCCTGCACATAAAATGCCTCAGAAATAAGTGGTACATAATTTACATCGAAATTAATACCACAAGTTAAATTCTGACCTTGATGTTTAGGTGGACCTTGGTCCTTAGACCCCTGCCCAGAACTGTTATTGTATGTTGCTTTCTTTCTCCTTTTCACTCGGCAATCAGCCTTGAAATGCCCAGTTTTACCGCAAATCCAACATGTACTCTTAGTATCATTGCTGGTGTTTCCTAAGGGTCGTTTCTGGCCCTTGCCTTTATTCTTAAAAGAGCCTTCAACGGCGTCCACCATTTTTTGGCCCTTGCCTTTGTTCTTGAAAGAACCCTCAGCCGCTTCCACCATATTGATGGAAGTCGAATCCATAGCCTCTTTGCCCTTGGACTTGCCGCCCTCCTGCGCCCTTAGAGATTCCTCTATGCGCAAATAGCTATCGAGTTGAACTAGAGTCAGCTTTTCCTTCTTATGCTTAAGCATATGTTTGCAGTCTTTCCAAGATGGGGGCAATTTATCTATAATGCTAGACACTGAAATAGACTCATCCATTTCCATCTTATGTTGAGCAAATTGACCCAAAATGCGAAGCAGTTCATTGTATTGTTCCATTACCGGTCTAGAATCTACCATCTTATAATTCATAAAGTTTCCAACCAAGAATTTCTTACTAGAGGCATCTTCATCCATATACTTAAACTCTAGGGAATTCCAAAGTTCCTTGGCAGACTCAACATTTTGGTAAATATCAAATAGAGAATCAGACATACCGTTAAGAATGTGGCCTCTACAGATGTAGTCATCATTCTCCCATTTACTCCTCTTTCGCAGATCTTCCACAGTCCCATCATCTGGTTCCTCTGGCATAGGAGTGCTTAATACATATACCACCTTCAATGTTGTCAACAGGAAGTGCATCTTCTTCTGCCATCGACGAAAATCAACCCCTTCAAACTTCTCCAGTTTCCCGAAATTTGTAGTCATTTCTTTCACAGTCGACATTGTAGAACAGTAATTTTAATTCTTGCAGATTGTTAGAGTTTTTGTTCTATCGAATGTCGAATAACCTGGATATATTGTAGAATCATGCACTGAAACACTTTCCTGCAAGAATTATTCGACCCTATCAAATGCCCTGGGTTACACGAATATTCTTGTGGGATAAGACTACAATTTGCCCTCCTGTTATGGCACTGAAGAAGCAGGAGAATACTTTTGGAGTATTAAATTTTTTTTATATGTCAAAAATGAAGATGATGGAACTATTATATAGTATATATGTGTCCCTTGTAGATAATCAAACAGCCTTTCAAATGGTTGTATCCCTTGGAATTCCAACAGTTACCAAAATAACTGTCACACCAATTTTCAAATTTCAAAATAGTTCACACTACAGAGAGACCCCTGCCAGGTTTTTATTTTTGCAAAAAAACCATAAATTGAAGGAAACAAAATACTTGACTATTAACACTCGTAAGCCCGTAAAACTTATGTGAATGTGCACTCCACACCCCCAGATTCACAATATAGTATTCTCGAGCTTACCCATCTTCAACACATAAACCCCGACTATACTAAACGACGAATGATTTTACTTAAATCATCAACAAAAGTCTCATATTTTATTAAGCAATCAACTCTTGTACCCAAATATATATGACTAAAATTATTCTTATACCTAGATTTTAGATTTTTATGAGATTTTGATTCGGCCCTGTATTTGAATGTGGAATTTTGAATTTTTCAGGGACTTTTATGAAGAATAATTTGGGGTGGGGCACCTCATTAAATTATTCCTTTTTTTTTTTTTTTTTTTAATAGATTGTACTTTTTGAATAAGTAATAAATGAGAAAGAAAATAATTAATTACTTTTGATTCAGCGACAGAGGAGTACCAAATTCGAACTTAGCTTCAGCACCAATAGACTACATGTTGATCTGGTAATACTTTTGATACTTACGTTATACGGAGTAATAATTATTATATTTTTAAAATTATTTAATAAATAATATGTTGATTTGATGATAAATGTATTGATTTGATAGTAACTAAGCAATACATAAATAGTTAAATAGGAGATAAGTTTGAACTCGAATAATTGAGGCTCCAATTTTAAGTTATCTATCTTTATAAGTCTTATAAATTTATTTTTATTTGTATTTTATCTATAAATTATAAAATTAAATTTCAAGTTTTCATGTTATCTATATGTATAATATTTATTTCCTTTGTCTCATAACATACTATATAATATATAGTAAATAGTGAAGTATATGTTGTACGTATGAAAAGTAAAGTAGTAAAGAAAATTTGGGAAGTAAATACTAATTAGATTATTGTTGCGAGTGTGATAGTAAGTCTCATTTAATAAATAATTACTATCAAGTTTTCATTTTTAAATTATAACATTTGTTATGAGAAATTCAAAAGAGAAAGAAGTAATATTTATTATGGGACGGAAAGTGTGTTTATAAGGTTCAAAATCTAATATATTTAATTTGAATTATAATTTTATTTATATATCAAATCATAGAAAATCATAATTTTTTAAATCTATTTATAGATTTTTTTTCTATTTATAGATTATTGATTATGTTCTTATAACCTTGCATTTTTTGTTATCTACAATCCAATCCAATCCATTTATATTTATATTTATCTATAAATTTACTAATTACAAGTTTAAATTTTAGTTTTACATAACATCTCTCTCAATTTCCATTTCATTGGATCAAATAAAATAAATAAATTTGTAATACATAATCTCTGTTTCATATTTATTATTTTCATATGGTTATATTACTTCTTTTTTAATTTCGTCTTGTATAATCGATAAATATCTTTCAAATTTGAAAACATAAAGTAATTTTTCTAAAATTCCATTGTATTTTTTTATCTATAACATTACCATATCTATTATAAATATTTTTATATTTAATTTATACACATATTCTCAATTTGTAAATGTTAGTTTAATTTACACACATGATTTGTTTTTAGTGGGTGTCAAAAGTTGAAGAGTAACAAACTCATGGTCTTTAATAAGCAAAAAAAAAGAAAAAAAAGCTAACAAATTAACAAAATTATACGTGAAAACGAACCTGACGTTATTGATGTTGTCTATCTTTCCATTGATCATGTATAACACTATCGACTGGCACCTGAACATTTACACAAATTATAAGTTAGTGATTATACTTGATTGAAACCGATATACAAAATATAAGTAATAACAATACAATATTGTATAATATTTGAAACATATAAATACATATCAATCATAATTTATATAGATAAGCACCAAAAATATGAATTCATGTAATGTTTACAATATCAAAATAAAACAACTATATCAATAGTTGAATAATGGGTTCAACTTGAACAAAAAAGGCATCAAAAATCACAAAACACCAATAAAACTAGTTACAAAAGAGGTGCTTAATCTAATATTTAACACTAAGATGGAAGTCTTCGATTTTTTATAAGTTGAAACTGTTGAATTACGGCTTCATTGCTTATGCTATCAAAAATCTCCTTCTCTATGTACGTTACCATGCAATCGTTAAACCAAGAAGGAATAAATCTACGCCTTGTATCTTCATCATAATGTGTCCATGGAAAATCAGCAACTTTCTTTTTCGGTTGACAAGGGCCAGTTCGTATATATGCTCTACGAACTTCCTCTTTGATGTTAACATCATATGAATAAATAGAAGGACGCAGACCAGGGTCCGTGGGAAGATCATTCATATCCTTTAGAACTTGTTTGACTTGGACACTTGGACCACTTGCTGAACATTGATATTAGGACAAGAAACTGGTTGAGATTGTACATTCTCAGGTGATTGAACAGATGAGGGTGATGGCTCTTCATAACTTAGGCTTCGTTTGTTTCGACGTAAAACATTTTTCGGAAAACGTTTTCCGAAAAATGTTTTCCTGTAAAATGTTTTTCGGAGGAAGGGCGTAAAATGTTTTCGGCTGTTGGTAAGGAAATATTTTTCGGAAGGGCGTAAAATGTTTTTTTTATTTATTATTATTATTATTATTATTATTATTATTATTATTATTATTATTATTATTATTATTATTTTATTATTATTATTTATTATTATTATTATTATTATTTATTATTTATTATTATTATTATTATTATTATTTATTATTTATTATTAATTATTATTTATTATTATTATGATTATTTTATTTTATTTATTTATTTATTATTATTTTTATTATTATTATTATTATTATTATTATTATTATTATTATTATTATTATTATTATTATTATTATTATTATTATTATTAGAATGAGGAAGTAGAATGTTGTACCTTGTGAAATATGAGTTGTACACGAAGGGGACCATTTCTCGGAAAATGTTTTACTTAGGACAAGGCCAGTAAGTCGTTTTACTTAGGAAGGACATAAAATGTTATTTGAAAAACGTTTTCTCCATTTTTCGGAAAACAACCAAACAGCGAAAAACGAGTTATTTTACAGAAAACATTTTCCGAAAAACAACCAAACAACGGAAAATGTTTTACGATTTTCCGGAAAACAACCAAACAACGGAAAACGAGTTATTTTACGGAAAATATTTTCCGAAAAATGTTTTACGGTGAAACAAACGGGGCCTTAAACTCTTGAAATATCTTTTCATAGTTTCAACCTTCAAGTCAGCTATTTCGTAAAAAAAATAACAAAATAAACTAGTAAAAAAAAAGATTATACATACAGTCATACGAAATATGGTACCAAATATACAATAATAAGTAATGAAAACTAGAGTCTAAGATAGCAAAATAAAGTCTGAAATTGTCACGGCTTCACTGGAAAGAGATGTTACCGTAGATGTTACCCAACATCATGGATAACACACTGACGGACAACACACACACCACAAAACTAAATAGTTTGAAAAATATTTGTGCAGCGAAAATAAATAACACAAGATATAATTTTCTCAAGTTATATAAATATATAACTTGAGTGTGTCTAGATGGCGAAGACTTTATAATCAATATAGAAAAATTACAAAGCCGAAAGTTTCCTATAGCTAAAACAATGATAATGCTCTATGGAACTAATGAGACAAAGCATGAATCCTATCCTTAGCCGACACTCACTCAAACACACAATGTTTGAGTTAGAATCACAAGGGAGGAAGGATTATAAGAACCAAAACTACTTTGTCTCTCTTGTGCTAAGGTGTGTGTTGTATGTGTTTGGTATATATTCAAATGAACACACCTAGCCTATTTATAGCCTTCAATTGCCTTGGAGGCTACTTCAAAATAACAGGCTTGGACCTTCAGATCGTATGAGGAGAGTGGAGAGATTTCTTGGCTTGTTCTCCTCTTCATGCACCAACTTCCCACCAAATTAGCAACCGAAAAGTTGAAGCCCAAGTCCTTCCTTTATCACCTTGTACTCTCTTGCTTTCTTGGCCTTGTACTTCTTCAATAATCAGCAACAACCTCAAGACTTGATCATCCCAAATTTTTTGCTTTTACATCAACAAATGTGAGTCAAGTAAAAGTTACACATAAATCTCCTATTTATGTGGAACTTATCTTCAACCTTATTCCATGTCTTTAGCTATTAATCCAACCATGTATTATCCTGAAATATGGACCAACAAACACATATATCTTGCAAATAATATTAGACATTAGGATATAAAATAATATGGAAATAATTATTAAATTACAAATAATTCCAGTTCGGGTAACACCCAACTGCCAGTGAAAGAAAAATTCAAAATCTTGCACTCTAAGATCAAAAACATGTTTTGTGCTTCAATTTTTCGAATTAGGTCCGATCATGGGAGGGAATTTGAGAATGTTTCTTTTTCAAATTTTTGTGAAAGAAAAGGAATTCACCATGAATTTTCAGCTCCAAAAACACCTCAACAGAATGGGGTAGCTGAGAGGAAAAATAGGACTTTACTTGAAATGACTCGTGTGATGTTATTTTCAAAAAGAATTTCGAAAAGATTTTGAGTAGAGGCATTAAATACGGCTTGTTACACGGCCAATAGAGTTTTTCTAAGACCCGACACAACCATGACTCCATACGAGATTTTAAATGGTAAAAAGCCAAAAGTTCATTACTTCCATGTTTTTGATTGCGTGTGTTACATTCTCAATGATCGGGACTACTTAGCAAAATTGGACTCTAAGAGTGATAAGGCCATTTTTATTGGATATGCTTCAAATAGTCGTGCATATAGGGTATTTAATCTAATGTTAAAAACCATCCAAGAATCAATGAACATTGTTTTTTATGATCACTAAATTATTGCAGGAGAAAGTGTTCAAGAGACACCCTTGGAGCTGTTGGAAGAGGTCAGTCCAGAAGGTGTTACCACAAGTGTTACCAGGTGTTATCACTGATGAGATAACACTTCAAATAGCACCTGATTCCAGTCCAACGAATGAAGATCAAGAAGGAGTTGAACCTGAGGTTCACGAGAATGTGAGAAGAGATCCTCCACCTAGAATCAGTAGGAATCATCCTACAACACAAGTAATTGGGGAGGTGAATGAAGGTGTACAAACAAGATCCAAAAATCCCATTAGTTACCGTGACATGGTGAGGTATTTATGCATGTCCACCACATACTCAAAGGTAACACACACTCTTGTTTTGTTTCATCCGTAGAACCTAAAAATGTGATTGAAGCTTTAAAAGATAATTTTTGGATTCAAGTAATGCAAGACGAACTTGATCAATTTTCTCATAACAATGTTTGGTCTTTAGTACCCCATCCCACAAACACTAATGTTATTGGGACAAAATGGATTTTTAAAAATAAGACTGATGAATATGGAAACATTGTTAGGAACAAGGCTCGTCTTGTGGCTCAAGGCTATACACAAGTGGAAGGTGTCAACTATGACGAAACCTTTGCACCCGTGGCTAGAATTGAGTCAATAAGACTTTTATTGGCCATTGCTTGTTTTCTTAAAATCACATTGTTTCAAATGGATGTTAAAGCAGCGTTTTTAAATGGATACCTAGATGAGGAAGTTTTTGTTGAACAACCAAAAGGCTTTGAAGATCCATTTCAACCAGACCATGTGTATAGACTTGATAAAGCTCTTTATGGGTTGAAGCAAGCTCCACGTGCATGGTATGGTAGGTTAACTAGCTTTTTACTAGAGTATGGTTTTACTAGAGGAGAAGCAGATAGGACTTTGTTCATTCTTAAACATGGAAAATAACTTGTCATGGTTCAAATCTATGTTGATGACATAGTATATGGCTCTACATCAAAAATTTGTTTAAATGATTTTGTAGAGGCTATGACATCAACATTTGAAATGAGCATGATGGGGGAACTTAACTTCTTTCTAGGCTTCCAGGTAAAGCAATCAAGCGAAGGGATTTTTATCTCTCAAAGCAAATATGCAAAGAACCTGGTGAAGAAGTTTGGGTTGGAAGGATCGAAGAGCTCAAAAATTCCTATGGGCATTTCTCTCAAAGTTGGAAAGGATCAAGTGGGAGAAGATGTTGATCCAACCCTATATCGTTCCATGATTGGTAGCCTCCTTTACCTTACCTATAGTCGTCCTGATTTGATGTACAGTGTGTGTGTATGTGCTAGATATCAATCAAATCCTAAAGTGTCTCACCTAAATTCAGTAAAAAAGATCATTAAATATGTATCTGGAATTAGTGATTTAGGGATTTGCTATAGTAAAGATACTAATACTTATTTAGTAGGCTTTAGTGACTCGGATTGGGCAGGGAATATGGATGATAGGAAAAGTACAAGTGGGGGATGTTTTTACTTGGGAAATAATTTAGTATCATGGTATAGTAGAAAACAAAATTGTGTTTCATTATCCACTACCGAATCGAATATGTAGCGTGTCAGTTGTTGTTCACAACTAATTTGGTTAAAACACATGCTTGATGATTATGGTCTTGATAGCAATATCTTGACCTTATACTGTGATAACTTGAGTGCTATTAATATTTCCAAAAATCATGTACAACACTCCCGTACCAAACATATTGACATCCGTCGTCATTTTTTAAGAGATATGGTAGATAAAAAGATAATAAATATAGAGCATATTGATACAAAGTATCAACTTGCTGATATTTTCATCAAACCCTTAGGTTTTCTAGTTTAAAGAGATCTCTTGATCTTTGTATTCTCTAAAAATGTCCTCTGTTGTAAGGTGTTACCATGGGTGCTGATAACACCTGGGTAACACATGTATACTAGTGCATATTTTTTGCTTATTTGGTTTTAGTCTCTGTGCTGTGACGGTTTCCATAGTTCTCTGAGCTATGAGAGTTCTCACGGCTGCACATGCTGACCTTTTTGTTATGGTAGGATAACACCCTGAATAACACACTTGCTAAAACTCCCTTTGTGCTTAAAGTGACAAAGTCACTAATGTTGGTATGTGATAAATAAAAAGGCAAAGAGGCAATTCTTATACCATACCATTCTCTCGAGTTCGGGGCACGGCGTTCGCTGCGATGATGTACTCTTGCCAATGAGAAGGTATGAAGTGATTTGTGCTTAGTATTAGGGACATGAAGCTCGCTACTACAGTGTACCCTACTTGAACAGCATAAATCAATAAAACTTTGCACTTGAAGTAAGACTCGGGGCACGAAGCTCGTTACTACGATGCTTCCTTGTTTAAAGAAGTGTAAAAGAATTTTATAAATAGCTATGCCTCATGTTCTTACAAGCTTGTTATGCCTGAAGTGCTTGAAAATGGCTAAGCTTGTTATGCCTAAAATGCTTGAAAATAAAAATATTTATCAAGGGGTTTTTATCATATGTGTTGTCCTAGGTGTTACCATCATTGCTATTAACATATTTGTATGTGCTATATTATATTTTTCTCTTTATTTTCGGTTTTGTTATTTAAATTTTTAAACTTTGAAAGTCTTTTTACTGATTAAGAGTTTACAAAGTTTGAAAAAGTCTTTAACAAATTCATTTTATCTTTGATAAACAACTCAAATGACTAACTCCTAAAATTTAGGGATTTGTTTTTCAAAAACCATGTGGACTAGGTATATTTGTTTTGTTTATTATTTTATTTTCGTTTTTTATACTTAAAAAATTGAAAATTAAAAAATTCTAAAATTAAAAAAAAAAATATATATATATATATATATATATATATATATATATATATATATATATATATATATATATATATTTCAAAATAATGGCCGGATATTAATGTTTGACGTGAGGAGTTTGTACTTAATTTTCTTTGTGGCTAGAAAATAGGGGGATGTTGAATAAATAATTATAGTAATTATTTTTTTGTGGCTAGAAAATAGGGGGAGGATAGTAATTAAGTGAGCGAAAATAGGTAAGTGGGATATATCTTATCAATTTAATTTTTTTAAATTCATCTTATCCTAATTTAACTCCTATTTTTTCTCCTCTCTCTCTAAGCAAACGCCTCATCCCTCTCTCTCTCTCTTTCTCTAGGCGTTATATACTCTCCCTCCATCACCGTCACTCTCTCTCTCAAACCCTCCAAAAATAAAAAACCTTCCAAAAATTACTAAACCTTCCTAAACCCTAACCATGGCTACCCCTTCCAAAAAGCAATCCACCCCATTGAATGTTTCTCCAGGTGTTGGTTCGAGTGGTCCAAGTCAAATGGACACTTTGACCATCCCTCTCAATGTATCTCCGGCGATGATAATGTCGGTTGATGATCCTCTCATGGTGACTACAATGGCGCAACCCTTGCCCATTGTAGTACTACCACCTTTACCCCCTGTTCTGTCAACCAAGAAACTCAAAAGAAAGGCCATTGCTCACAAAACCTCGGGTCATCTCGCCAAAAAGAGGAGCTCGAGTAGGCTCACTGCAATGAGGAGCAAAGGAAACTCAAATACTTCCTCCGAACCCGTGGAAGTTTCTGAAGAATCATCCCTTGGTCTCTCCTCAGCCCATGTTTCGGATGAAGACTTTCATGCCAACGCTGAGAAAAGCCAATCTGTTGAGACATTTGAAGAGTGGGGGCTTGAGGAAGAAGAGCCTTTGTATGAAGTTGTGAAAAGAAACATAAAGGGCAAAGGGAAAAAGGCTGCTGTCAAAGATGTTACCAAGAGGGCTGCAACACCCAAGGTAACACCTTCTGTTTCTAAGGTTTCGAAGTCTTCAATTAGTGAGTTTGCCTATTCTGAATCCTCTGATTTTTTTGAGAAAGAGTTTGATGATGTGAATGTAGCTTTTCCAAAACCTTACTTCTCGTTGGAATTTTATCGAAAAGAAAACATGGAGTTTTGGTTAAGACACAATGACACAAAAACTCTCAAAGAAAAGTTCATTGACGAGGTTGATTTCAAAAAGCATGGTGTGTATCAGTTCTTGGAAGATAGAAATTTTTTGAAAGCAAATTTGCATCCTTCGAAATTTATTGAGGCAATTGTCAAAAATTTCTATGCCAACCTTCATGCAAACCTAGAAAATGATAAGTCCGATCAATATGGAAAGGTGTTTTTAAGGAACCGATTTTTTTCCATTACCCCTTTTGATCAACAAGTCTTTAGGACTCTCCAATATGGATGATGATAGTCCTCTCGTGCATAAGGATGAGATAGCTAGGTTTATTTCAAATAATGTCGTGCATGAATGTCCCAACAATCTCAATCCCAAAACCAAAGTTCATTTTCTTGCTTCCCGTCTCACTTCACTCTTTGCCGTGCTTAACAAACTTTGTATTTTTAATTGGGTTCCTACTACAAATGAGCAATATGTGACATTGCAACAAGCTGAAATTTTGTATAAGCTAGAAAAGAACCAAAGGGTGAACTTAGGTAGAGTGATTTTCAAACATTTGGCTTCGTGGGGTAGAAGAAAAGATATTCAATGTTTCTTTACCCTTCCTTGATTTTTCAAATTTTGAAATCTCAAAAAATTCCCATTGAAGAGTCGGATGAGTACACTCCCAACATTGATCTCTATGCTATAGATACTCAGCTGACTAAGAAGAACACCAAGAGTGTGAGGTTCACAGGTGATCTTCCTTGGTCAAAGGAAAAGGAAATAGGGTCAAGTGTTGCGGTTCGAGCTAAGGGTGTTACTCATACTGTTACCCCGAATGTTACTCCAAAATCTCCAAGTTTTTCAGGTACAGATGCAGCTCATGTTCTTGAAAATGTGTACAATTTGTTGGGGAATGCTTCACCAACAATTTCAAAGACCACAGTTTTGGCGTTTCTCCACAAACAAACTGCTGCTATTGTCGAGATTGTGCAAGGATGAACTAAGCTCAAGGAAATTACTGATGAGTTTATTAGGCAGGTTTCTTCCCAAACTGGGGGAGATAATAGTGCTGATGGAGCTGGTCCAAGTGGTGGTGGTGGTGGAGATGCTAGTGGTGCTGCTGTAGATGTTACTGAAGGTGCTGCCACAGATGCTGGAGATGAAGAAGGGGAAGAACATGAAGAAGAAGGAGCTGATGATGAACAAGAGGAGTGATTGCAAACATTGCCTGAAGGTTGATGTTGCCACTCTTATGATTGTGGTACTTTGGTGATAAACAATGTGATTGATAAACAATTTTCTTTTATGTTTTTATTTGGAACATGTCATAATTAAATACTTTGGTGGTTTGTTTATTTGCTTTTGGTTAAACTTTTAGGGTTGTTTAAACATGGAGTAGCTCAGTAGCTCTGATTTATCTTTGGAACTTTAGGTTGCTAGTTATTTGGAAAACTTATTTTGGAAAATATGCTTTGATAATTAGTATTTTGTGATAAATCATTATGGTTGTTAACTCTTTTGATTATGGGGGAGATGATAACTATGGAGTTACTCTGTTATGGCTAACATTTTCTTGCAGGAATCAACACTTAGGAGTTTGAAAGAAATTATCAATTATGGGGGAGATTGTTAGTACAGACTGTGGGTGTTACCATAGATGCTATCACTGGTAGTTAGGTGTTACCCGAACTGGAATGATTTGTAATTTAATAATTCTTTCCATATTATTTCTTATCCTAATGTCTAATATTATTTGCAAGATATATGTGTTTGTTGGTCCATATTTCAGGATAATACATGGTTGGATTAATAGCTAAATACATGGAATAAGGTTGAAGATAAGTACTACATAAATATGAGATTTATGTGTAACTTTTACTTGGCTCACATTTGTTGATGTAAAAGCAAAAAACATGGGAAGATCAAGTCTTGAGGTTGTTGCTGATTATTGAAGAAGTACAAGGCCAAGAAAGCAAGAGAGTACAAGGTGATAAAGCAAGGACTTGGGCTTCAAGTTTTCGGTTGCTACTTTGGTGGGAAGTTGGCGCATGAAGAGGAGAACAAGCCAAGAAATCTCTCCACTCTCCTCACACGATCTGAAGGTCCAAGGCTGTTATTTTGGAGTAGCCTCCAAGGCAATTAAAGGTTATAAATAGGCTAGGTGTGTTCATTTGAAGATATACCAAACATATACAACACACACCTTAGCACAAGAGAGACAAAGTAGTTTTGGTTCTTATAATCCTTCCTCCCTTGTGATTTTAACTCAAACATTGTGTGTTTGAGTGAGTGTTCGCAAATGATATGATTCGTGCTTTATCTCATTAGTTCCATAGAGCATTATCATTGTTTTAGCTATAGGGAACTTTCGGCTTTGTAATTTCTCTATATTGATTATAAAGTCTTCGCCATCTAGGCACACTCAAGTTATATATTTATATAACTTGAAAAAATTATATCTTGTGTTATTTATTTCCGCTGTGCAAATCTTTTTCAAACTATTTAGTTTTGTGGTGTGTGTGCTGTCCGTCAGTGTGTTATCCAAGGTGTTAGGTAACATCTACGGTAACATCTCTTTCCAGTGAAGCCGTGACAATTTCAAAGTCTAAGAATAATGAAAAGAAAATATAATTTCAATAGTAAGATTTACCTTTTTTTCTAGAAATTGAAGAGTTAGATTATTTCAGTTGCAAATTAGCTCTTGTTTGTCCTTCTTTAACCCTAGAATCACAAGATTGAACATCAAAATTTAGAAAATAGAGTAAAATAAAAAAAGCAAATAAACCCTAGAAATAATTGGAGTAATTTTACAATGAAATTTTGAAAATATCATCCTCAAATCACTCTAAAATATCCGAATTCGAAGTAATGATGGTATACTCTGAAATAATGAACATAAAAAAAAGATTTGAATCAAAAATAATTTGTCTTACCTTTTTCAGTCAAAGAAATTAAGTTTGATGAGAGAAATCGATCAATCAGAGAGAGAAATTGAGAGCCCAAGCTTCACAATCGCCGGTTTCGCAGCCATGGATGTCGACGACGACGACATGTTTCTCTCTTGCCGTTCTTTTCTTTCTCTCTCTCTCTACGGTTTTCTTTTTCGTTTCTCTCTTGCCGTTCTTTTCTTTCTCTCTCTACAATTTTCTTTTTCTTTTGTTTTGTTTTATTGTTTTATTACTGGAGCGAACCCAACGTAAATAATTTTTTTTTTTAAATTTGAGTGGGTGCCATGGACCCCACTCGTAACTGAGTGGGTCCGTCCCTGGATATACATAGTAATTAGGGTCTACTCCCTCCGTTCCATAATAAGTTACCCATTTTGCCATTTAGGGTGTTCTATAACAATTTACCTCTTTCTATTTTGAGACTTTTTTTTATTATTATTACATTCAATGGGATTCACTTGTTATACTCACAACAACAATCTCCTTACTATTCATCTTACTCATTCTCTCTCCTATTTTACTTTTCATACTCACAATATCTCCTTCACTCATTCTCTCTCCTCTTATTTAAGTGTATTTCTTAATTTTCACGCCAAACAGTAAACGGGTAACTTATTATTATGGAAGATAAGGATATTGCCAAGGAGAGGACAAATCGATGGAGATGGGAGAAGGATTTTGTGGTGACGGAGAGTCCATGATAGAGAGATGAAGAAAAGGCAATTTAGGGTTTCTGGGTGAGTGAGACGGCACCGATGATAATAAAGGGGAAGAGAGAGAGAGAGAGAGAGAGAGAGATGAGGGTAGGGTTTTGTTAGTGGGGTGGGTGTTTTGGGTAAGTAAGTAATTGGGTTAGGTTAACTTAAATAATTGGGCTGGGTTAATTAGTGGAATGGGTAGGGTTAGGATTGATTGAGTGGGGTATGAAGAGTATAATAATAATAATAAAAAAATTATTTTTGGATTATGTCTTTTTAAATGAGACACCCAAAAAAAAAATTTGTACATTTATTTTCAGATGAAACGAAGGGAGTATTATCTAGTTTGGTTTCAGGCATATGAAACGCTAGAAACAGTCGAAGATTGGGTTTCACTGTTTCAATTTCAACATGGCACATGGGAGAGGGAATCAGAACATTTGTCGACATCAATAAGATATTTACTGCTATCCACGTCAATAAGATATCTTTCAATTTTTATTTTATTTTTAAGCTTAAGAAAAAATATGTTTTTTTTTGTAACATTTTAGCTATATTATAATACTATTTTTAATGATATATAGAGATATATATATATATATATATATATATATATATATATATATATATATATATATATATATATATATATGTATAGATATGCATAGTAACTAAGGTCTATTATTTAGTTTGGTTACATGCCTACGAACGAACGGTTGGAAATTTGGGTTTCACTGTTTCAATTTCAACATGGCACATAGGAGAGGGAATCAGAACTTTTGTCGGGATCAATAAGATATTTACTGCTATCCACATCAATAAGATTTCTTTCAATTTTTATTTTGTTTTTACTACGAGAGCATCTACAATAAAGACTTTAGCAAAAGTCGTGGCTTAGGTGGCAACTCATAACACCCCCAACCATAACACCTCCAACCATGACATTTTATAACTTCATCCATGACTTTTCAAATTTTGGTTTTGACAGAAGACTGACTTCACGGCGTGAGGAAAAAATGAATTCACTTCGATTAAAGGGTGGCCGTATCACGTATTTTGAAATTAATTTTTTTTTTTTACAAAAATTGCAATTAACATATAAAAAATAATAAAAATATAAAAATATTGAAAAAACTACAATTATTAATAAAAAGTAGGAGAGAGAAATTGATGACTTTTGTCATGAATGGGGAAAAAATTGTTTGGAGTTGTGTTTTTAATAATTGATGACGTGAAGCTGAGGTGGAGGAGAGATGAATGAGAATGAAGTGGTATGGATAAAGATGGTCTGATATAATATAGGAGTACTTTAAAATATAAAATTATATATAAATAAATAATAATAAAATATGTTAGACCTTCGTCACGGGTAAAATTTAGAGAAAAAGTGAAGATAATTATTACAAATCAGTGCCATATGATCAGGCATGGTAGTTAAAAAAGTCATGTGCAAATATTGGTTGGGGCCATGAGGCATATACCTACTCTACTCAATCAGGTTCTAATAATTCCTAATCTTCATGGCCCCCTCGCCCTGATATTTACTCACTCAATCTCGGTAATTGCTTCACCATTTTTTTTAGCATGCAAATTAAAAATTTAAAAAATATTGTGAGTGTAATAGTAAAATAGGAGAGAGAATGAGTAGAGGAAATAGTAAATTTAAAAAATGTTGTGAGTGTAATAGTGAAATAGGAAAGAGAATGAGTGGGTGAAATAGTAAAGATTCTTTGTAAAAAAAAAAGTTGAAACTTCTAACGAAATCGAAATGCCCTTTTTTAGGTAATTATTGGGCCGGAGGAATTACACTTTACGCTACTTGTAATTGTAATGATGAGCCAAATTTTGTTCAAATTAATTAAGACCGTGAATGGTGAGCAAAAGTTCACTCATCAGATGATTTTTCTTTCTTTTTTTTTTTTTTTTTCTTGCAAAATAGTGAACGAATTTGGTTCATCACTTGTAATGTTAAGCAATTTTCGCTAAAACCTTTTATCGAAATTACTGTTTCACTTATTTTGTGAGCCAAATTGTGAGCAACAAACAATTGAAAAATTGAGATTTTAGAAAATATTGACTTTTCTATTTTAAATTCAATTGGTAAGTTTGGTAAGTAAATTTTTGACTTTTTCATCAAAGATTTAAAATCATATTTGAAAAATGATATTGTTAAATATGTACTGAACATATCAAAAGTGTCGAGCTGGGCCAAGCGAGTAAAGCCCAACCCTCAAGCAATTATTGTCATCACATTATCAATGGGATAGGCCCATTTATTACATGGCTCAAGGCCCATCTTCTTGATCAGTCAACTTAAGTTCATTGTCCGACCTACTAGGTCCCGACCTAACTTAGTCCGACCTTACGATCCAGATTCTATTTCGGGTACGGTCCAACCCTACCCATCAGTCAGGTCGACCTAACCCCAAGTGTCGACCTCGACCTGCCACGCAAGCGTCGACCTACTGAGTTCAAGCGCACGTGCTACTATTCTTTCCATAACTGGTTTCCTACAAATTAGGAGCCATTCCAGGACACGTTCTCAAAGACACGTAACTGTCCCTAAAATTACGGGATTCATGCAGTCCTACCAAAAATACCACCCTCATCAAAGCCACTATAAATACATAATCACCACAACGGTTTTGAGGTAACTGCAATTTTGTCATTTGAATTTCCTTGTTCAATTACATTATTTGCTCTCCAAACATACATACTTACTCTCACGCCCGAGGGTCTAAGCCGGAGACACATCCGGCTAGTCGTGGGTTCTGATTTCAGGTCAAGGAGTCAAGTGATTGGTCCTGCCACGTGGACGAAGATTGATAAGCACATTTCCTGCGGCATCAGTTTGGTTCCATTGCCGGGAAATGTGCATTATTGACCTCGAAGTTCCTTTTCAACCCACAACCATGGTGACTTCGGACGGACATGTCTCTGAAGCCTCGGACGAGCACAATGAAGGAAACACTAATGCTAATACCAATGCTGGAAATGTCAACTTGCCTCCTCCCCCTCCACCTCGCCATCATGCTAGAGCGACGCGCTCTAACAGTGTTGTTGATGGCAGAGGCTTGCCAGATGGTAGAAGAAAGGACAAGCGGCTTATGGATGGGCAGGGAGCGCCACCTCATCCAAAGCGCCACACGGGACAATGGGCTATAGGGGATATGGCAGGTCCCTCATCTAATCCCCTCGGCCAGAAAGAGATCTTTGCTAGAGCGAGCTCAGATCCTAGCAGAGTTGTTAGCTATGGAGGAAGTGCCGGAGCAGACTGATAGGAAGTCGGAGAGAGCAGCTCCCTCTCAGGTTTCCAATAGACAGCGCGAAAGGAGTGCCAGGCTAGGGGGAAGTGCCCAGCAAAATGATGAGAGACAGATAGTTCCTCTTATTCGAACTCATATACCCGTCCCACCTGACGACTTGAGGAGTCACCCCAACACCAACCGAGAGCAGGAGGCTGAGTCAGAGCTGAGACGACAGAGGGAGGTAGAGAAGAATAGGCCTGCCAGGACTGAAAGCTCACAGTCCCACAGAAATGATAGGCGCAGGTCGCCACTCAGAGATGATAAGCGCAGGTCGCCACTCAGGGATGATAGGCGTAGGTCGCTGCTTAGAGAGGATAGGCGCAGGTCGCCAATTCAGTCAGTAAGGTCACCTTCTCACAGAGATAGGAGGAGTAGAGAGATAACTCCTCCTAGGAGTGATAGACACAGAGCCAACTCTGGGAGAGAACATCACCACGAAGAAAGGCAAAGGTCAAACGATGTCTCCCATGCTAGGGACGACAGGCCAGATGCTAGAGAGTGGCTACTATGGAAGAAAAAGTTTGAGTAGTGGGAGGCAGATAAGAAGGAAGATGCTGGAAAGGGCGAACGAAATGATTTTGCTCTTCGTCCCTTATCCAAGGAATTACTCGACCGTCGACCTCCTCCAGGTTTCAGACTACCTGTCCTGGAGAAATACTCGGGTAACCAATGCCAGGAGCCATATACAATACTTAGAGGCTACTATGTGCTTTGTCTCCAATGAGGACAACATGATGTGTAAAGCACTTACTAGCACTCTGACTGGAGCAGCTCTCACCTGGTTCAATGGCTTGGCACCAGGATGCATCTTGACCTGGTCTTATATGAGGAAAAGGTTTCTAGATAGATTCTCGACAGCTGGAGCTCGTAAGATCACATTCACCAACTTGAACAACTTGGTACAAGGAAAGAGTGAGAGCTCAATGAGCTACTCCACCAAGTTCAAGGAAATGGTCGACAAGATTGAGGAAGACCTCACGGACAGGGAGGTGATAAATTGTTTTAGGAATGGAATTGCTTCTGCCGACCTGGATTACGAGCTGACAGTTCGAACTGTGACTACTCGACAAGAGTTGTTCGAGAAGGCCTACAACGTAGCATTGGCCAAGGAAAGGAAAGAGAAGAAAAATGGGAAAGGCCCTAAGATTGAGGTCGCTGATACTGATAAGAAGGACTCGGCTAAGAATGGGGAAAACAACAAGAATGGCAAGAATAGAACTAGGGCGACTGAGAAAGTGCCCGAAGCTTTCACTCCCCTAACGGTGAGTCGAACTGAAATAATGAATACGGTCGAGCTAGGACCACCTGCCCTAATGAACCCAGCAAATAAGTTCAGATGGGATAACAACAAATACTGTGAGTATCACAAAGATACAGGTCATACAACGGAGGATTGTATGAGTTTGAAGCGTATCATTCAGAGGTGGGTCGACCAGGGAAGGCTCGACGCATATGTGAAGAGACCTCAAGCAGGCGGCGGTGAACGAGTTGCGGGTGGACATCCAGAGCCGAGGCAGCCCAGGTTGAACTTGGGTGTTATCACAGAGCAAGCTAGTAACACTGCCATCAAACACAAGATATTCCAGCTCAGCAAGGCACCTCATGTACCCCCTAGAAGCTATGTCAGGGATGAGATGATTTGTTTTTATCCGAACGAACTGGCAACCAATATAGCAGCTAGAGAACAGGTTCTTGTTATCCCAGGATTAATAGATGGGTGTACGACGAGCAGACTCTTGATTGACACGGGGGCCTGCAAGGATATTTTATTTTACAAAACATTTCAAGAGATGGGACTTTCAAATGAGCAGCTCGAGCGATATGATAGCAGGTTGGAGGGCTTCACCAACCACCGGGTCGACGCCAAAGGACAGATTGAGTTGGACGTCGACATAGGCCAAAACCCTCACAGGTCTGTCTCCAAGGTAAAATTTATTGTCATCGATGTCAATAGTGACTATGCTGCAATTCTTGGTATCCCAGGTCAGGTCGCACTTGGAATGGTGGCCTCTATCCCCCATCAGCGAGTCAAGTTCCCGATGCCAGCTGGAGTCGGCTGTGTACGAAGCACAGCTCGAGAATATCTTGACCATGTCCTACGAACCAGGAAGAAGAGGGAGCTGGAGATTGAAACTGCAGATGGGTACATGAAAATTTCGAAGTCAGTCACCACAACTTCTAGACTATCTACAATCACCGAGGTGGAAGAGTCGACCTATCGCTCGCATGACGAGGTCATGACGAAGTTGAAACGTCACTCTGAAGTCACCTTGGTCGATCAAGATACAGTTATGGTTGACCAAGTCTGCATAGGCGAGCTATGCCTCCAGATCGACAATAACTCGGGGGCCACCACCAGTGAGATCGCAGATGAACTAGATGGCATGATTGTCGAGGAAGCTCCACACTTGGGGGCCAAGGAAAGACAGAGGGTTAGAGAGATCATCATCGAGACCCTGCAGTTTAGAGATGGTCCGGAGCTAGAGACTGTAGACGAGTTGGAAGCAGTGATCACAAACCCTTCCTATCATGAGCAAAAAATTCAGATTGGAAAGCAACTGTCACCTGAGGAAAGATTGGAAATTGTCGAGTTACTCAAGGAAAGCAGTGACGTCTTTGCATGGCGAGTAGAGGATATGAAGGGGATCAAGGAAGAGGTCGCTATTCACAGGCTGGAGGTCAACCCGACCATAAAACCAAAGCCCCAGAAGCTAAGAAGCTTTGCTCGCGACAAAGAGGAGGCTATAAAACTCGAGGTACAAAAACTTTTGAGTGGAGGTATAATTAAAGAGGCCACACATACCACCTGGCTAGCTAATGTGGTCATGGTGAAAAAAGCTAATGTCAAGTGGAGAATGTGTGTCGACTTCACCAATCTTAACCTTGCTTGCCCAAAAGACAGCTATCCTCTACCTCGGATCGACAAGCTTGTTGACTCTATTGCTGAACATTCCACCCTCAGTTTTCTAGATGCCTATTCAGGCTATCATCAGATCAATATGCATGAGGATGACATTGTGAAGACGGCGTTTCAAGCTGCTGGAGGCATCTACTGCTACAATATGATGCCGTTCGGGTTAAAGAATGCACGAGCGACCTATCAACGTATGGTAAACAAGGTCTTTGCTTCACAAATTGGCCGAAACATGGAGGCCTACGTCGATGATATGGTCATCAAAACGAAGGCCGGACGTCACGTGGTCGACCTAAAGGAAACGTTCGCCAACTTACGAGCAAACGACATGAAGCTCAACCCGAGCAAATGCGTATTTGGAGTAGCAGCGGGAAAGTTTCTTGGCTTTATGGTGTCCCAGTGGGGTATTGAAGCCAATCCAGAAAAGATAAAGGCTCTGATCGACATGCAGAAGCCAACAAATATAAAAGAGATGCAGCGACTTAATGGAAGGGTGGCAGCCCTAGGTCGCTTTATAGCCAAGTCGGCGGAAAGGTCTCTCCCCTTCTTCAAATCTTTGAGGGGGACGAAAAATTTTGAGTGGACGGCCGAATGTCATTCGTCGTTCCAACAGCTTAAGGAGTACCTCGCTACTCCTCCTCTATTGAGCAGCCCGACTATTGGAGAGACTTTGTTTGTATATCTGTCTGTGGGTGATCGATCAGTTGCAGCAGTCCTAGTTCGAGAAGAGGAAGGGCTTCAAAAGCCCGTGTACTATATTAGCAAGGCTCTATCAGATGTTGAAGGCAGATATTACAATGCAGAGAAGGTCGCATATGCCTTAGTCGTGGCCTCAAGGAAGCTGCGAGCTTATTTCTTGGCTCACCCTATTGTTGTGCTCACAAATGCACCCTTGAGAAAAATTCTACACAAGCCAGAGAGTTCAGGTCGTTTACTCAATTGGTCAATTGCTCTCTCAGAATTCGACATCGAGTATCGACCTCGAAAGGCATTGAAGGCTCAAGCCTTGGCAGACTTCTTGGTCGAGCTGACGTTCACCAAGGAAGATAGCGAGGTGCGAGCTCAGAAGGAGAATGTTAAGGGGAAAGAGCCAGAGTCCCTGCCCGTCACTAGTCTACCCGACGACTGCTGGAAGGTTTACTCAGATGGGTCAGCAACGAAGAATGTTAGTGGAGCTGGGATAGTCCTGATCGAGCCAGAATCTGGGACGATCTATGAGGAAGCATTGAGGTTTAAGTTTGAAGCCTCCAACAACCAAGCAGAGTACGAAGCTTTGGTAGCAGCCATTGAGTACGCCAAATGCTTTGGAGCAACCAAAATCATGGCATATTGTGACTCCCAGTTAATAGTCAACCAGGTCCGAGGGGAATACGAAGTGCTGAACTCTAATCTGATCAAGTACTGCGACCTGGTAAAGGAACTGACAAAAGACTTGGAGTTTTGGGAAATTCAGAGGATTGGTCGAGAAGACATTGAATTAGCCGACCTCCTCTCAAAATTGGCTACTACAGACGAGCCACATGAAGAGCCCATCTCCTACCTTGAGAATATAGCATATGAAAGGGTCAAAATTCAATGCGTAGAGGACCCCTTGAGAAATTGGGTTTATGACAAGTGTTGGATCGAGGAAATGAAGGCATACTTGGAGACAGGCGAGCTCCCGGAGGACGAGAAAAAAGCTCGAGCTATCAAAAAGAAGGCTCTGAGATACGTTATCCAAGGAGGCATGCTATTCAGAAGATCGTACACTAGGCCATTATTGAAATGCATTCACCCCCAATAAATTACTCAGTTAATGCACGAGGTGCATAGTGGAGTGTGTGGTGGACACCCGGGGGCCAGAACTTTGGCCGACAAGCTGATCACGTTGGGGTATTACTGGCCACACATGAGAGCTGACACTCATGATTTTGTTCAACAATGCGACCAGTGTCAAAGGTTTGCAAACCTACCTCATCTGCCTACAACGGAGCAAACTCCGATGTCCATTTGCTTGGCCATTTGATATGTGGGGCATCGACTTAATTGGACCCTTCCCTCCCGCCCGTGGCAACTGCAAGTATGTGATCGTGGCTATTGATTATTTCACTAAGTGGGTCGAAGCAAAGCCACTAGCTCGCATCACAGAGGAAAATGCCATCAATTTCATTCATGACTTCATCTGGTGTCGATTTGGGATTCCCCGGGCTATAGTGTCGGACAACGGCTTACAGTTCTCTCGGGCTTTCGAGAAAGAAATGAATCGAGCAGGAATCAAACATTGGCAATCTTCTGTTGCATATCCCCAAGGAAATGGACAAGCAGAAGCAGCAAATAATCTCGTCCTATATTCACTTAAGACGGGCTTGGTTGGTCGACGAAGCAATTGGTTGGACGAACTCCCCCTTGCTCTTTGGGCAGTCCGTACAACCACTTGGGGGCCTACGGGGGAAACCCCTTTCGCTCTTACCTACGGGTTGGAGGCCATTACACCAGCTGAGCTGCGATTTCCTACAGCCAGAGTGGTCTTCTTCGATCAAGAGCAGAACGACACCAACAGATTGATCGACCTGGATTTGATCGACGAGAAGCGAGACACAGCCTACTTACGAATGATCAACTACAAGCAGAGGACAAAAAGTTACCACGACAAGAAGGTGAAGACGAGATCATTCCAAGTGGGTGACCATGTGCTCAGAAAGATCGAGGCAACAGGAAGGAGAACTCAACAGAACAAATTATCTCCCAACTGGGAAGGTCCCTACGTTGTTACTCGAATCATCAAGGAAGGGACCTACATGATTGCTCACCCAGGTGGTGAAGAGTTGAAGCACCCATGACACGCTACTCACCTTATCAAATACTATTTCTAGTTCAATTCTCTAATTCAGTTCAAAGTTAGTGCAGTTTCTAAGTTTGAATTTGTCATAGTTCTAGCCCTCTGTTTGATGTAAGCATGTTCCTACTTCAATAAAAATCGCAGTTCTATTCGACTAAGCATTGTGTTACACTTTCCATTAGTTCTAACAAGCTCTATTCTTAATCAGCTCCGTTCCTTTAACAAGTCCGACTCTTAGTCGACTTCGTTCTAACAAGCTCGATTCTTAATCAGCTTCGTTCCTTTAACAAGTCCGACTCTTAGTCGACTTCGTTCTAACAAGCTCAATTCTTAATCAGCTTCGTTCCTTTAACAAGTCCGACTCTTAGTCGACTTCGTTCTAACAAGCTCGATTCTTAATCAGCTTCGTTCCTTTAACAAGTCCGACTCTTAGTCGACTTCGTTCAAACAAGCTCGATTTTTAATCAACTTCGTTCCTTTAACAAACTCGACCCTAAGTCAGCTGTATTTTAGCGAGCTCAACTTTTGGTCAGCTTCACTCCCTTAAACAGGTTCGAATCTGAGTCCACCTCGTTTACAGAGATTATACAAGTCGTAGGTCGATTGAGTTACCAAAAACTAGTCCGACCACAAGACTATGACAACTTACTTGTCCTAGTAAATCTAGCTCGACATACCTACGTGCTAAAATTACAAGCATAAAGATTCAAGGTATAAGAGATCAGCTACGATTAAAATAAAGGCTCAGTCCCCCAAATCAGGACCATGACTAGAGCTGGCAAAAATCATAAGTTCAAAATGCCTCCCCAAAAAGCAGGGCCAAGGCATCAACATTTGCAAAGCAAAATTAAAATTGTCTTGGATCTTGTTTTCATTACATCAAGGAAAAACAAAACGGGCCCATCATTGGCTTGATCTGGTTGGTCGTTGGTAGCTTCCTCTCCTTCGTCTTCATCCATCTCTTCAGCTTCCTGAATCTCCTAAAAAACGACATTAAAATTCCTCGAAGCTAGAGGAGGGGCAACCCAGGGCTCACAGTTGTCTTCTTGGTCCAGCTGGGCAATGAATGCAAGGTCGTTGTCAGTATAGGGCACGACCGAATGACCACCACGAGCAACAGAGTCATACTGAGGTTCATTCGCCCATCGAGCTAATTGCTCCATAGAAACATCAGCAGTCGGATCAGTGAGAGCTCGTCGTGCCATATGACGTAGACCTGTATCAAAAAAGACCCCAGCCTTGGCAATAATGGCATTATAACATTCATCACTCTCTTTAAAGGCTTTAACGGCAGCCTCCTCCCAAGACTTCCGAGCTGCTAAATGGTCGTCAGTCATCGTCAAGACCCTCTCGTTGGCCTCCTTAAGTTTCTTAGTCATCTCCACGTTGTCATGTTCCAAAGTAGACTTGTCGGCCTTGACAACATCGACCTCCTCCTTTAGTAAGGCCCTCTTCTTGTCAGACTCTTTGATATCAGCCAGGGCTTTATCCCTATCAGCTTCAGCTTTATCTCTCGACATCTTCATGGCGTCATAAGCAGAATCCAGATCGTTGTATTTCTCCTTCCAAGCATCTATCTCCTTCACCTTACGAGCATAAGCACCAGTGGCAATCTTCTCCTTCTCGATGGCCGCCCTCCACCCACTCTTGGCCTGCTCGACAGCTCGACAAAGGAGTATATAAGAAGGAAATCAACAAACATAACGATGAAAATAATGAGGGAAAATCAAGTTAACTTGTACCTCGCAGTGTGATAGGCCGGACCTATCTGCAAATTCATCTGGAGTCAATCCCTCCTTATCAAAATGAGCCTGCATATGAGGATCCACAGCTCGACGAAGGATAGCCTGCCCATAACCCAGCTCGGGATAATGTCGGCTAGTACAATCGATCCCGGTAAGGGCTAGCACATCACTGAGTCTCTCCACTTCAGCACGAACAAAGCCTGGAGTAATTTCTGGAGGAGTTTGAGGAGGATCATTCAAAGTTCCGGTTCCATCTGAGTCTTTGCCGAGCTTCGACCTCTTCCTTGTTGATTTCAGAGGGATGTCATCATCAACCTTCTCATCTTCTCCCAAGTCCAAGTCAATTAAGTCGGTGGGGTTGGTGAAAGATAGGTTGCGTATGGGGCTAGCTTCCGAAGACTTCTCAGAGGATAAATCTATCTCATCACCCCCAGTATGTTCAGTGTCGGGCTCGTCAAGCTGCTGAAAGGGCCCCAACCCATCTACAGGGATCGTCCCCATACCAACCTTGGGCAGGCGATCAGCAGTTTTCTTCTCTCTTGCGGCCTTAGCATTGGCCTTACCATGCGCTTTCTTGCCCGCCCTTCGATCAGCCAAGCCCGCAACTCGATTCATATTGGCCTGTTGCTAAGGGGTCAGAACTGCAGAAAAATCAAAAATCAAAGTGTGAGTTCGACAACTCAAAGTTTCATATACGAGCTAAAGTTCTACATGTGAGTTAAAACATGTACGAGCTAGGTTTCTACATGCATGCTAATTGTTCAGTGGCAAGCTAGAGAATAAGGGCAAGCAAACACTTACCACCAACGTGCTCTCCTTGATCTTTACAATAGTTGGGGACCTTTTGACAAAACTGGCACTTATCCTCGAATCTGCCCAAGGTATGGGTCACCCAATCAGGATATGTAGGACCTCTCACAACCAAGGCCAAGGGAGCGGCATCATCATCCCCTCCCTGCATCATGTCGGCCTAAATATAATAGTCCTTGCCCGCTTGAAGGGCGGCCCAGTTCACAGTGCCCCTCTGAGCCACCAATCTCAACTTCTCGATCAAATTCTTGCTCCACGAAGGAACCCAGTAATGTTCCTCCTTCATTTGCTCAGAATTTTCCTCGGGAAAAGGAAACTCCCACCCTTTCCTACTCTCCACCAGTATCATGTGGGAGTTCCACCCCGTCACTTTATCAGGCAAGTTTATGAAAAATTTGGGGGCATTCTTCTTGGCCGGGGTTCTAAACCCGCGAGTTCGCTTGTCATAAGATACCTTAAAGAATTCCCTAAAGACATGGACACAAGGATTATACCCCAAGAACCTACACACCATTGCAAAGCAAACAAGTACCCTACAAGTATTGGCACCTAACTACATTGGAACAGCTCCCAAACACTCTAAAAGCTCACAGACAAAGGGGTCCAAGGGAAGATGCAAGCCTGCCTCAAACTGGCCATAAAAGAAAGCCACCCTAGTAGGGTCTCTAACCTTGTCCTCCCAGCTCAGTTTATCAAACTCCTTGGCTGTCAGATGGGATAGACTGAATTCTTCCTTATCAACCCCATAATACAGATATAATATCCTAAGACGATCCTCTGAGCCTTTCTTCCCAACTTTCGGTTTGGGGATAACATAACCCCTCTCATTACGGCCTGGGGCTACAGTGGAGCAGAAGGCATCCACAATGTTGGTAGAGGGAGAGCTTGTCCCAGCAGAGGTCGTCGCCCTTGCCTGAGTCGACATATCTGAAGAACAACAAGAGGAAACAGGGAAATCAGTCCTATATGCAGATTCAAGGGACCTAGAGGACCTATTAAGGGGTGACCTAGATTCCCCCGAAAATCCTTTTTTATCCCTAAGGTAAAAGGGTTTCTTGGGACCTCTAAGGTAAAATAACACTATGTGATCAAGTAGCTCATGGAAAAGATGAAAGGATGTAATTCTTAGGTCGTCAGTTCCCAAATCTCCTAGGGTTTCTCCTATGGGTAAGGCTAGCTCGCCGAAGCGTAAGCCCCACCTGGTCAAGACAGAGGCGCATTCTTCAACAGGAATCTCCCTCCATACTCCACCTAAATGTTTGTACACCCTACGATTTATAGAGCAGCAGCCATAGCCGGCACCAGGTTCACAACTAAAAGTCTTAGCCATGGCAAGAGTTTCAACAGGGAAAGGAAAAATTAAAACCCTAGCATCAAGAATTAGAGGGATACCTTTCTCAAAATCACAAAGATGAAAGCTGGACGGAAATCAGAAAAGCCCACGTACGTCGGAATGGCTGGGAATATATATATATATATTCACTTTCTTCTCTTCCTCAATGGTTTGCTCAAGAGTTGGGGATTTGTAAAAAGCCAAAAAGGAAAAGGATTTTCCTTATATACCTCTGTTAATCCTTTCCTGAATTGAGAAGGTTTTTGGCTCCAAACGGTTAAAAATTGTCATTAATGCTGAAAACGTTTCCCAAGACAGTTCTCAAACGTCAAAAACAGTAATTATTGCGAAAAACGGCGCTCCTAACGATCCAGCCGTTCAATAGTCAATGATCAGGATTGAGCCACGTCACCATCAAGTGGGTAAACCTCAACTCAAGCATCGACCTGCGAGTTATTGCAAGCTTCGTTAGAATTTATTTAACTTCCTGGTCGACAAAGTCAACTCAGAAAGTTGGGGGCCACTGAACATACCAAAAGTGTCGAGCTGGGCCAAGCGAGTAAAGCCCAACCCTCAAGCAATTATTGTCATCACATTATCAATGGGATAGGCCCATTTATTACATGGCTCAAGGCCTATCTTCTTGATTAGTCAACTTAAGTTAATTGTCCGACCTACTAGGTCCCGACCTAACTTAGTCCAACCTTACGATCCATATTCTATTTCGGGTACGGTCCAACCCTACCCATCAGTCAGGTCGACCTAACCCCAAGTGTCGACCTCGACCTGCCATGCAAGCGTCGACCTACTGAGTCCAAGCGTACGTGCTACTATTCTTTCCATAATTGGTTCCCTACAAATCAGGAGCCATTCCAGGACACGTTCTCAAAGACACGTAACTGTCCCTAAAATTACGGGATTCATGCAGTCCTACCAAAATACCACCTTCATAAAAGCTACTATAAATACATAATCACCACAACGGTTTTGAGGTAACTGCAATTTTGTCATTTGAATTTCCTTGTTCAATTACATTATTTGCTCTCCAAACATACATACTTACTCTCACGCCTGAGGGTCTAAGCCGGAGACACATCCGGCTAGTCGTGGGTTCTGATTTCAGGTCAAGGAGTCAAGTGATTGGTCCTACCACGTGGACGCAGATTGATAAGCACATTTCCTGCGGCATCATGTACATATCTTTTATTTATTTAAATATATTTAAACTATAACTAATGTTACTAACAAATCTCTTTTTTTGTTAGTGTCAATTATGTTTCCTTATAAAAGTTGGATTGAATCAAATAAGAAAGAGTTTGATTGAATTATTTCTCAAAGGTGCCTATAAATACAAGACCATCAGCACATTGAGAAGACATGCATCAAGAATTCTTTGTAACAGAAAAACACTTTGTTCTTCAAGAATTCGAGATAGCTTTTAGGTTGTGAGTGAAGTTGTGTCTTACATCTGAACTAACATCTAGATTTCTTTCAAGTTCTTTGTTCTACTTCTGTTTATAATCAGCTCTCCTTGGTAAAGGAAGATTGTTCTTAGTTTAAAAATTGGTTAGAACTTGCTTTAGTATTTTAATCTTTTTGTTTAACTTATTCTTGTTTTCTTCTTTAAAACAAATCTTGAATAGTGAAAACCTTTTTGGGCTTGAAGCCTTGTTTGTTGGAACAGAACTAGTAAACGTTTAATTCTTGTGTTGTTTATTTTATTCCGCTACTTATTGGTGGATGTGTGAACAGTTGTAACTCACATCTGTACTCACATTCGTGATCTGTTATGTTGAAACTGATTTCCTAGCTATAATAAACTTTCAATTGGTATCAGAGGCAACTCTCGACATATTATTGAGTGTTGATTAAGAAAGTGTAGTTATAATAGAATGTCAAAATCATCAAAACAAACCTCTAGTCGTAACAATTACAATTTTTGGAAGTCTAAAATGCGTAACTACATATAATCAATTGATGAAAGAGCGTAGATGTGTATACTTGTTGCTTGTCAACCTCCCACTATGAAGAAGAAGCATGCACCATGTATTAGTGAATCTATTTTTGAAAGAAAACCTGAGTAAAGATGGGCCCTTGATGAAATCACATATGCAAATTATAACTCTAAAGCCATGGTTGCTATTTCTAGCAATGTTTCTGGAAATATATACAAGCTTTTCACAAATGAGTATATTGATAAGAATGCTTGTGATATCTTACAGATGCAACGTGAGGGGATTTCAAGTGTTAAATACACTAGACTTAGGATCTTAATGTATAGACTTGAAATTCTAAGAATGGAAGAGACAAAAGATATTATCGCATATGCTGTTAAGATACATGAGATCTCAAATGAATGCACCAGTCTTAGTGAGTCTATCTCAAATGCCAGACTTGTAATCAAAATCTTGAGGACGTTACCTGAAAGGTTCAACATTAAGGTTGCTGTCATAGATGAAACTAATGACAAAAACACAGTAGGATTAGACAAGATTGTTGGCATCTTGACTGTGTTTGAGGTAAAATCTTGAGGCTCAGAAAAAGAATATGGAAATAAGCCTTGCCCTCAAAAGCTTTGCAGTAGTCCCAAAAGAATTGGTCGAACTCTCCTCAGAAATTGATAAATCAAGTCTTGAGGATGAGGGTTTGGCTCTTATCTCTAAAAAGTTCAGTTCCATGCTGAAAAATAAGAGAATAAGCAAGTTTCTCAACAGACCTGCTCCAAGTGTTGAAAAACCTAAAGTCAACATTGATAATGGGTTCAAAAGGCCTAATCTGGAGAATAAGAAATCCTCTAAATATGTGCAATGTAGAATATGTCGTGGCTTTGGCCACTATGCTAATAAGTGTGCTAACACACTTAAGAAAAAGGGGATGAGCCTGGCTGCTTCCTTAATAGTGAAGATGAAGACGAAGTAGCTAACATGTACTGATAAAGCTGTCATTACTGTTTTTAATGTTCATTTTTACGGGAATAGAAGAAAGAGATTCGAGGAGAATGTGGATGTGGACTCAGATGTGGGCAAATCTGTGGACACATCTGAAGATATATTTAATCTGAATCTCAATAGTTTCTCCATAAAAGGAGATTCAGATTATGAAGGAAGAGATATTCCATATGAAGAACTCTTTGAAACTTACAAAGAGTTGCATACTGATTGGATAAAAAAATGGATAAAATTGAGGTGATGGCCAAGGTAAACAAAGCTATTTCTGATAAACTATCTATTTGTGAATCTGAGAGTGCTAGAATTTCAAAAGAAATGATGATCAAAAGGATACCATTGCTAAACTTGAAATCCTGGTTGGTAACCAAGAAAGAGGTTGAAATTGAAAAATTCAAAACTGATTTTGAAAAAGATGAAGGTACATTAGCCAAGTTAAATAATGGGATAATGAAACGTGATGAATCTTTAGCTCTTGATATAACTAGAAAAGATGGTATTGGGTTTGAAAAAATAAAATTTGTAAAGGAGGGAAGTGAGGTTTAAAAATCTGATGTAAAACCCAGTATGAGTGCTAAAAGGCCAAGGAGAAGGCACTATATCTGTCACTATTGCTTTGCTCATGGGCACATTCGTCCCTTCTGTTATAAGTTAAAAGCTGATATAAAAGCTTGTTTTGTAAACCAATCCCAGATGTATAATAGGATGTGTACACATCCTAGTACACAGCAGCATGTGCATCACAAAAAGAAAATTGAAACCAAATGGGTTGCTAAACCTAGTGCTACATGCAATGTTGTCTACTCTTCCCACAAGAGTAGTGTCACTGGTTCCTGATATTTTGATAGTCCAAATAGTCCTTTCCTGAGGACTTGTATGCGGAACAACACAAATTGGAAGCATTGAAATTATATTATAGGGTTCTACAAGCAATGTGCAGAGCAGAGGCCCAGATTCTGCATGGTAGCAATCTGACAACTTTGCTGACTAATGAGAGGTTCCAAAGATGTATGCTTGCATGCTCAGCTGAACTTGTTCTTGCCACTCATAAATTAGTGACTGTGTTTTTTCCAGCAGTTCTGGAAAGGACTGGAATTACGGCATTTGATCTTAGCAAGGTTATTGAAAGTTTCGTCAGACACGAGGAATCCCTTCTGAGAGAATTGAGGCGGCACTTAAACTCTTTGGAAGAGCGACTTTTGGAAAGCATGGTATGGGGAAAGGGTTCCTCAATGTACAATCCTTTGACGGTTGCTAGGCCAGCCATTTCTGCAGAAATCACTACCAGAAACAGGTCATTTAGCGACGGAAAAAACAGCGACGGACAGATTCCGTCGCTATTTAGCGACGGAATATAGTATTTAGCGTCGGAATTATTTTGGCGTCAAATTTAGCGACGGAATTTAATTCCGCCGCTAAATTCCGCCGCTAAAAAGAATATTCCTCGAATATTCGTTTATTTCCGCCGCTAATTTGGCGGTTGATTTACCGACGGAAAATTCCGCCGCTAAATCTTTAACAGCGACGGAATTATTCCGCCGGTGAAATTAAATGGTTTTTTTTTAATAAACAGAGCGGAATATTTCCGCCGCCGATAATTTAATAATTTTTTATTTATCAGCGACGGAAATATTCCGTCGGTGTTTAATAAAAAAAAAAAAAAATCAAAATTTCCAGAGTGTTGTCTAATAGTTGGTTAGTTTCCTAATTTTGGACTAATCTTGTTTTTGTTTTATTTTGGATAAAAAATTTAAAATTGTATGCAATTTACCAATTTGGGAATAGCTACAAGAACCCTTGCAATTCTTATATCCCCTAACCCCTAACCCCTAAACCCTAAACCCTAACCCCTAAACCCTAACCCCTAAACCCTAACCCCTAAACCCTAAACCCTAAACCCTAAACCCTAAACCCTATACCCTATACACCCTATACCACGACACTCTTCTTTGGAGACATAGTCTTTGTACTACAATAGAAAGAGCACCCAAAGTTCAAGCGAAAGGGTGATGACATATTTGTTGAGCACGCGTTGACCCTTCGAGGCATTATGTGGCTTCCAATTTATCTTGACTCATCTAGATAACAGCGGCTCCTCATCAAATCCCAACCTGGAGAAATATAGGCAAAGCATTAAGCATATTACCTTTTTTCCCAAGTCCACCCAAGCCAACGCGACAAAATCTCCGTCCAAGACACGAGCTTGGTTGTTGTTGACTCATTTCCATCCATCAAACTCGATTCGCGGAACCAAGTAGAGCCAAGTTTAATGTGAACTCGACTACTCACTCTTCAACTACATCAACAAATTTAAGGTTGGAATACGAGATTGCCAAAGTTCTACTATGGTGATTTACTCTCTCTCTCTCTCTCTCTCTCTCTCACTAGGCCTATTGTTTTATACACAGTAATGTAAATGAAACTCGGCTCAAATGAAATTCAAGTTAAATGAACTTGAAATTCACCTTCTTTCTTTCTCAATTATTGTTGCAAGGATGGTAAAAAAAACAAAAAAAAACAAAACAACTTTGGTGCGAAAATGCTAGTACAATCAACCCTTAACTTGCGCCTTTGTAAGTTTGTGTACAAGAATCTTTTTTCCCTTTTGTCGAAAAATACATAATACTCCCTCCGTCCCAATAATAGCTTCACCGCGGAAGACAATGTACCAAAGACCATTCATGAGGGGCAAATTATACATCCATTTCTCGGTCGACTTCCTGCATTCCTTGACTTCCGAGCAACGCAAAGGCCACAGAGGGTGTGTCTTTGCCTCCTAAGCCTTCATCGCGGAAGACGAGATATGGAGCTTGATGAGTGCGAGGAGACAACCCTTCACGATGTCAACATTGAAGCTTACGATGTAGATGATGACATGCACGGTGGTGGGGGCCAGAGAGTGCGGTGTGCTCGGCGGTAATGATGTGGGTCTTTATTTTACGGATATCTTAATTAGTTATGACTTATGAGACAATAATCTCAGTGTTGTCTAATAGTTGGTTAGTTCATAGTTTTGGACTAATCTTGTTTTTGTTTTATTTTGGATAAAAATTTTAAAATTGTATGCAATTTACCAATTTGGGAATAGCTACAAGAACCCTTGCAATTCTTATATCCCCTAACCCCTAACCCCTAAACCCTAAACCCCTAAACCCTAAACCCTAAACCCTAAACCCTAAACCCTAAACCCTAAACCCTAAACCCTAAACCCTAAACCCTAAACCCTAAACCCTAAACCCTAAACCCTAAACCCTAAACCCTAAACCCTAACCCCTAAACCCTAAACCCTAAACCATAACCCCTAAACCCTAAACCCTAAACCCTAACCCCTAACCCTAAACCTAACCCCTAACCCTAAACCCTAAACCCCTAAACCCTAAACCCTAAACCACTAAACCCTAAACCCTAAACCCTAAACCCTAAACCACTAAACCCTAAACCCTAACCCCTAACCCCTAAACCCTAACCCCTAACCCTAAACCCTAAACCCTAAACCCTAAACCCTAACCCCTAAACCTAAACCCTAACCACAACCACAACCCTAAACCCTAAACCACTAAACCTTAAACCCCAACCACAAACCTAACCACAACCACAAACCACTAAACCCTAAACCACTAACCACAACCCCACAAACCTAAACCACAACCACAAGCCTAACCCTAACCTAACCCCTAAACCACAACCCTAACCCCTAACCCTAACACACAACCTAAACCTAAGCCACACAAACCTAAACCACAAACCACAACCACAACCACAACCCCAAACCACTAAGCCTAAACCCTAAACCTAAACCTAAACCACAAGGGCATAGGGTATAGGGTATAGGGTATAGGGCATAGGGTATAGGGCATAGGGCATAGGGCATAGAGGCATAGGCGTATAGGGCATAGGGCATAGGCGTAGGGCGTAGGGCGTAGGGCATAGGGTATAGAGGTATAGGGCATATGGCATAGGGTATAGTGTATAGGGTATAGGGTATAGGGCATAGGGTATAGGGCATAGGGCATAGGGCATAGGGCATAGGGCATAGGGTATAGGGCATAGGGCATAGGGTATAGGCCGTAGGGCATAGGGCGTAGGGCATATTGCGTAAGGCGTAGGGCGTAGGGCGCTAAGGCGTAGGGCATAGGGCATAGGGTATAGGGCATAGGGCATAGGGCATAGGGTATAGGGCATAGGGCATAGGGCATAGGGCATAGGGTATAGGGCATAGGGTATAGGGCATAGGGCATATTGCATAAGGCATAGGGCATAGGGCATAGGGCGTAGGGCGTAGGGCGTAGGGGCATAGGGCATAGGGTATAGGCGTAGGGTATAGGGCATAGGGCATAGGGCGTAGGGCGTAGGGCATATTGCATAAGGCATAGGGCATAGGGCATAGGGCATAGGGTATAGGGCATAGGGTATAGGGCATAGGGTATAGGGTATAAAGGAGTATAGGGTATAGGAAAATTTCATAGCTATTAATAATAATAATAATAATAATAATAATAATAATAATAATAATAATAATAATAATAATAATAATAATAATAATAATAATAATAATAATAATAATAATAATAATAATAATAATATTATTATTATTATTATTATGTAATTGTATGTATATTATTATTATTATTATTATTATTATTATTATTATTATTATTATTATTATTATTATTATTATTATTATTATTATTATTATTATTATTACTATTATTATTATTATTATTATTATTATTTTTATTATTATTATTATTATTATTATTATTATTATTATTATTATTATTATTATTATTATTATTATTATTATTATTATTATTATTATTATTATTATTATTATTATTATTATTATTATTATTATTATTATTATTATTATTATTATTATTATTATTATTATTATTATTATTATTATTATTATTATTATTATTATTATTATTATTATTATTATTATTATTATTATTTATTATTATTATTATTATTATTATTATTATTATTTTATTATTATTATTATTATTATTATTATTATTATTATTATTATTATTATTATTATTATTATTATTTTTATTATTATTATTATTATTATTATTATTATTATTATTATTATTATTATTATTATTATTATTATTATTATTATTATTATTATTATTATTATTATTATTATTATTATTATTATTATTATTATTATTATTATTATTATTATTATTATTATTATTATTATTATTATTATTATTATTATTATTATTATTATTATTATTATTATTATTATTATTATTATTATTATTATTATTATTATTATTATTATTATTATTATTATTATTATTATTATTATTATTATTATTATTATTATTATTATTATTATTATTATTATTATTATTATTATTATTATTATTATTATTATTATTATTATTATTATTATTATTATTATTATTATTATTATTATTATTATTATTATTATTTTTATTATTATTATTATTATTATTATTATAGCGGCGGAAATTTAGTCATTTGAATTTTAAAATCGGCGGCGGAAATTACCGTCGGTGGGAGTGACATGTCATCGATCCGGGTGAGCGTACGTATCGTTTAGCGTCGGATTTGCTGACGACGGAATATTCGCCGCTAAATATTAGTATAGCGTCGGAATTTAATTTCCGCCGCTATAATTAATATTTAGCGACGGAATATTCCGTCAGCCGTGGAAATTATAAATACACAGTTTATTTCTCAGAAATCAATTACGCCAAATATTTCCCTCTCTCTCTTCCCGCTATCTCTCATCTCTCTGCGACCTAGAAGAAGAAGCGACTGACCTAGAAGAAGAAGCTCACGCCGTCGGCCGTCTCCTCATCGCCATCGCCTCACCGCCGTCGCCTCACCGCCGAGTCTCTTGCTCGTCTTCTCCTTCCTTCGTTCGTTCTTCAAGCTCCATCCTCCGTCTCTCTTCCTAATCGCCATTGACAAGAAACAATGCGTTTTCTTCCTCTCATTTCTTGAAATTCAGCCTCTTATTTGATTGAAACTCCTAATTTGAACGGTATTTGTAAATGAAATTGGTAATCTTCGTGAATGCTCGTCTCCTCATTTTTTTTAATGTGTCTGTTTTGGTTCATTTTATGGTTCGGAAATGAAATTTTAGGGCTTATACTGTGTGTGTATGCGTGTGTTCCATGAAGTTGTAATTTTGTTTTAATTTTCTTTTTTTTTTTTTTTTTTTTTTTAAATGACGTTGGATTGATTTGAGTTGTTGGGGTTTCTTGATTTTTTGCCAATGCAGTAATAAATGTATTGTGATGAGCCCATTTGAAGAATTTTTGAGGGCTAAAATTTGGATTTGTTTCATCTTATGAAAATTATTCAGAAACTGAAACTGAAAAAGGGTTGTACATATTGTACAGAAACAAATGCGTTTTGGCAATAATCTATCATACTAGATTTTTTTTATACTTAATTATGTTTTTAAAGGTTAGTTGTGTCAAAACTAAGTAGTCTTAATGGATACCTTGAATTGATTCCTTGCCTCATAGTGAATGTACTTTAAGGATTTGGGGAGTGTTTGGTGCCAATGTTTTCTTCCCCTACCAGCTTGAGAACTAAGAGTAGCTTGACGCTTTTGTGAGTGTGTGATCAAAGTCTCATTTATTGCACATTGGGGATGCTGTGCGAGGTGTTAAGAAGCACGCCATATTTGACCTCGTCGATGTAAAGGACTCGTCCAGACATAATGGCGACGACGTCTTCATCTTAGCATCTCAAGCACAACAGGTATACATGACTCCCTACCCTCGTCCGCGACCCGACGGATTGTGGGCTGTTTGGATGACCAAGGCTAGGAGCATGATTGACAACCTACCCTCGTCGACAACTACAGAGTCGTCATTAGAAGCACCCTATCAAGAGGATGAAATGCCAGTGCCACCTAACGTTTCATCAGCTAATCATCCATTAGATGATGTCACTCATATTCCTCAAAATGTTGATGAACTAGGAGGATATCTTACCGGTGAATTTGCCCAACTCCCGCCTCGTTCGGGTCATCTCGCGCACATTGATATTGATGAATCGGAGGAAGAGGAAGAGGAAGAGGAAGAGGAAGAGGAAGAGGAAGAGGAAGAGGAAGAGGAACCGAGTTTGATTCATCGAGTCAGAAGACGAAGATGAAGAACTCGAGTTTTGTAGTAATTCGAGTCCGGTGATGATGATGGGGACGAAGATTAATAATAGTTTAAAGTTTAAAATTGTATTGTGAATGCTTTAGATTATTAGAACTTTAAAGTTTTATATGTATTGTGAATGCTTTAGATTATTAGAACTTTAAAGTTTCATATGTATTGTGAATGCTTTAGATTATTTTTAATATCCGTCGTTTTATATATATTGTGAATGCTTTAGATTATTAGAACTTTAAAGTTTTATATGTATTGTGAATGCTTTATATTATTAATAGTTTAAAGTTTTATATGTATTGTGAATGCTTTAGATTATTAGAACTTTAAAGTTTTAGATGTATTGTGAATATATTGTTTCCTATTGTTAAAGTTGTATATTTTAATATTTTCTTGTAGTACGGATGAGTTCTAGTAGAAAGGGGTAAGAGGACCAAGCCCATTTACACTTTGATTCTTGGGGACGCAACCGTCCCGGATCCGGTAGCGATGGTGTTGACCCCTCACTCAGTAGTACTAGCTCCACCTGCGGGGCGGTACTCGGACTACCGTAGATTACGAGGAGGATATATGTCGGATCTCGGCACTTTATGACCGATAAGTAACTCTTCATTAATTTGATATAAGTTGGTTCCTTTTTGCTTTATATATAATTCATTATTTAAGTTAAAATGTTATTGTATAAATATACTTGGCAGGTTGGTAGGTGGATACCCCACCACTGGCACTAAGATCGGGCAATGCGGCGGTCTCGGAAAATGACCGATTTTTGGCCCAGGCTGGAAAAAATTGCCACAGAGGCGAGAAGGAGGATGCGTGGGATGAGTTTAGGGTAATGTGTTAATGGTTTTTATTTAAAACTTAAATGTTAGTTTGTTATTAAAATGTTATAATTAATAATGATTATACTCTTTTAGTTTTGTAATGTTATCATTATATGTTGTAGGCTAAATATTATTGGGATCCGGACATCGGCGGCGACGGCTAGATATGTTTTCTTTGAGCTTGAGGCTCACAAGCCGTTTAAGGATTTTATTTGTAAATACTTTTATCTATCCTTAATTAGTTTAATTAACAATGATTATACTCTTTTAATTTTATAATGTCATCATTATATGTTTACAAGATATTCATATTTTTTATAGGTACCACGAAGAGAAATTATTATCTTTGCTCGGCTCGCGGCGGGACGGCGGCCCTTGTGTCCTACTTTTATGACCGTTGAGGTGTTTGCTCAATTTTGCGAATATTGGGGGTCGCTGCGGCGAAGGTCAGTATCCGAACGAGGCCAAGGCCAATAGAAGAGGCTCCTCGGGAGTCGGCGGCGTTGCATAGGGGACGCTCACGGTCGCCGAGCATCACGACCGCATGGTATGTATGTTAATTTAAATGTAGTAGTGTATGGATGCTTTTAAATAGGTTTATGTACGTATGTTAGTGGGAGCCAATGTTGATGCTATGAAATCCATAGTTTTAGTGTAAATGTAGTGTATGCATGCTTTTAAATCGGTTTAAATGTTGCATTTATATATACAATTTCAAAGTAATAATCTCGCTTATTTTATTTATAGGAAAGGGAGTATGGTCCGAATATCACTTTTGTGGATGTTTACGCTAGCACCCATATTCGGAATTCTACGGCGCCCGATCAACCTCCATGATGGGTTGACGATCGATCTGCTCTCTTGCCTTTGTAAGTAAACTACCATTAAATGACTTGATTTTGAATATGTAAATTTATTTATGTACCTTACATTGTGTATATGATTATAATTGTTTGTTTTATTTTTCGTGCCGCATATCAAGCCGCCGTTGTTCCCGATGGAACGCCTCCCGCGAGCCCGTCCCCTTCGTACTGATGTTTGGCGAGGAGGTCACCTCTCGGGGACATCCGAGGAGAGGAGCCCGAGTGTTAGGGATGGGGATTACGGGCGGCAATGCCGTCGGCGTCGGCCGGCCGTCGGAGAAATGTTGACCGGCCCATGTTTCATGATCCGAGGGTCGACACTCTGGAGGCTGCGTTGGAGGAGGAGAGACGCGAGCGGGCAAAGCTTGCGGATGCTTTGGCGGTTCGAGCGCGGATGCGGGGAGGAGAACGATCGACGCCATGCGAGACTCGAGAGACAATTGGCGCTGATGGCTCGTCTCGGCCCGGACTCCCGGGATAATTCCCGGCGTCCCCGGGTTGATTGCGGACTTTTTAGACATTGTTGTATTAATTTATACTTGTTTGTAAACATTTGAGACATTTGGTACCCGCGGGAGCCTCCCCGCCTCTCCCCCTCCCCGCTCCACCCCTCTCCCCCTCCCCCGCTCCACCCTCTCCCCCCCTCTCCCCCTTCCCCCCCTTCCCCCTCTCCCCCTATCCCCCCTATCCCCTCCCCCTCTCCCCCTCCCGAATTGGTACGGTGGTATTTAGTTTTTATTTGAGTACTGGTATTTGAATTTTAGTTTTTATAGTTTTAGTTTTAGAAATTGAAATGTTATATCGTGTACAAAAAATTTTGGTTTTTTGATATTTTAAAATATTTTTTTAATTTATTTCGAGAATCGGCGACGGAATTTTCCGTCGGCGAAATTATCTTTGAAAGAAAAATTAATTAAATAAATTAATTTCGGCGGCGGAAATTTCCGTCATTTGTAATAAAATTAATTTAATTAAATTAATTTCGGCGACGGAATTTCCGACGCTATAATCATTTAATTTTTATTTAATTTTTGATTTCGGCGGCGGAAAATTCCGTCATTTGTAATAAAATTTAAATTAAAATTAAATAATTTCGGCGACGGTATTTTCCGCCGCCGAAATAATTTAATTTTAATTTAAATTTTATTACAATGACAATTTTCCGCTGAAATTAATTTAATTAAATTAATTTTTATTACGGCGACGGAAATTTCCGCCGTAAATGAATATTTAATTAAATTAAATTAATATAGCGGCGGATATTTCCGTCATTTGTAACCATTAATTCACCGGCGGAATTAAATTCCGTCGGTAAAAGAAAAAAATAGCGGCGGAAATTGACCCGCCGGAGCACTGCGACGGGCTGGTAGCGGCGGACCACCGACGGAATTTTTCCGTCGCTGATTATTTTTAGCGACGGAATTTTAATTTTAGCGACGGAAATTTCCGTCGCTAAACGACCTTTTTCTGGTAGTGAATTAACCGTCTTGGATTATTAGCAGAACCATTGCCATCTTTGGATGCAATTACTTTTCAAATTATCTTGTCTTCTAGATCCTTGCCTCCTGTGCCTTCGTTAGAGATACTTGAAAGCAGTACTGGTAATATATTATTATAAGTTAATTTTGTTGGTACCTCCATATTAGCCAGTCATCTGCAATATGCTAACCTGTTGTGGTCAATACTTTCAGGTCTTAATGGAGATATTCAATCACCGAAGAGAATTTGTTCCGAGTTTCGAAGTGTTTTGGTGGAGAGAAATTCCTTCACATCACCTGTGAAGGATCGCCTTCTGGCCTTAAATAATCTCAAATCAAAGCTACTTCCACCTGTTCCCTTGCAATCTGCATTTGTCACTTTCCCATGGGAGTGGACTCTTTATGAAACTCAACGTTTCATGCAAATGGTTTTGAATCTCTTCTTTAGATTGACAGTTAACATCGCAACTCTAGCAAATATTTTAAGCCACCTGGTAAGACACAAATGGACATTTCAGTGGACATCATGGCAAAAGATTGAGTCTTATATAAGAAAAAACAAAGCTATTCAAAGAGAATCCACTCAGCTTGTAAATAATCAAGCTAATAAAAAGTGCAAAACCTATGAATATCTACATAGCAGAAATTTAACATTCTTGAATAAACTCAGCAGCCAGAACACAAGCAGGAAACAAAATCAATTAAATAAAACAGGTTAATTTAATACTCCGTACTTAAATTATGATTACTTGTGATCTAATGTAGTTAATGAGCTTCATAGAAGCATAGAAATCCAATCCCAGGGCTTTCGTGAGGCTCTCATAATCGAAGTGGTGGCTCGAACGACAGTGCTCAAAGATGAAATCAGCCAAATCCCTTAATAAGGGATTTGTTTCTCCTGCATTATTACACATCAAAAACATCAACAAGCCTGTAAATATATTCAGTAATTACTTAAATGATAAAAGAGTATAAATAAATAAAACCGAGTCAATGCTTGAAAACTCATTGGTTCAAAACTAATCAGAAATCACAAAGTACTAATATTGGTTCAAAACTAATCAGAAATCACAAAGTACGAACTAAAATATTGGTTCAATCCACCACGCTAAGAAAAATAAAACACAAACTCTTCATGTTTGCCTAATAAATCTATTTTTCCTGCTTGATTTGTTTGATTGCTTTAGTAACCGATAGTTGGGCTTCCTCACTATTCGAAACGTCGCCCAACAAACGTTTCCTTGGAGTTATGTCCTCATATGTTGATGTTAAACAACTATCCCCCATAAATTCCACAGGATGATCCTACATTGAATAAAATAAGAATAATAAATAGCATGAACACTTAATTTGTCATGGAAAGCAAATAACAAAAAAAAAAGTAAAGTAGAAGAAAAAATAAAGTTGACAATGGCTTACCCCAGCATTATCATTCAAGTTGGACACATTTTCCACTTCTACATTTGGTCTAGAAGCCACCTCCTGCAGCTTAAAACAATTAAAAAAATATTATTTATGACATAATATTGATAGACATTGTAATATAGTTTGCACTCACATTAGAATTTGTCAATGATAAAAATTGAGCAATGGTGTCCGCATCCTCTGTTATTTTCTTCACCGTGAAAGATCGTTTCTCATCGGAAGAATACATGGTTCATTGGTCAACCTCAACCATGAACAAACATTGCCTTCCAAACATATTGCAAAAGGATTCGGGCAATTGATCCTGCTATATAATAAATTTCATTTAACATCCTATAACGATACATTACAATTTTTGGGTGAAAAATAATAAGATATATTAGTACCTCTGAAACTTCGTCAAGAACTTCAGTAGCAGACATCTTAAGCAAGGAAGAAGCGATGCCATCAAATAGCACAAACTAAGCTTCGGCCACATTTGTATCGTTTGTATCCATGACAACAATCCTAATTTTGAACCTAAAGGAAAATAATTTATAAATAAATAATACGAATGAAGAGTATATACATAGTTGTAACTGACACAAGTTTCTTTATTAAACCTTGGGACGGTGTTGTCATAAGGAGTACTGCATTTTGGACAACTCTTTGTGTTCTTATCAATTCCTTTATTACACCTTGGATTGCTGCATGTGTCATAATCCCACCTAGCATGTGAATCCACATCATATATGGTAGCTAATGTGGTATAGATGCCAACCTGTAATGTCATGATTATATAGCTGAAGAGTATATACATAAGTGTAATCAACACAAGTTTTTTAAATATTTATGGCATACCTCTCTGCATTTTAACAAATCAGCGATTGTCTTGACTTCTCCAAATATTGACCACTCGTCACTATTGATAATCTTGCTATCATCGGTGACAGTCAAGGTATGACTATTAGATGTTAATCCACTGTCACGCCTATTATAAAATAGCGATAAAAAAACACGGTTACTTCACACAAACAAATAAAATATTGATAATGAGATGAAAATGAACTTCACACAAATATAAACCACATTCTTTAATAAACACATAGATTATCATTAAATGTTAATCCACAGTCAAGGTACGACTATTGGATGTTAATCCATTGTCACGCCTATTATAAAATAGCAATAAAAAAACTCGGTCACTTCACACAAACAAATAAAATATTGATAATGAGATGAAAATGAAAATGAACTTCACACAAATAAATAAACAACCTTATTTAATAAATGCATATATTATCATTAAAGTTTAAGGTACCAACTTGTTTAGAAACTCTGTTACTTCGGGAATAGATGGATTGATAGGAATCTTTGACGCGCGCTTCATGGTACAAACACGGTCTTTCATGTATAATGATTGTTAAGGTCACACATTACGTAATAATAATTCTTTAAAAAAATATAAACAAAAATATTTAATTAGAATAAATATTTAATCATATTTACCTTGAAATCTCGACAACATTACGAACTGCAAAACCAATATAACCGGTTCTTCTGTATTTTCAGCTCTATTGTTAATATATTTTTTAATTCTTCTCCATAAGACTCTCATAAAATAGCACATAGTTCGAATCCGCTGTCACAATATTAGAAGGCAATACATAAATTTAATAAAATATTTATAATTTGTTTCGCTTCATTAATCATTTAAATGCTATTTTATATAACATACCTATTATCAACCAGTCTGACGTCCAACTTCTTAGCCTTGGCTGCAGATACGTAATCAAAATTATTCAAAGGTAATGCAACCTCACCGATTACATCTATCACAAAAAAGAACAACAATATAATGTTAGTGAATATCCTTATTTTTTTTAGAAAATATATAAAGTTGTGTGAGGTATAATACTCACCCAATACAATATTCGCTTTGATAGTATTTTCGGGATCATTTGAAAAAAGGTTAAAGGATGTGAACTCAAAACCATTATCAGAAATTTGGATAGATGTCTCGACTTCGGATACTTTGGTGGCTAAACCTATGGATAGCTTTCATTCATGATTTACTTTTGCTTTTTGGTAAATAGTAGTAACATTTTGTTCAACTCCAAAATTAGAAATATTTTTCACTTGACCTTCTGTAAACTTCGCCTTCAATTTGTTTGGCATATTACTTGAGACAGTGGCCTGGATTTTAAATCCCTAATAAAAAATATACAATATAATTAATAAAAATGGAAAATTAACAGAATTAAGATGTTAATAATGCTAAATATATTGAAAGATGAAGAAGTAAATAAAGAAAAATGTCCAATCGCTGACCTCACTTTCAAGTAATATCATCTCGATATTCACTTTTCCGTACTTATCCGTCCGCTCCCATCTACGTAAGATTCGCACGTTTATGCTCTGGAGCTTAGTTCCTTCTCAATCGCTTTAACATGAAATCAATCGACTTGTTGCCATTATCTGTGTCATAATTAAAAAAAATATAAGATCAATACTAAATAAATAATATGATGCCATTTATTCCTAGCCACTTTCATGAAGGGATAAATAGAGTGAGTTTAAACAGTGGTGAACCTGACAAGCTGAGGTTTCAATTATCCATATCTGGGAAATTTGAAACTGGGATCTGGTGGGATTTCATAAGGTCTAAGGATAGAATAACAAAGTGGGATACAAAGATATGGCATAAATGTGAACAAAAGTAAGCTGTTTTTGGTGGAGAATGTTGCTAAATGGCCTTGATGTAGATGAAAGACTTCAAGCCAGGGGCATTACTTTGGTATCTCAATGCCTTTGTTGCACTTATCAACCTCAACAAGAATCTTGTACTCACTTGTTTCTACAATCAAAGATAGCAACTAAGAAATGGCAGCAATTAGCTACTATATTCACAATCCCTCACCAATATGATTCATTTGAGCAGCCGTGGGAGGTTTTGGAACCCAATGATAGTGAATAAGACTGACTTTAGGTTTTACTGCACCTTTATCTGAACTCTTTTCCTCCTAATATAACCTATGATAACCTGCATGATGTCCATAAAGGCATGTACTTTAACCACTGGACGTCCAAGCAGTGGTTAATTGTTGACAGAAACCAGTAACTCTTCATTGAATTCATAGAGAAAAAAAGAAGAAGAAAGAAATCCTCAGTATCAAAGGTCTTTGTAACACTTACTTCTCTGTCCAGTAAGGACCATTGAATGAAGTTGTCACAAGGAGGAATGCAGCAGATAAGACTGTCGAAAATGACCAACCAATCTATACTATATTAAAAGCAAGAAAATGGCTAAAATGAAATTTTGACGCTCAAAAATGTCAATATCAAGTGATTAAATTTGAAAATTTGACAAAGATATTTTAGTCATTTACGTTCGTGGCATAAATGTAGTTATTATACATTGAAATCAACATCAAGTGCTTTTGATTGGATGCCTAAATTTACGAAATTTTTTCCCCCAATTTCTTTGATCTCAATTATTTTATAATAAATTAATTAAAAAAAATTTACACCAAAATTCATAATTTTTTTCTCTCTACAAATAGAGACTAATTTCATTTGATTCGGACACAGAAAAAAAATCCTCTTTCTTGAATATAAATCAAATATTTATAATAATTTTTTTATATTTTTTTCCACCTAAAATCATTAAAAAATTTCCTCCAAAAATAGATACTACTTTTATTTGATTCGGACACAAAAAAAAATCATCTTCTTTGAAGTATATGTCAATATTCTAAAAAATAAATGTAGCATAAATAGGTAGTTTGAAAGAGGGAGAGGAAGAAGTGGGTTGGGTTTGATGAGGGAGTGTAGTGTTTGAAAAAAAAAATTCGTTTAATACATTGTTAGTTATTTTTGGATTTTGATTTTCTTCTCAAAATTAAATTGAAAAAGAATATTATAATTTTGTTCATGATGAGTTAATGTAAACAAATATGATATTTATTTAAAAAATCCTCTTTTTTAAATATAAATCAAATATTTTATAATAAATCATTATTTTTTTTATTTTTTTTCACCAAAAATTATAAAAAAAAATTCCTCCAAAAATAGAGACTACTTTCTTTCGATTTGGACACAAAAAAGAAATCCTCTTCTTCGAAATCCATATCAATATTCTAAAAAATAAAGATAGTATGAATTGATATTTTGAAAGAGGGAGGGGAAGAAGTGGGTTGGGTTTGATGAGAGAGTGGATTGTTTGGGAAGATTTTTTTCATTTAACACAATTGTTAGTTTTTTTAAGATTTTGATTTTTCTTCTCAAAACTAAATAAGTTAAATTGGAAATGAATATTATAATTATGTACATGATGAGTTAATGTAAACAAATATGATCGATATTTATTTATTATTACTATTGTTCGTATACTAATAAATGATATTTAATTTTTTGTTTATAAAATTAATTATTTGGTTGTTACATTGATGAAAGGATATTTTTCTGAATTGTGACATATATATATATATATATATATATATATATATATATATATATATATATATATATATATATATATATATATATATATATATATATATATATATATATATATATATATATATATATATATAAATATATAGAGTTTCAATCATTCTAAATAAAAAAATATTTAGTTATTTATTTATTTAAGTCACTATTAGATTTATACATAATATATTATTCTTTTCAAATGATTAAGATAATTATGTATGTATAATGAGTTGCTCTTATGAAAAACTAGTTTTTTCATAACATTATGAAAAAACTAGTTTTTGAACCCGGTTTAAACTTATGATACGCGTATTGAACCGGAGACCGATTCAGTAACAAAATTGAACTGTCTTTTGTCAACTCAAATCCAAACGAACACACAGTCACACACAGTAAAACACAAAAACACAGAGTTACGACGCCGCAACAGAGAAATGATGGAATTAATTATACATAAACCCTAGAATGATGCGGAATATTTATTCTAGGACAATCATGCTTCATGTTATCAAAGATTATGAAACGATAGACAAACCTGAATCCATAGCAATATTTTGAGAATACTTGATAAAGACTTGATGAACGATTATTGCCTTCCAATTGATCTTAGGGTTCTTAGAATTCAGATGACAATTGGAATCAAGAGAATAAAACCGAGGTAGGTTAATTGGGGACCATAACCCTATATTTATAATGACCTAGTATGTTAGTCAGCCCATCATAGATTAACAACTAGGCCCCTTAGGTATCTACACATATTAACTGTAGATCCCATACTTATAAAAGATGACTTGGGCCCCCCTTTAACTTTAGTAGATCACTTTATTAGGCTCAAATACTTTAATATTTAATGTGACATATACAATTACTTATAGTGCAGATACGCCTATGTGCCCAAAGACTTTATTTATTATACTAGTATATGTAAAATCCATAAAATATTCCAAAAATCTCTCACTTGGACTTACACATGTACATAGTATAATACCTTAGTTTAATTGCATATCACATTATAAACCTTAACAGCAATGCTTTACCAAATTGTGTCATCTTTAACCAATCCGGTCCATTAGTCAAATCAACATAAGGATCAAAGAGGTTTTCGTCACTATTAGCGCAACTAGACTCATCAGTGGTCACATATATTAACTCAACTAAATGACATGAATCAAGTATGGATGTGTAGCATGGAATAACAAGTAATGTGATCTTCATATGTCTATTCTCAACTGGTCCAACCTTATTTTGAGATCAACCAAACATTCAGAGTGCAAAATAACTTTATTAACCAAAAAGCTGAAAAACCAAATATACTTATAACAATAAATGTAAGAGCAAAATACAAAACTCCCACTCAATCTAGGCATACTATGGTGACATGACACCCATACAAGCAGTGTGCTCGTGAAAAACCTTCGGTGTTACACCCTTAGTAAGCGGATCCGCGACCATGGAGTTAGTCCCAATATGCTCAATACAAATCTGTCCACTCTGAATTCGTTCCTTAACAACAAGATACTTAATGTCTATGTGCTTAGACTTAGACGAGCTCTTGTTGTTATTAGAATACATAACTGTCGACTTATTATCACAAAATAACTTTAATGGCCTATCAACACCACCTAATATGCGCAGCCCAGTGATAAAATTTCTCAACCAAATTGCGTGATTTGATGCCTCATAACACGCCACAAATTCTGCCTCCATTGTAGAAGTAGCAACAAGTGTCTGCTTAACACTTTTCCAAGAAACTGTTCCTCCACAAAGTAGATAAACGCAGCCTGAAGTAGAGAATTTTTTCTCAAATAATACATTTTTAAAATTTTATTTACCAAAGTGATTTACTGTACAAACTTTTTCCCAAAATATCCCATTTTTTGAAAACTCGCTACACGGTGTAGCGAGTTTATAATTTTTCAATTAAAATCGCTACACGGTGTAGCGATTTTAAATTTGCTAAATTTTATTTAATATTTATGTTAAAAAAAAAAAAATCAAATTTGAAATCGCTAATGGGTGTAATTTCAATTAACACAAAAACTATACCAAACAAACAAAACAAAGTCCACCGCCACGTAGTACACTCTCTATGCTAATAATATAATAATAATAAGTACTTCCTCCAACTTTAAATTACAAAATAATAATATAAAAATTATATATTAATAAATAAAACTAAATAGAAATGTTATTTTTTCCATCTCAAATAAATATTTTAAAAATGTACTTCTATAAAAAATATTTTTATTTCAAAAATAAATATTTCTTTCGACTCAAAATGAATAACCAAAAAATAATACTACATTTTTTGTCCAAATAAATGAGCATTACTTCCTTCGTCTTAATGAATATTTTATAAAATAATACTCTTCATTTGCCTCAAAAATTAATATCATATTTTGAGACGAAGACACTATAATTACAAACATTAATTTTAGAGGCGAATGAAGTAGTATTAATTTTTAAAATATTCATTGAGATGAAGGAAGTAATGCTCATTTTTTGGGATAAAAAATGTAGTATTATTTTTTGGTTATTCATTTTGAGTCGATAGTAATATTTATTTATGAAATAAAAAATATATTTTTTATAGAAGTACATTTTTTAAAATATTTATTTGAGATGGAAAAAATAATATTTCTATTTAATTTTCTTTATTAATATATAATTTTTATATTATTATTTTGTAATTTAAAGTCGGAGGAAGTACTTAATATTAGTATATTATTAGCATAGAGAGTTTACTACGTGGTGGTGGACTTTGTTTTGTTTGTTTTATAGTTTTGTGTTAATTGAAATCGCTACACCCATTAGCGATTTCAAATTTGTGTTTTTTTTTTTTTGAGCATAAATATTAAATAAAATTTAGCAAATTTAAAATCGCTATACCGTGTAGCGATTTTAATTGAAAAATTATAAACTCGCTACACGGTGTAGCGAGTTTTCAAAAAATGGGACATTTTGGGAAAAAGTTTGAACAGTAAGTCACTTTGATAAATAAAATTTTAAAAATGTATTATTTGAGAAAAAATTCCTGAAGTAGACTTACGACTATCTTGGCATCCAGCAAAGTCAAAATCCGAATACCCAATGATCTCAAGTCTATCCGACTTTCTGTAAGTGAGCATATAATCCTTTGTTCTCTGTAAATAACGCATGACCCTCTTGGCTGCTATCCAATGATCCTTTCCAGGATTGCTAAGGTATCTGCCTAAAACACCAACTATGAATGCTAGGTCTGGGCGAGTGCAAACCTGAGCATACATCAAGCTCCCTATAGTCGAAGCATAAGGGATGCTATTCATTTCCCTAGATTCAATCTCATTCTTGGGGCACTGAGCAAGATTGAATTTGTCACCTTTAGCTACTGGGGTGTCACCCATTTTACAATCCTGCATGCCAAATCTCTTAAGTACCTTATCGATGTAACTCTTTTATGACAATCCAAGAATACCTTGAGACCGATCTCTGAGTATTTGAATTCCTAATACAAAAGATGCATCTCCCAGATCTTTCATCTCAAATTTCTTTGAGAGAAATCTCTTAGTTTCATGCAGTAAGTCCATATCATTTGTGGCTAGTAGGATGTCATCCACATATAAGACCAGAAAAATATATTTACTCCCACTGAACTTGTGGTAGACACAATCATCAACTGTATTTATCGTGAAATGAAATGACAATACAACTTGATGAAATTTGTAATACCACTGACGGGATGCTTGTTTGAGTCCATAGATGGATTTCTTGAATTTGCATACCATATCCTTTGAATCTTTTGAAATCAAGGTTTCTGGTTGCACCATATAAATTGTTTCTTCAATGTCTCCATTAAGAAACGCAGTCTTAACATCCATCTGATGTAACTCTAGGTCATAATGTGCCACTAATGTCATAATGATTCTAAAAGATTCTTTCGAAGAAACCGGAGAGAAAGTCTCTTTATAATCTATTCCTTCTTTCTGAGTAAATCCCTTAGCGACAAGACGTGCCTTATGTCTTTCCGCATTGCCCTGTGAATCCCTTTTGGTTTTAAATATCCATTTGTAACCAATAGGTTTCACTCCTTCTGGCAATGGGACAAGATCCCATACATCATTGTCTTTCATTGATTTAATCTCATCATCCATAGCGACTATCCACTTTTGAAAGTTAGAACTACCAATGGCCTCATAAAAGTTGATTGGATCATCTTCCAATTGACCAATGTCTACCTCTTGTTCATTTAGAAATACCAATGAATCATCCGAAATGGCACTTCGTCTCTCTGGTGGATCTTCTTAAAGGCACTTGTTCTTGAGGTTGTTGAGCTTGTTCCTCATGGACAACTAGAGGGATATTGACAATGTCTTCTTGATCCAAATTTTGTTCTTGAACCACATCAGGATTGAGATCCAAATCATGGTCAAGGACAATTGTAGGAAGAGGAATGGTAATCGGAACCTCTTCAAAGACAAAATCATCTCTAACTTGTCCCCCCCACAAGCTCAACATCCTCAAAGAATTGAGCATTTCCCGTGTCAAAAAAGTTTCTGGATTTGGGATCGTAAAACTTAAAACCCCTTGACCTTTCAGAGTAACCAACAAAGTAACTACTTATAGTCCTTGAGTCCAACTTCTTTTCATTAGGCCTGTAAGGCCTAGCCTCAGCCGGACATCCCCAGATGTGTAAATGCCTTAATACAGGTTTCTTGCCTATCTATAGTTCATAAGGGGTTTTGTTAGCAGCCTTTGTGGGTACCCTATTAAGGAGATAAACTGCAGTCTTTAATGCCTCTCCCCATAGTGAGTCTGGTAAAGTAGTATGACTAACCATACTTCTCACCATTTCCTGTAAAGTTCGATTTCGTCTTTCAGCTACACCATTCATGCTAGGTTTGCCTGGCATGGTGTACTGAGGGACGATACCGCACTCCTCTAGGTATTTAGCAAAAGACCCAGGACGTTGTTCACCTGATCCATCATTTCTGCCATAGTATTCACCACCATGGTCAGATTTGACTTTCTTTATTGTTTTGCCATGTTGATTTTCAACCTCGGCCTTAAACTTTTTGAACATATCCAATGCCTGTGACTTTTCATGGATCAAATATAGGCAACCATAACGAGAGTAATCGTCAATGAATGTAATGAAATATTCTTGACCATTCCATGAGGGTGTAGGAAATGGTCCACATATATCCGTATGAATTAATTCCAAAACATTCTTAGCTCTCTCAGCTTTTAATTTGCTTTTGTCTATTTATTTTCTCTTAATACACTCAACACATATTTCATAATCTGATTTGTCAAGTGTTTCAATAATTCCGTCTGACACAAGCCTTTGCATTCTCTGTTTTGATATATGTCCTAATCGCTTGTGCCATAATGACATGGAATTATTGTTAGTAAATTTACGTTTAGTACCACGCGTTTCCACATGCAGGTTTTCATGATATGAAGCAAAAGTATCCAACATATAAAGATTATCATAAATCGACAAAGTACTAGATCCAATAAACTTAGAATTATACGAGAAACGACATTCACCATTTGCAAATGAACAAGTAAATCCTTCTTTGTCCAAAACTGAAATGGAAACCAAATTCCGTCTAAAAGACGGTACCACATGTGTCTCATACAATTCTAAATAAAATCCAGACTTTAATAATAATCTAAAAGTTCTGATTGCTTCAACTTCAATAGAATTGCCGTTCCCCACATAGATGAATCTTTCAGCATCACTTGGCTTTCGACAGTTCAGGCAACCCTGCATAGACACACTAATGTGAGTAGAAGAACCAGAGTCTAACCAACAAGTATGTCTAGGCACTGAAACCAAATTAACCTTAGAACAAACAAAAGCAAGAGATATACCTTTCTTTACACGCCATGCATGGTATTTAGGGCAATCTCTCTTCATATGATCCATTTCCTTACAGAAAAAGTAACCTGGATCCTTATCTTGTCCCTTGGACGTTGACGTTGCTAAATCCTTAGCTTGTCCCTTTGATACTTTATATTGCTTTTTCTTTAGCTCATTGACCGCAGTTTCTTTAGCCTTCCTTTTCTTGTTATAGCCCGAAGAGAAAGCCGCAAAGTGAGCACTCTCAGTCTTTTCAGACTTTAACCTTGATTCCTCTTGCACACACAATGAAATGAACTCATTAATAATCCACTTTTCCTTCTAGCAATTGAATGTTACTTCAAATTGCCCAAACTGTGGTGGAAGAGAGATCATAACCATATGAACAAGCATGTCATCCGGCAGCTTGAACTTGAGAGCCTTAAGTTTAGATGCCAAATTGGCCATCTCCATAATGTACTCACGCACGTTCCCTTTACCTTTATACCTCATGGCAACAAGATTACACAAAAGCGTGCTTGTTTCTGCCCTTTCATTCTTAGCAAAATGCTTTTCAAGCTCTGTAAGGAACGTCATTGCAACTTTCTCATCATCTATATCGCCTCTGAATGATTCTGGGATGCTTTTCTTCATGATCATAAGACACATGCGATTTGAGCGTTCCCACTTTTCCATATCCTTCTTAGCTTGAGATGTACTCGTGCTAGTCAGGTCAGCAGGTTTTGGCTCCCTGAGTACAGGGTCTAGATCCATAACTTCCAGAACAATTAGCACATTTTCTTTCCAGCTCTTAAAATTCATCCCATTCAGCATGGGAATCGAGTTGATGTTAGCAGATACATTAGAAGCTGATGAAGTAACTGAATAGAGAACAAAAATAAAACAAATAAGCTCACATATAACTATAAGCAGATAAATGTTTGAAATTAAAATTATCCCATTACAAGAAAATCGACGCAACATTAATTTTAATCTTTGGATAGAAAATTAACTTGCAAGTGATTTTCTTGAAGTAGAAATCAAATATTAACAGTAAAATCCTGTCAAATACCAAGCCTTTCTTTGGACCGACTCAATATTCACATGGACACTTAATAACTGTTACATATTTATCTCCACAAATGAATTTGAATTTCTGCCAAATAATAGCCTTCCTTTGGGCCGACCATTACCCGCATGAAGAACAAACATGCAAAAAAAAACTTCAAATAATCATGTATTTTAAATTAAAAAAAATTTATAGGAGAGGTTACTTTGGTAACATGCTACGTAAATTTAATAACATAAAACACAAGATGTGTTCGAATAAACGAACCCAAAGTAATTTAAAACATGGGCATAACTTAAACATTATTATTGAAATATAAAATTATTAAGTTCATAATAATAATTTCAATAAATAATATTTACTTAATCCAAATAACACATAATTATTATATTACCAAATAACAGTCATTAACAAGTCATTAACATCTTATAAATCATCAAACAAATGTGAATAATCATAATCACTGATTCCTCAGAAAAACAGACACATAAGGTATTCTGGAATATCAAGAAATCATAATAATTGCAATCCGCTTCGCTTAAATTTGTGTGTCATTAGGGTTAACGTTTTGTGAATTACCGGACTAAAATAGGAAAATTGACAGTAGGGATTGCCTCGGAGAACTGAGGATGGCGGAACCCAAGTAAGCTGCCTGCCATTAAAGATTAGATGCCTAGTTGTTAAGTCTCCGATGCCGTCTATGTCCCTTGGATAGTCTCACGACGGCAGCAGTGAATTAAATCATAAACAACATATTCAATTCGATCCAAATAGTCCCAATAACAAAGCAAGATTACGGCTCTGATACCACTTGATGGAATTAATTATACATAAACCCTAGAATGATGCGGAATGTTTATTCTAGGACAATCATGCTTCATGTTATCAAAGATTATGGAACGATAGACAAACCTGAATCCATAGCAATATTTTGAGAATACTTGATGAAGACTTGATGAACGATTATTGCCTTCCAATTGATCCTTAGGGTTCTTAGAATTCAGATGACAATGGGAATCAAGAGAATAAAACCGAGGTAGGTCAATTGGGGACCATAACCCTATATTTATAATGACCTAGTATGTTAGTCAGCCTATCATAGATTAACAACTAAGCCCCTTAGGTATCTACACATATTAACTATAGATCCCATACTTATAAAAGATGACTTGGGCCCCCTTTAACTTTAGTAGATCACTTTATTAGGCCCAAATACTTTAATATTTAATGTGACATATACAATTACTTATAGTGCACATACGTCTATGTGCCCAAAGACTTTATTTATTATACTAGTATATGTCAGTGTTCTAAAAGACCCCGCCTAAGGGCGCCTAGGCCCCGCCTAGGTGCTAGGCCCCTCTCCAACGCCTAGTTCTAAGCCCCGCCTAGGTCCCGACTAATCCCGACTAGTCTCCGCCTAGGCGCTAGGCCCGGCTCCGCCGCCTAGCTTCCGCCTAGCGCTTTTTAGAACCTTGGTATATGTAAAGTCCATAAAATATTCCAACAAGAAATTCATTGAGCTAAATCAAAATTCAATCGAAAATCATTCCGTTTCAGACAATTTAGGTAATATATGATTCACTGTCAATTATAGACTATGAATTCATATATTTACAATCATTCCTAATTGTTTTATTCAATACTGGCGATTTTTGATTAGGTTAAGATGGACTTACATGATTTTGAAGATGAAACTAGAAATAATGCTACTGTAATTGATCGAATTCAGCACGAAGATGAAACTGAAGATAATGCTACTGTAATTGATCGAATTCTACACGATGTTGATGATAATCACGATACAGGTAAGCCAATTTCATAATGCCAGTTTTTTTTATATATAATGCTAGTACATTAGTTTTGATTGTCTTTCCAATACCAATATTTTTTTATAATATGTACCAGTGATTTTGCCAGTTTTTGTTATTATATTTGCCAGTTAGTGTAGTTTGAAGTGCCAATTTAAATTTTTTTAATTTACCAGTTTGTGTTATTATGAGTGCCAGTATTACTTATTTTAAGTGCCAGTTTGTGTTATTTGAAGTGCCAGTCTTACTTATTTGGAGTGCCAGTGAGTGTTGTTTAGAGTGTCAGTGATACTTTGTTGATTGAAGTGCCAGTTTGTGTTATTTAGAGTGTCAGTATTACTTATTTGGAGTGCCAGTCTTACTTAATTGTAGCTTCAGCCACTGTCTTGTTATTGAAGTGCCAGTTATTGTGGTTTGACGTGCCAGTTTTAATTTTTGAATGTGCCAGTATTTTTTTTATAATATTGTCCAGTGAGTGTTGTTTATAGTGTCAGTGATACTTTGTTGATTGAAGTGCCAGTTTGTGTTATTTAGAGTGCCAGTATTACTTATTTGGAGTACCAGTGTTACTTATATATAGCTTCAGCCTTTTTGTTGTTATTGAAGTGCCGATTAGTAGGTTTGAAGTACCAGTTTTAATTTTTGAATATGCCAGTGTTTTTTATAATATTGTCCAGTGAGTGTTGTTTATAGTGTCATTGATACTTTGTTGATTGAAGTGCTAGTTTGTGTTCTTTAGAGTGCCAGTATTATTTATTTGAAGTACCAGTTTGTGTTATTTCGAGTGCCAGTGTTACTTATTTGTAGCTTCAGCCAATATCTTATTATTGAAGTGCCAGTTCTTCCTTCAAATACCTGGAAAAATGTGTACAATTGATAAGTTTGTCTTTAATGGTGAAATAGTGATAAGTTTGTCTGTAGTGGTAAATGCATTGAATTCATTGACCATAAGCTGTTCCATGGACACATATCCATAAGCAGTAGTGCCAAATTCAAATGCATGCACTAGGACAGGTGTTCCAAGTTGAGTAATAAAAAAACAGACACAGATTCAATAGTTATCCCAACTAGTACTGTTCCATTTTGTCCATAAGCAGTAGTGCCAAATTTCAACTGATACCACACGGATTCAATAGATAACTCCATTTTATCAGTATAAATAAGTCAGAACTTCACTTTTTTTTTTATTTCTAAATTTCATCTACAAATCAAAAAGCAATCAATTACTTGATATGAGTACGGGTAGGTCAGTCAAGTCTGAGCAAAAGGTTGAAGATTATGAAGAAGAAAGAGCTGCTAAAAAAAATTCAGATATCTTAGAAGATATTAAGGAGGGATCTTATAGTTTGAGGAACAGGTCAGGTGAACTCCACTGCCTGCTACCTCAAGAACAGCAGGAAGACATCATGGACTTGGGATTCTATTCTGGTGCATGCCAAGGATCGTGGGGCATCTAAAGCTTATGGAGAGAGAGATATTTTTTCCCACCTGGCTCTGCACAAGTATATGACAGACTACCATTAGTATTCCAGTGAATGTTGTTTGAAGTGCCAGTTTGTGTTATTTAGGAACATCAATTTCATTTCCTCTTTGTGTGTATCTTTCTAGTACTGGTTATTTGAATGTACCAGTGTTTAATATTTTTTAAGTAGTGCCAATTTTTAATATTGAATATGCCAGTGTTTGTTATTGAATGTGCCAGTGTTTAATATTGAATATGCCAGTATTTGTTATTGAATGTGCCAGTGTTTAATATTTGAAGTACCAGTGATGGCCTGGTTCTATTTATTTAATATATTGCCAGTACACAAGTTTTGTAGTGCCAGTGTTTGTTATTGAATGCGCCAGGCCTGGTTGTGTTTTTTATTTGTAGCTTTAGCCACTGTCTTGTTATTGAAGTGCCAGTTAGTGTGGTTTGAAGTGCCAATTTTAATTTTTGAATGTGCCAGTGCTTTTTAATATATTGTCCAGTGAGTATTGTTTGGATTGTCAGTTTTACTTTGTTGTTTGAAGTGCCAGTGAGTGTTATTTGGAGTGCCAATATTACTTATTTGAAGCACATTCAGATAACAATACATCACCTATATTACAATACATCAAAGACAACAATATTAAAAACAGAATTTACTACCATTAAACACTACCACTACCACTTGCACCATCATCGCCAACGTTGTCATTCAATTTGTTTTTTGGATCAAATTCATTCAAAATACATTCCAAATACATTTCTGATGCCTTGTGGTGAATCATAGCAGCTTCATCAATATTGTGAGCATTGCCAAACTCATGAGCATGATTGACTATCCCCACGTAATCCTTATCCCTACAATTGCGTCCCTTACATGGCTCCAATGGACAACGAAATGAGGGAGTTCCATTTCCAGAAGAAGGCTGCAAAACAACAAGATGACCATAGAGGAATTTTTGGTAGCACACCATATATATTTTCCAACTTTTGTCATCATTTGAATCACCCAAAGTTGGCTCACTAGAATTTCCCTTGCCTTTGTTCATCATTTAAATTATTAAAGGTAGAATTTTTCTTGAACTTGATATATATAAACCAACAAAATTGGACAGATTTATATAGGCTGAGTACTTCAAACCGGTCAAAAAAGTTGGTCAATGAATTCAATGCACTTACCAACTGTACACATTTATTACTCTTGGAATTCAATGGTAAGTTTGAATGCTTTTTTGACCATTAAAGACAAGCAAATTTATCATTATTTATTACTGTTGAAGGAGGTATATTCCACAGAATATACTTCCTCAGTAAATATAATATCCAGTGAATGTTGTTTGAAGTGCCATTTTGTGTTATTATGAGTGCCAGTATTACTTATTTTAATTACCAGTTTGTGTTATTTGGAGTGCCAGTCTTACTTATTTGTAGCTTCAGCCACTGTCTTGTTATTGAAGTGCCAGTTAGTGTGGTTTGAAGTGCCAGTTTTAATTTTTGAATGTGCCAGTGTTTTTTAATATATTGTCCAGTGAGTGTTGTTTGGATTGTCAGTTTTACTTTGTTGTTTGAAGTGCCGGTGAGTGTTATTTAGAGTGCCATTATTACTTATTTGAAGTGCCAGTATTTCCAATATAATATGCCAGCATCTGTTTTTTCAATGTTATTGCCAATCTAATTTTTTATTTTTATTTGCAGCAAGCCATATTGATATTACTTCATCACTGCTGGGTATAAAAGCAAAGACATGGGAAGAACTGTATCAATTGTACAAGGATCATTCCAATGCATTGGGATTCAGTGTTAAAATGACAACCTCGCGTGTCTCTAAGAAAACATCAAGGCCAATAGATAAATATTTTATGTGTTCATGCCAAGGATACACACAAAGAGGAAATGAAATTGATGTTCCAGCTCCAATAGAAGTCGGTGAAGTAGAGATTCCATCTCCATTGGAAAGAATTGAAAATCCAAAGAGGAAATTGAGGAAAAAGAAAGTCCCTTCTAAAAGGACAGGTTGTCAGGCTCTTATGAGAGTAAAATTGTTAATTAAGGAAGACTTGTATGTGGTTGTGTGAGCGTTGTGATTGATTTCGAGTCGCCACCTATATTATTCATTTGGAAAACATAGAAAAACCATTTTTTTTAAAGAGATTGGGTTCGGGGCTTAGGTTATGGAATGGGTAGGTCAAGGAGCATCCATTCCACCCAATCCGGAGATTGGTCTTGCTAAAGAAAAGAGAGGTTTTCAGAGAAGAGAAAAGACGATTTCTAATATAACAAATAAAGATCCATTTAACGGGGTTAAACGGAATGTAGGATCGATTGTTTCGAGACCGTCCCCATGATTTGGAGAGGCTCTAGGCCGATCCTAGATTCAATAGATTTATACCACTCTAATAATCAATTAGAAAGGGATTTAGGGAGTTACCTTGCGTGAGGTGATTTGGGCAGAGTTTTGACTCAAGTTTAGAATCGAATCTCGATACGGACAGAGCTTCGCCTCACCCCTTGACTTGGATTTTGATGTTTGTTTATCAACAAGGTTGACAAACAAACTTTGAGGTGAGTTTTAGGGTGATTTTGTAGGAACCTTTCAGGGAAAGAAACCAACAAAATATGTGTGTGTTGTGAAAATTCGTGGTCCTCTTGATCCTTGGAAGTCACCAAGTATTTATAGGTGTTGGATAGGTAGAGGTGGAGAGGTAAAACCCTTTCAGAAGTTTCTGGACCCCAAACTCTATTGGTTGGCCGGATGGATAAAATCTTATCCCGAAAAGAGGTTGAAATCGATGAGGAAACTGTCTTCTGCATGCTGCAGAGGGACGATATCTCGCGCGATACACGCCATCTCGCGGCGAGATATTGTTCATGTGGACAATTCCATCCTTTCCTCGTTATCTCGTATGCAGTTTAGTCCCAAACTAACGATGGTTAGTAAAAACTTAACGAAACATGACGAAATGGTGGATTTCTACTTATTGACTCAAAGCGAGACTTAGAGTGGTATAAATATGATCCGATGTGTTCAGAATGGGGTGTCTATAGAGCCCCTCGGCGACAAGACTTATGGAAGAAGTCATGTCGTCGATAGAAAAGACATCATTCTGAACATCGGGATGGTCGGGTCGCACGGCTTCCTACGTATCTCTATCGGAGAATCAGACCATGACGTAGTTCGACTCCAAAATACGAAAAGGCTGCTTTAGGTATTTTGAAAAATTATTTGAAAATCGAGAAGATTTTGTTTTGAAAGATAAATTCATACTGAGGAATCAAATCAAGACCCAATTCTGAATATACCTGTCTTGTCTGAAGATTCGCCTATCTGGGCTCCGAACCTGCGGGAAATATGTTAGAAAACAAAGGCTTACCTTTCCGGTCCTTTGAGTCCTGTCGGTTTTGTGACGATTCACCTTTCTGGGCTCCGAATCGGGCTTTTTGTTGTGGAGGATGACGATTCACCTGTTTGGGCGTTGAATCGGGCTTTTGGTTCGACGATCCACCTATCTGGGCGTTGGACCGAGCTTTTTCGTGATGACGATCCACCTGTCTGGGCGTCGGACCGGGCTTTTGTGTTGACGATCCACCTGTTTGGGCGTTGGACCAGGCTTTTCTGATGACGATCCACCTGTTTGGGCGTTGGACCAGGCTTTTTCTGATGACGATCCACCTGTTTGGGCGTTGGACCGGGCTTTTTCTGATGACGATCCACCTGTTTGGGCGTTGGACCGAGCTTTTAATTTGATGATTCACCTTTCTGGGCTCTGAATCATGTGGATTGAGTTGATCTTTGGACCACTCGGTTTTCTGGCGACTGGTGCCGTACCGGGCGATCGTGCGTATGTCACGTTCGGCTCGTTCCGTGACTTGCGGTGCCGATTTTTCCACGTTTCCTTGCTAGTTTATCATTTCCAAGGGTAAATGTGTCAAAATTTTGAATTTTGACGTTGCGTAGACGCTTATTGTCGAGGACAATTTTGTCAATTTCCAGAAGGTATATCTCGCGCGATACATCTTATCTCATGCGAATTTTGTACTGTCGGGGCTAATATAACAGCAGCTCCTCTTTCAATTTGAAAACATCCTTTTCAAATTTCCCCTCCCTAGCTCAAGCCAAGGTCGTTTTCTCTGTTATTTTTTCTTGGATTGCTTGGTGATTCTCCTCCCAATCAATTCTCAATCCTCTCTCCCTCCATAATCAATGGCTCAAGAACAAAGGAATCCTATTTTGGGGAGTTATTTACTAGGGAAGGATTATCCCCGCGATGACCTCACCTTCGATAGGCACGCGCACATCTCCACCATCATTCGGGAAGGTTTGGTAAGAGTTTCTCTCTCGACTCTTGATTCTTGTATTGCATTGAGCTTGAACCCACTTTTCCTTGAATTCAAATTCCCTCAATGGCCATTCTTTTGTTGTTCTTGTCTATGCTTAGAGCTAGGTTCCTTCTTGCATGCTCTGATTTTGTGCATTTTTGTTGGATGATTGTTGCTGCATTGTGTGCATATGAGCCTCCTACACATCCTGGATTGTAGGAGAGGTTGATTCGGATCATTGATGGCATCCTTGGGCAAGCTTTTCTTGTACGCACGCCAAGCGTTCGATGAAATGCCCCAATGAAAATTTTCTTTTATATCATTGAGTTTTTTGCCATGGAATGATTTCTAACATTTCCCTTTTTGTTTTTCCTCTGTTTTGCAATCATATAGGCCAACGAAGAATTGTCGAGGAAGCTCGAAATTGGCTAGAGCGGTGTGGGACAAGATCAAGGATCTTGATGGTGTTCGGGATAGGGTGGCCCAAACGGGGCTATTGACCTTTGTTGATAATCTTCGGGGGATAAGATGGACTCCCCAAGTTCTTCAGGCGATCCGGGAGAGGTGGTGGGATACTACCCACACCGTGCATTTGCGCTTCGGGGAAGCGACTATGAATCCGACTGATTTTCTTGCTATCACAGGGCTAGAGTTCATTGGCGATCCCCTGCCGAAGACTTTGGGTTATAAGCCTGCGGGTCCAGCTGTGTGGAGACAGTTGATCGGTTTCGTCCCTAACAAGGTTAAGGGATTTGCTGCTGAGCTAACACCCCTCCGGCGTCAGATTGAGGATTATGCCCTTAAGCCGAATGCAGTCACTGATCGATTGGTGAGGGGTGCCCTCTGGTATATCCTTTCTGAGACCATCTTCGTGAACCACTCTTCTACGGCTCGTCTTTCTCTATTAGGTTTGTTGGTGAATCTGGATGAGGTGAGTGGATATGATTGGGGCTCAGCGGGGCTGGCCTTCTGCTACCACGCCATGGACGAGGCGTGTAGGCACACCAAGGATTCCCTGTCGGGGTATTCTTATGCCTGGGAGGTATGATCTTGGTTCTGTTTCTATTCCCTGTATGCTCTGTCTGTGTTTCATACTGAATTCGCTCTGTTTTCTTGTGCAGATATGGGGCTATACTGTCCTTGGGCTGTACAAGTTTGAGTTGGAGAGCCGGACCCCTTTGTTCCCGGATATCAGAAGGTGGAGCCATCCCAATCGGAGCGTTGACGAGGATGAGGATCAGGAGTGGACCCTGACGGTCACGGAGGCGAGGACCATGCTGGACACTTTCGAGTATGAGATTGGGCCTTTATCCATGGACCCTGTTGGAGCGGGAGGTGCACCGTGCTTGGGATGCTACTGGGATGCAGAGGATGCTGGCATCCTTGGAGGGAGATACTATGTATCTTGGTGAGCGGGTCTTCCCACAGCATGGCCGGGGTAGAGAATCATATAGGGTGCCGACGGATCCGCTGAGGGCAATGTATCCCACCCACTCTATTCCAGATGATGATTATGCTATTCTCATGGTGGGTGATGTGGCGACGGCTTGTGTTATCCCCGAGGCCTCTTATGAGGAGTTCCTGCTTCGCTTGATGGGTCCCCTCCTGATGGGTAATAGGAGATCGTACGCTCGTGGCTCCGCCTCTGCTTCTGCCTCAGGTTCATCAGCCCCTAGCACTTCTTCCCAGTCTGCTGGTTCTCTGCCTTTTGCCCCGGATTTCGGTCCTCTGATCTATACGTACATGATGGGGAGTATGCCGATGATGGGCCACATCCCGACTCTGGATCATATTCCTGAGGGTTACCGCCTTCCGCCGGATGTCTCCTCGGTATGTTTCTGTTTGTATTATCTCTCGTATTCGTCCATATAAGTGTATATGTCCGACTTCATCTGAGCACTTCCTTTCTTTTGTTGTCAGGTCACTATGTCCGCGGCCGATTACAACCGTGGAGCGACCAAGATGGCGGGAATGATGGCTCTAGTGTCGGATCTGTCCGAGAGGCTGTTCCATAAGGCTTCTTTGGCGGCCTCGACAGTGGCCTCGGCGGTGACCCCTACTTGCGGAGCCAAGAGGTCGAGGAGGGATGGTAGCCCCCGTGGTGGTGATGGCGGAGGTGCCGGCAGCTCGGGTGACTTGATGGCGTGATCCCCTCCTTTTCTCTCTATTTGATTTCTGATGATCTGTACATATTGGCCGTGTGGGCCCAGACAATTTTTCTATTTCTTTGGTACCTGTTAGAAACAAGTAGGTAGCACAAAAAATGGTTTTCTTAATTCCTAATCCTAGGTCTAATTAGTTAGTTAATTAACTTTCTCGACTTTTCATGTTTTTGGAAATGGAATGGAATGGCCATCAAGGCCACAATTTTGAGCTTGATCTTGGTGTTGCACTACATATTATGAACTGTATGCGCAGTTTTTTTTCAAGACTTGCTTCATCAAGTCGGGGCTAGATTGTTGTTTGAGTAGAACTATTGCTGTCTTGCCGTAGCGATATCTCGCGCGGGACAAGGTGTCTCGCACGAGACACGCTACCTGTGCAGAAGTTCTCTTCCTTTTTGAACGAGGATTTTGTCGGTTTTCCCTATAAAATCACCCGTAGTCCGGCCGGATAACTCATTCTAGCCTTTCAAACTCTAGAGATATTACGGTAGGGTGAAACTCATGGCTTCTTTTCCAATCCTATGATCCATGGCTTCCCAAGGAGATTGCCCCAGCGTCCATGATTGTCGATGATTTTTCCACTGTAAATGCGAAGTGATTGAGTCTTTCAAGCAAGCATCAAGAGATTTTGTGAGGTCGTTTCACAATCGATCTCGCAATAGGTTTATAGCGAAATTCGGATTTAGAATCCTTTTTACCTTGAAGAACCTCCAGCCGGATTGGAATCTCTTGCGGGGTGTTGCTCGATTTTGGGATCCCTCTATTCATCTCTTCAATTTTTCTTTGAATGAGATGGTGCCTCTTGTGGAGGAATTTGCCATTATCTTGGATATGCCTTTGGTGGTGAGATTTTTGTTCCTAAGTACCATAGGAATCATTCGGAGGCTTTGAATGAATTGCTAGGGATCCCCCTTGATACTTGCTATGAGTTGGTTCACCGCAAATGGGTTGATTGATCTTCTTTTCCCAGAACGCTTCAGCGGAGATTCAGATGATGATGCCTTTCATGTCTACAAACGGAACTTTCTGGCCCTTTCTCTTTTCGGAGATGTTCTGTTTACATGCAGGGATGGCTTGGTTGACTCCCAACTGGTGGAAATTGTCCTGCAGGCAAGAAAACGTTCTAGGAACATTATTCCGTTAATCTTGGGTGAAACCCTGCATAGTCTTGATGAGCTGCATAGGACCGGTGCCATGACTCAAGAGAGTCCTCTTCTGTTGACTATTTGGCTTAGGGAGCATCTCAAGCTGGTAGGCCCCCCATTGGAATATTCCCCATTCACATATCATACGCGAAAGTTGCTGATCAAGGATCTCTCGGTGGATGAGTGGGCTGAGTTGATTGCAAAGATGGTGACCGCCGAAATTCTTTGGTGTCCACCGTATTGGAGGTTGAACAAGTATGTCGCCAATACCAAGGGTTTTGACAGGGTTGTTCTTCCGGGTTTGTGAGATTCCTCCTTCTATTTTCCCAAACGGGTGCTCCGTCAGTTTGGTCAGTCGCAGGACACTTATCTTTTTGAAGGAGCTTCTCGTGAAGTGTCTTACATTGGTGTAGAGTTTGCGCAGGCGCTAGCTCAAGCATGGGGTGAAGGAACTAGTCGGGACCGCTGGTCGAACCTTCGGACATTTAATGCAAGTATCTTCTTATCCGACAAGTACTTGGATTGGTTTCTTCATACCGGCCACCCTAGTGTGGAGAAGATTGATGATCTGCGACTTTCACTGCTAGGAGAATCTTTTGTAGCTAGCAGTATTTTGCGAAGGAGCGAGGCTCAGTCTGATCCTGCTAATGTGCGAACCGATCCAACCCAGGATTTTCTTGACGGGGATTGGTACGAGAGGCGAGGCAAAGGGATGCCCGGAAAGACGCAAGCTTTAGATAGGCCCAATGTCTTTAAGAGGCTTTCAGAGTTTGTCTTTGATCGTCTCGAGGGTGTTACGCTTCAAAGGGTCCGGAAGCGCAGAAGGATCGCGAAGACGGTGGAGATCATGTCCGCCGGCCTACTAAGTCAATGAAAGGCTAGATCTTAAGGAGTACCAAGAGATTGCTTTGATAGATCATTAGTTTTTTATTTTATTAGTTTTTTTTTCAAGGTTATTAGTTTAGCAAATTAGTCGTTGTGGTTAGGATTTCCCTTTTGCCGTTTAATAAAAATGCATTCGATTAATAAAAGGACAAAATTAGATTTATTTATTTGATTAGACAGAACCCGAAGGCTGCCTACGTTCCTCTTTTACAGCAATTAAATAAGAGGCTCAGGTCTAACGTAATTCATTTTTGAGAAAAAGGACAAAAATACTGCTTCGGGCCGAAGGGTAATCTCGCGCGAGACAAGGCCCTTTTTTTTTTTTTATGCACGCCCTTTCTTTTGCCTAGACTTCCCCTTCGGGTTTTCACTCTAGCGGGCTTCTTTTCTTGTGCAAGCTCTAATTTTTGCCTAGGCCATCCTTTTTTGGGATTTTCAACCTAGCGAGCAATTTCTTTTTAGGAGGCCAAGTCACGCGAAGTATTTCTTGAGCTTGTCCATGTTGATCGGCTTCGGTAGTTGATCTCCGTCTAAGTCCATGTGAAGGCTCCCCAGAGAATATCTTCTTCACAATGTAGGGTCCTATCCATCTTGGTCCCCACTTGCCTAACGGGTTGAAAGGTCCAAGACGATGCTCACGGAGAACCAGGTCACCTACTCTGATGTTCCTTGTCTTGACCTTTTTGTTGAAAGCTCTTGCCATTCTTCTTTGGTAAGCTTGAGTGTGCTCGGCTGCCTTTAGTCTTCTTTCATCTAGCAGGGCTAACTCCTCGTATCTGCTTTATAGCCAGTCGACTTCGTTCACTTGGTTTTCTAGGAGAACCCGTAGTGATGGTATTTCCAATTCTATTGGTAAGACAGCCTCCATTCCGAATGTGAGGGCGTAGGGAGTCTCTCCTGTAGCTATTCGGACTGAAGTGCGGTATCCCCATAGTGCGAAAGGTAACTTGTCAGGCCAGTCTTTCCCGGTGGCTTTGCCATTTTTCGATGATGGTTTCGATTGTCTTGTTTTGCGGCTTCAAGCTTTGCTCCGTTAAATGCAGGGCTGTAAGGAGACGACTTATGCCTTGTGATTTTGTACTCAGTTAGGAGACGATCGGTTTCCTTCTCGAAGTGCGACCCATTATCGGATATCATTTCTTGCGGAACCCCATATCGGCGAGATGATGTTGTGCTTGATGAATTACTGCAACCTTTCGGCGTTCGAGAACTTTGTAGGAGGCGGCCTCGGCCCGTTTAGTGAAATAGTGGATGGCTACTAGGACGAAGCGGTGTCAGTTAGCTCCTACGGGTGTGACCTTTCCAATCACGTCTATCCCCCATGTAGAGAACGGCCAAGGAGAAGTCATAGGGTACAACAAGGAAGGCGGTGCGTCTTTGAAGGTTGGCATGTATCGACACTTGCGGCAATTCTTGACCATTTTGGTACGGTCGGCTTCCGTAGTTGCCAAAAGTACCCTTGTGCGATGATCTTTTTGGCATACATGTTTCCTCTCATGTGGGTTCCACTTATGCCTTGATGGACATGGTCCTTTATTTCTCGGGCCTCTTCCTTGGTGGCACAGGAGGTTTCCTTGGGAATGTTTCTTGAATAGACGGCCGGCGGTGATGACGTAATTAGCGGCTGACCTGCTTGGGGCGATGCGAGTCTTACAGTGCATTTCGGAGTGGGATGGTTCCATCTAGGATGAAATGCCAAATGTCATGGTACCACGGTTTCTCTTCGGAGTTCTCAACAATGATACATTCGGATAACCATTTGTCTTTGCGATCATGAAGATCGATAACGGCGCGGTAGGCGGGAGTTGCACTTGCCGTGTTATTTTGAAGGGTTTGGCTTGCTTTTCCTTTAGGGATTTCGACCAAAGAAGCGAGTGTGGCTAATGCGTCCATAAACCGATTTTTGTCTCTAGGGTAGGTAGTGGAATGAGACATCCACGAAATTGTTGTGCCAACTCTTGGAGGTGGGCCTTTGTATCTTTGAAGGGTTGGATCTTGGACCCTCCACTTCTTGATGTCGATTGATGATCAACTAGGAGTCCCAGTACCTCGAGGTTCGGTCACGTTGCGCTCTAGGGCTGCCTCAAGCCCCGCTATGCAAGCTTCGTGATACTGCAATGTTGTTAGTGGCGTCAAAGTCAAGGCGTATTGCTAGTGGAGTATAGATGTCGTCGGGGGTCTACTAACAACATTCCGATGCGAACCCTCTCTTGTTGGCCGCGCATCGAAAAATAATTGCCACTTATTTTCTTCTTCTATACTCATGATGTCTTCATCAGGGAATCGCGGGTATTCCCCCTTCACTTCGTCGCAAGGAAATTCGGCCAACTGATCGGCGAATACACTCCCCCTGACGGATTTCTGAGTGACGTAAGTGATATCATACCCCGCGAGCATAAAGTACCATTTGGCCGATCTTGAAGACAAATTTGATTTGTCTAGGATGTATTTCAACGGATCCATCCTTGCAATGAGGCGAACTGGAAAGGCTTCCATATAGTGCTTTAGCCTTTGTGATACCCAAACGAGAGCGGCGCAGGACTTGTCGAGTGGGGAGTAGTTGATTTCGCTGCCTTGGAATCTGCGACTGACGAAATAGATGGCATTCTCTGTGTGTGAGGCGGCTATTCTGACGAGCATAGCCCTAGCGCATTGTCGATGGCGTGAGGTATAGCTTTAAGGGCTTTTCTTTGTGTGGTGGAACGGGATAGGTGGTGTAAGTACCCAAATCCAGGATCGTCAAATCAGTCGGAAAGTTAGCAGAAATCCGTTAAGCATTGGCCCTGACTCGAGTTAGCCGAACTCGTTAAACTCCCAGATTCTTAGTCTTAAGCCGGCGAAGGCGTCCGGGTTGCCAGGTGCATCCCCAGGCGTCGAACCGTACTTAGCACGTGACATCTCACGTAAAGTATGCCTTTTCTGAAAAACGCATTTTCCGGCACTTTAGGGCGTTTCGGACATTTCCCGGTTTGTTATTTTAAACGGACAAAGCCGGGACCGGGGAACAATCTTCCACCTGCGGTGGTGACTCGGAGGGCACGTGGCAGCCATGCCACCTCCCTCTAGTCACCCTTCAATCAATTTGAAAGGGAAAAGACCAAAATACTTTTTGGTTTGCAAGCCCGGAGTCCGTGGGACTCGTTTGTGCACATTTTACGAAATTGCCCGTGATCCAAGTCCCTTCAAATTCCCAAAATACCCTGAAAACTCCTGGATTGAGGGCCAAGTCCGTCAGGACTCCTCTTGCAAATTTCACCTATAAATAGAAATGGCTGTCAGAAGCGAAAGCGAGAGAATTTTACACCAAAATTTCACCGCCCCCGGTCCAAGCGGTGTTTCACCCCCACTCCCGAGCTCCCGTTACGTCTCGATTCGCGTGAAACCTTCGTATTTCGATCAAATACGCACCCTACAACTTCGAAACAACCTTTCGAATCACTTTCCAGTGTCCCAGTACACACCTCCCAGGAGCCAAAGGAGTCGACCCACAGCCATAGGTATAACTCCTCTCTCTCTAAAATCTCCCGTTAAAGGTCTCGGGTTTACGCGCCGGTCGCTATAGCGCGTTTCGAGCGTCGTTATCAAAATATGTAGACGCCTCCCGGTCTAACGGGGTCCGATACGTTTTAGCCCACTCGATCTACTCTTCTCTTTTTCAGTAAGAGAAGTAATCAAGAGTTAAAACAGGCGTTCAGGCGACCCGTTCGCGTTTGCACCCACATGTCATTTACCATTCGGATCGATCGATCAGGATTTGATCGATCATTTACAATTCCGAGCAGTTTGGCCTCGTTGATCGTCATTTACAGTCGAGCCGTTTGGCCTCGTTGATCGTCATTTACAATTCGAGCCGTTTGGCCTCGTTGATGCGTCATTTACAATTAGGAGCCGTTTGGCCTCGTCGATCGTCATTTACGAATCCGGAGTGCGGTTTGATTCCGTTGACGACCGCTTTAAATCTTGTCATTTACAAGTCTAATCCGTTTGGATTGTGATAGTATTTACTTTTCAAAGAATCAGTCACAACCCTTAGATTCGTTGATCGCATGTCATTTAATACGCATTTTTCCTGTAAAAAATCGTTAACAATGTAATGCCCGGTTCAAAACCGGAGTTCGATCGCGTCGAACTCTCTTTCAAAAGCAGCGAAATGACGTTCGGCCTCCGAACGCTCATCTTCAAACTGAAAGCCGCCATTTGACACTTAAAATCATTTAATACGCATTTTTCTAGTAAAAATCGTTAACAATGATGACTTCCGCGCGGTTCAAAATCGACGTTTGCCACGCAAACGCTCATTTCAAACTCAAGCCACGTAGAGCGTTTGTCATTCAAACGCTCGTCTTTTCAAGAAATCACCTAATCAACGTTTGTCATTTCAGAACCAAGATTAAGCTTGTCATCAAGCCCCCCATTTCAAAAAGACACACACACACACACACGATTTCGAAAGGTAGAAAGACTACCGTCATGCCGAGGCGTTTCGGGCGATCTCGTAATACTCTACCCAACGTAACTGACCTCCGTACCTAACAATCTACGGTACAAAAAAGCTTTTTACTCATTTTGCTTTGCCGATAAAAATGATCCTTTTTTCAAAAGCTTTTTCCTAAGTTTTTGCTACCAATAAAAACTGACGCCTTTTTACAAAAGCCGTTTCTCAGCGTTTGGGCTCAAAATACAAAAACTGATGGCGACTCCTCGTTTTGTTCCTTCCCCGCCCATGAGCGGGGTCTCGAGACACCCGACCCCTCCGCGAAAGACAACCGCCTTTTTAAAGCGCCCGCCGCGAAAAGATCGGGTAATTTAGGTTGTCGGCTCCATTTGGGGAAAAGATACTTTTTCAAAGAGCGTCGATGTTTTCTAAAAAGCCTTCCGTGGGTCAAACTTTCGTTTATCCTTCCTCGTTTTTCGTGTGTGTAGTTCCTTTAAACCTCGAACGGTTTTTTTTTCAAAGGCATTACATTGTCAATCGACTTTTCAAAAAATCATACCATGTTTGTGCATCCCCCGTTCATGTTTGATTTTCATCTTTGTCTTTTGAAGCTGTGCATCATAAATTCTTTAAGCCACATTCTAAAAAAAAAAAAAAATCTCTGTTTTACTCCGGAAAAAGAATTTTTAGTGACCACATCTGGCGCGCTTGCGCCTCGGAACCTTGCACTTCACGTGCGCTTGCTGCACCGGTGCAGCTGCCTGCTTCCTGACCCCTAACACGGGATGGCCTTATCGATTGCACTCCGATTGGCACCGAGATGCCTTTCGGGCGCGCGGGGTGATCTCCAGGCATCCCATCCCCAGCCCGTGTAAGCCATGCGCTCTTTGTGTCACACTTTGTCCGAGACCTAGGTTGGTTTTTGGCTTAGCTCGTGTCGCTAAAGCCTAAGTGTATGTTTTTCATATTTGGGCCCGCTCAGAGTCAAGCTAGAGAGTTTTAGACAGAAAGGTCGTTCCGACCGAAGTCTTGAGCTTTTCGGCCTTGACTTTGACGCGGAACTCTGCTTAGAAAAATATGCTAGAAGGTTGATGTAGCGATCGTGTGTCACCCAGGCCTCGCCGTATGTATCGTGCCCGGCCGCGCTTGGCCAACGCTAAAAGCTAAGGTCTCTCGCACTGGCGAGTCGGGAGAGGTCATGCCCCAATTTTTGGCACGATCCCGCGCCTTAAGGACGTTGAGACCGGCCAGAGTGGCCCGTACGTCGCACTTGCGTTGAAAGTTTGCGTGATCGGCTAGCCTTAAGTTCACTTTTTCCTTCGTCGGTGGAACTCGCTTGCCTTATCCCGGACCTCGGCTCGGGATAGTCCGTCTGAGAAAGATGATCTACAATGGAAACGAGGGGCTTATAAGCGTAGTGTGAGATCCCGATTAGAGCTCTAGGATTAGTTGCGAAAAAGAAGACACGCTCTTTTCCAACCGATTAGGACTGCGAGAAAACGTGCTTTAAGTAAACATTAATCGAGTAGCGCACATTGCACAAGCCCGAAAACCTTGAGCCAAAATACCACTTTTCCGAGAAGCCTAAGCCCTTCCTTTCGTTCCCTGCGGCGAGCGAGAAAGTAGGATTCCAGATTTCCGAATTGACGCCTTGCCGGGATCACGATAAGCAGCGTCGGAGCCGGTTCTTCGGTTCCCTCGGTTCCCTCGACGGAATTTCCGACATGTCTAGCTCGCGAGAAATCGTGACGGGGAAGGACCCCCGCCCGCCGTGCTGAGATATGACATTGGGAAGAAGCCGTCCCAGGGCTTGTGAGGTTCACAAGAGGCGAGAAGAAGATCGGCGGGGGAATTTCGTGGTACGGCTTACCGAGATGAACGAGGTATAGCAGCTACATCCCGATTGACGGTACTTTTGTCACGGTCGAGGATGACGATTCCCCAAAACCGAGTTCGCTGAGCCTTGATCGGGTTCCTCCCACCGCCAGGCTGCGGGATGCCTTCCCGACCCAGGGAAGCAGTGAGGCCCAGGAGCTCCATGTTGCCA